>CATIWC010000786.1:0-32652 GCA_948472305.1 Vicia faba | reverse complement strand
GTCACCTTGCTTTTTATGGGCATCATCTATTATTTTCTCCTCCTCCAACATCTTATTCTTCTTTTCTCACATCCTTTTCAGTGAACTGTCACGTCACTTACTTAACCACTTTGTTTTCACAAGCCTCATACTTGAGGGATAATGAACCATCATATCACTTACTTAATCACTTTCCCCTAGCCTACTTAGTGCTTGAGTGATTGTGAATTATCATATCACTTACTTAATCATTTCGCCTATGCATGTCATGTGCTTAAGGGACTATGGATTGATATATCTATAATAACTCAAACCAACTTAGCATCAATACGCCTCAATTCATTTGTTCTATAGCACTATGAACTCTTATAGAGTACTTAAATCAGCATATGTGAGGTGAAGCCGGCCCCAAGTCCTATGGGCTAGCTTGCCACGACTTTGAAGTAGAAAGTTGACTCAACCTCAAATCATATAACAAATTTTGATATGAATTATGCAGTTGAGACTCGTATAAAAGAACAAGATAATAAATAGGTATTAAGATGTAATGTCTATAACGATCAAAACTATGAAAGCTAAATTAAAGAGTACACAATAATACAACATAGGAAGGTCAAGAAAGAAAAGCACTTATTCATATATCAGTCACATTGAGGCTCCACTTGTACATTGCAAGTAGGATCACAAATATTATATTCGCGCAAGTACAAATACTAATCTATTTATTTCATTTTTGCATTTTTTAATGATTAAAATTGTGATTTTTAAATGATTTATCTTGAGAATAAGAGAGTAATATTTTTATATTTAATTTTTTTGTTGCAATATTTATATTTCATTTGTTTTACAATAACTTTGTATTTGGATATTCCAGATTAACTAAAAAGATATAATAGATAAAAGAGAAGAACTTTGACTTTATTGAATTATTGTATTAATTATTGATGTATTTTTATTGGCATAAATTAAAAATATTGAAAAAAAAGTTAAAATTTATTAATTACTCATGATGCAACATGCATATAGTTTTATTTAGATTCCGTAATTAATAAAAAATAATTAAAATTACAATACGAAATAAATAAAAAAGTGGTTTAGATTAATTAATTTTTGAAAAACACAATTATTCTCAGATATATGAATAAAAAAATAAGATGGACATATTCGTTTGTTTCAGTTTTATTAAATTTATTATACTTGGATTTATCAATTTTAGTTTTGACATTTATAATTTAGATATCGAATTGAATATTCATAAAATTGAGATTTTTTTGCCTTCCCGTGATGGAAGTAAATTAGTGGGGAGTTGTTTTCTTCAACTTTAGGAGACTGGTCTCGGGGATGAAGTTGTTTAATGGGATTGTTAGTCGAGATGAAGGCTTTATCAAGAGATTGTTCATGAAGAGAGCGGCCATAGTTGTTGAGCTAATGCATCTTTTGCTACAACTAAGGGATTCTTAAAGTGAGTTTATTCTACTTCGATCTTACATGGGTATTGTCAAACTCTTTTTTGACCTTATAACATGTCAACCTAATCATATGGAGAAATAAGATATTCGGTTTGATAAAGAGTTGTGAAATGGCTGTTGAAGACATCGTGCTTGATGAAGGTCCTTTTTTAGGATCTTCAATGAAGGATGATTTCTTTACCTGTTGAAGTTGGGGGATTGGGTTTGTACTCCATAGTAGAGACAGCCTCATGTGTATTTGTAGCTTCTAGAGCTCAATCTTGGATGTCACAAGATCAAATATTGATAAACACTGAAATATATGGTATGACCTTAATTTTGACAGAGTTTTAGAGAGTGCCATTTTTAGTAAAAGTGTTCAGGACATAGATGTAAAGTTTGACATGACCACAAGACGGAAAGCATTTTTTGGTTGTTTACAAGCATCACATGCTCAATATTTTATCCTTGATATCCTTATTCATGGTCTAGGCACCATATCTCTCCAATAGAGTACCATATTATTCTTAAATATCGAGTTATGATTTCCTTATTTTCTGTTGACGAGGTTTTCCCTATTTATCACAAGGCGTGCTTGGATACGTTTTAGGGAACATATCATTCATTGTAAGGAGCTTCCAGGATTTAAATATCGACATGACTTCGTTAGGAATGTCTTATTTGATACTTTCGGCGTACTGAGGTATCTATGAAGAAAGCAACACTTGTGAATTTCTTGACTGACACACAAAAGGGAAGATCGACCCTTAGGCCAACAAATATTCTGATGATGTATGAATGGGTAGGGGAAACATGAATGTGTAGATTTGACTGGGGTTTTCTCATTGATGGGACTGAGGACTGGATGTTTTACAGTGATACAAAAAATTCTCAAAGCCATCACTTCAAATAAAATGGTCAAGCATGAGAAAGTGTGTTGCAAAAATCAACATGTTTTCATACCATTTGTATTTGACATTTTTGGTTTTCTAGCACCTATAACAGTTGATCTTTTACAGAAAGCGCAAAAACTTGTGCATAACAATGTTGTGTCTCCTAAAACAATGAGTATAATTTTTAAAATATTGGTTTTATCATCCAAAAAATAGCTGTGCGACTTCTTGTATGTTTGTCTGCCATTTCTGTATAATATGGCCGCTTTTTAAAATATTTTTTTAATAATGAATTTACTTTTTTCATTTAAAACATCTTATGTGTTTTTTTAATCAGCAAAACATGTATTAATATAAAGGCATAAGTAATGCCCCATACAATACAAAACAACAATAATATTGATATACAGCTTGCCCCAAATATAACATAACAACATAGAACCTACACAACTATTTACCTGAACAGAACAAGGCAACCCCATAATCCTGTCTAAATATCCAATTGTAAATACATTTAAAGTCTAAATACAACCTAACAACACATAAGAATCATGCTCCTTAACATATTGTCGCCCAAACCAAAACAAGACCAAGCCAAACACAACTGCTTCAACCAAAGAAATGCTACTAAAACACAGTTGTAGCGACGAATTTTAATAGAGTGAACCAATGAATTCGATTTTTACCAAGAACATGAATACACTAGAGCTGACAGCAAGCCTCCGAACCTCACCTAATGGAAAACCAGACAACTACCCACTCAGACCAGCTGCATTGAGCCAACAAATCTTGATCGAAAATGGGAAGATGAACAGCAAAACATCCATAACCAATACGGGCTAAAGAATCAGTTTCGAACCGCCAAATACACCATGCTGAACTTTAATTATCAGTAAGACCAACACAGGCCCTTGGATTCACATTCCATTGAGCATAATTGAACTTTAATCTATTACAAATTATGGACAACCATCTCCAAGAGAACTCTTTAATATCTCCAACCAGCTTTTCAAGAATTACCTCCTTGTTGCGAAATAACTTGTCATTCCTGGCTTTCTAAATATTCCAAACACATGCAAACTAAATCACACAGACTTTCTACAAGACTGCCCTTTCGCTACCAAGCAACCCTTCAAATTGAGAAAAATGGCTCAAACCTTCTATATGTAAAGCGATTTATATCTGAAGCCAATTGCAAACAGATTTCCAAATACCTGTAAAGAAGGGACACTCGAAAAATAAGTGAGATACTGATTCTTCATCCTCACACTCCCCTACACAATAAGGGGATCATTGCCCAATAACATTCCTCTTATATAGGTTATTCTTCGTAGCTAATCTATTTTGAAAGAGCATCCATACAATTTAATTTTTAAGGCTTTTAACCATAACCCACTACTTTCCGATTTAATTTTCCATTTCCACTTTCCTAAAAGTGCCAAGTTAAAAATTTGTAAATTTCTAACACCTAATCCCCCTACTCTAAAGGCCTACTCACCTTCTCCCAATGTACCCAATTGATTTTTCTCTCATTCTCACTCCCACCCCACATGAATTATTTGAAAATAGATTCAAGCTTAGAAGTAATACATGTCGGAGCCTTGAAGAATGAGAGAAAGTATACCGGAAGATAAAAAAGGACTGATTTTAATAATACCACTCAACCACCAATTGAAAGGTGTTTATTCCTCCAACTTGATAGTCATAACCTAACTGCTTCTATCACCAGCTGCCACGTTTCAAGTCTATTCGGATTAGCGCTGATTGGAAGATTGAGATATTTGAAAGGAATTGAGCTTAATTGACAATTTAAGATATTAGTTGCCTCTTCTATCAACCTTTGATTAATGTTTACCCCTACTATAGTGATCTTGTTAAAGTTCACCTTAAGACCTAAAATTAATTTGAAAAGCATCAAGTTTTCATTTATTACTCAAATATTTGACCGCCTTTTTTTCCCAATTATCAAAGTGTCATCAGCGTATTATAAATACACGATCTTCTCCATTCTCGAATTTATACCCACTGGAATTACCACTATCAACATATTAAAACCTTCTCCAACAATGAGAAATAGAAACGGTGACATAGGATCTCCTTGTCTTAAACCTTGTTTCATCCTAAATTCCCTGGTAGGGCTACCATTAACAAGTACGAATACAGTCGACGATTTTAAGCATTCTGCTATCCATCTCCCTCATTTTTCATGAAATCCCATCTTTGTCATCACACGGTCCAAAAAGTTCCAATCCCTCTAATTATAAGCCTTTTCGAAATTAACTTTAAACATTAACACTTCTTTTTTTCTTCTCCTAGCCTCATCCACGATTTCATTTCTAATTAAAATCCCATCGAGAATCTACACGTCTGATAATAATGTTAATTGGGGCTCTGATATGACTAGACCTATCACATTTTTAATCTATTAGCTATAACTTTAGAAATCACCTTGTATATGCAACATATCAACGCATTTGGCCTATAATCTGAAATTTTCAATGGATTTCTCTTCTTAGGAATCAACACCATGAAAGAACTCTTAGCCCCCTTAACTATCCGACAGTGTTCATGGAATTCGACCATAACCCTCATAAAGTCATGTTTTATTTCCTCCCAAAATTCTTTCACAAACCCGAAGTTTACTCCATTTGGACCTGGACCTTTATCACCATCGCACTCCCACACTGCTCTTTGAACTTCTACTTCCGAAAATTATGGCACCAATTCTTCATTGTGTTCAACTTCAATTATTTTGAAATATATATTTTCATGAATCACTCTTACTCATCTTGTTGCAAATTGGCGACTAAAATGCTCAAAAATCTCATTTTTTATTTCATTCGCATCCATTACCCTTCTTCAATTCACATCCAGACTTAAGATTTCATTATATTTTCTTCTCTTGATTGTGCATCTATGAAAATACTTGGAGTTTGCATCCCCATCCTTTAACCACTTTGGTTTAGCTTTTTGCCACTGAATGCTACAATTTAGTCTTGAAAAATCGTGTAATTATGTTGAAATCTCTCTCAGGGATATCAACTCCACCTCCAACAGGCATGTGTTTTCACTTTGGATCTCTAATTGATTTAACTTTTCCTTTTCCTTGAGAATTCTTCCTTCTATATTTTGATAATGATTCTTGTGCCATTCTTTGAGACGTTCCTTGATCTTTTTAAGTTTTTCTTTCAACACAAACATACCCCACCCCTCTACCTTAATATCAACCCAATTTTCAGTGACGAACTTACGATACCCTTGAATATCCTTCCAACATTTTAGCATACGAAATAGTTTTGTTCCTTAATCTTGATTTGATTCGCATAGCAGGATCGGGAAATTATCTGATAATTCCTTATGTAAACATCATTGCATACCTTTCAACTAAGTTGTATTCCATTTGTCTAAGATGAGGAATCTATCTAGCCGACTCATCGATGAACCCCTGGGTCTAGACCATGTTGTTATTTCTCTTAAATTATGATTGGCATACATTTTTGTAAAATCAACTTGGCAGCAACATGTTGAATAAAGAAGTCCTAACTTGATGTTTTCAACATGTCGAAGAAGATGTCCCAACCTGGAGATAGGACATCGCGTCTGCAACAACTGTTAGTTATGTTTTAGCTGATTTATTAAGTTACTAAATATTTGGGGGATATTTAGTTAGCTTATATGGCATCAAAGATTGACAAATCAAAATATTTTTATGTTGGTTTTCGAAGATTATATAGTTTCTAAATATGGATACATTTTAGGAAAACTTTGATTGAAGACCTATTTTCTTGGAGAAGTTTTTGCAGACCTTGTGCAGACTCTCTGTTGCATTTTTAAAGTCCAAATCCAGTTGAGAAAAGGTTATTAATAGAAGTGTTGTAACCTACTTTTGGCACCAGCCGAAAATGTAACTTTCATATTATTGGGGATGAGTTTGTGTACCACTCTCTAGGAGAGTTGGTCTGTGTGATCCACTCGGGTTGTGAGTTGGACTGTGTTATAGATTTGTAATCTTTATTATTGTTCTCACTCAGAAGTTGTGAAGTAATGAGTTGAGTTTTTGTTCTTGGAGGAAGATTTTAAGAAACTCTAAGTATGTCTGTCAAGAGTCTTGACTGTACTTGATATTGAAGGGGTATCCTTCAAGTAGTTTGTTGTTGTTACCGGAGGTTGTAACCGTTAGTTATCACTAGTAAGTAAGCAGAGGTTCTCTTATCTTAGGTGGTGTTCTGAGATAAAGATTATATTGGGTAGTGATTAGGTAAGTTGGAGGTTGTTTACCTGTAAACTAGGAGGTAGCTTACATAAAATAATACTACTGATAGTGGAATCTTCTTCCTGGCTTGGTAGCCCCCAGAGTATTTGTTGTTGTCACTAAACTGAGTTAACAATTCTCGTGTTGTTTATGCTTTTCAGTACTGTTTTATATTGTTTATGCCTTGCCATGTTGTTTCTATCAAAATAGATGTCTTGACATCCTATAGGACATCTGAGTTATGTCATACCAGAATTTCAATTGGTATCAGAGCAAGCATCCTGTTTGTTTCTGGATGAGATCCAAGAGGGATACTTTTTGGTTATGTGCAAGGTAGATTGGTTCTACTGAAAATTTGTATGAACTTGGAGAGTTCATGTTGTTGTTTGAATGATTCCTATAAGTGGGGGATAAACTGTTCATTATAGGGTGAGTATTGGAGCTGCCTATTGTTTTCAGACTTGTAGCTTTGGTGATGAGCTGCTATGTGGTTTGATTTTTTTCAACCTATGTTGTCCTGTTGCACCCAGAGTGTGTTATTTTTGTACAAGGACTATTATGTTATGTCTGAAGGTTGCTTGAGGAGTTTTCTAATTGTTTTCCGCTGCATATGAATCTGAGAAGAAAACTCCTGGTGGTTCTGTGTGTCTCCTCATAAGGTGTATTCCTTAATGGTGTGGTACCTAGAGGAGAGTCTCGACCAACTTATTAAATTTGCCAAAGATACTTGAGGCTCATCTCAAGTCCAATCATAAAGTCACTTTTGAATAAGTTCGTTGATAGGAGATCTGAAGGAAGCAATTTATTTTTGCTTTCTACTCTGAAAGGCAAATCTCCAGTCTTTGGTGAAGGATCTCTTAGTGCGTTCCTAGGAAATATGTTTTACTAGATGTTGGAACATTACATCAGCAAATTGTGCAGAATCCTGCTCGTCAAAGGAATGGCATAGTATATACTTTGGGTGTTAAACTAATGTGTGTTGTACACATTTTTTTGGAACCTACTCCTGAAGTGGAAGAGGAGGCATTTGGGTTATGGTTCTAAGAAGTTTATATCCTAGAAACATGTCTTAGATAAGTATGTTGGTCAGGACACGATCAACATATTGTTTACTTACTGGGTTAGTTTATTTCTGATCCAATAAAGTAGGAGTGCAGAGGCTGAGCTTATGGTTTTATTATAGAGACTTATTAAATACATCTAAACAAGATTCTCCATGTTTGAAGTCCAGTATGAATGTCAATGACATTATCTCTGACATCTGGTAGTTTCCTCTAACCAAAGGAACTAGATTTTTGTGTATAAGACAGAGAAAGGGACTTGAAGCAGCAGACATTCAAGATGTCTAGTTGGTGTTTACTCTTACAAACAGGATAAAGGTTGTCTACTCAAACTTGATGTAATTATCAAGTCTATGAGAGCATGGAACTCTTGTTCTGTTAAGAAAATAATAGTTATCCAAGGAAGGATAATGTATGAAGATGTATCAACCTAAGTTCAGTGGTTGATTGGTGTCTGCGCTGGTGGAATATCATCCAAACTGCTTGGAATGAGCCTTCGGTTGTTTTTGTCAGCATGTGTTTAGAGGAGTTTGTAGATCATTCCTTATTAGATCAAGGTGTGGTTACTCAAGGGAAGTCCTTTTCAAGCTTAGGGACCAGTTATGTGGTGTCCTTACTTGATGGAACATTTGGTTATGCACAAGGAGATTAGTGCATCTGTGAGTTTTGAAGAAGCATTCATATTTACTGTATGATGCTAGTTCTATACCATGCTTGTTGTTGTCTGCTCCAAGTACCTGTTAAAAGGGAATTTCCTCTTTAGGTACAAAAGGTTGGTGAAACACCTCAAAGTCAGACAAGGTGTCTGAACACTATGTGTATGAGAAGAAGATTGAGGTATGTATCATGCTGATCACTACATTTTTTTATCATCTGATCATGAAGGTTGATAAGTTGTTGGTGTATTCTCTTGTGTTCCCTTGAAAGAGTTGTGTTTGGATTACTATGGATATTATCTCCAAATCCATAGTATATGTTTAAATCAATGTGATTTAGACTAATGTCGGAACTGATGTTGGAACATCATTTTAGTTCTTTACTTCTTCAGCCAAAGAAGTTTTTTTTGGAGTCTATAGTGAAGCATGATGTCAAGCCAATAACCTAATTTGGAGTAGTTTATGATGAGAATGGTTGTCATGACTATTTCTCATGAAGATGAAACAGCTAGTTCCAAATGATTGCAGAAGAAGGATGTCAAACCAAATGTCTTACCTTGTGTGAGAAGGTAGTCTTATATGACCATTTATAAATAATTTGACGGGAGCGGAGTATTTATTTGTCCTCTGATGAGGTTCTGCATGTGACTAAAGGTAAATACTTTAATGGGAGACTGAGTATTTGTCTGATGTGTTAATGCAAATCTGCAATCTGAACACTGGGATTCAGAGGGAGTGTTGAGAATTAATTTTTCTCTATGTGGTTGTGATGAGTAGCTTGGGCGAGATAACTATTAATTACTAAGAGTTTATTTCTCTTAGTGGTTCTCTGGTGTGTGACAACCTAAATCAATTGTTGAAGCAGATGCCCTAGATGATGTTGTAACATCATGCTTGTCAATGGTTGTCCTTATGAAGAAGCTGGGAATCATGAATGTCTTCCTACATTATGTTTAGAAGTGGAAGCTTTAAACTATGATGAAGAAGTATGTGAAACATCTGACCCTATCCACAAGGGTGTATGATGAAGGCATGACTCCTGTCATGATTGAAAATAGTAATTGAACCAGAAATTGATAGGAGCTGAAGAAGATCATCCGACAGGGTGGTCTAATCAGAATGTTTGCTGAGGAAGGAGTTTCTTCTACTACAAGTTTCAGATTGTGGCAGTATGGATCTTGTGGAGCAAGAAAACTAAAGGCATTTGTTATAGAATAAGTGAGAAATTTCAAATCAAGTGTGCTTTTATATGGATTGGTTAAGCCATCAATCTGATGTGTCTTTGTTGAGTAAACCAGTCAAGGTGACTGGATGTGTCCTCAAAAAGTGAAAGGATATGTAAAAGTCAAGATTAATTTATAGTTGATAAAGATGATCAGCAGGAGTGTTCATCCAGGTGTGTGAAGTGGTTGCCCTCCATTATGAAAGAATCAAGTCCTTTAGGAGTCCTCATCTAGTGCTCAAGTTTTCATCTTCAACAAGAGCATCGTTCATCCATGACAGGGTGTCTATGGATTGTTGTTGCAATGGTGCATATATTTTAAACCTCTTGTGTGTGTTCCAAGCTTGTGGAGGTTTTATGCCTCTTATGAAGTTATGATGTCAGACAATGTTTTCGTGCCATGTAGCTACTAGATGTAGTTATTTGTGTTCTTAACAGGGTATGTATGGTGCCAGCCATGTGAAGTTGTGTTGTACTATTTTACTCCAAGAGACAGTATATTTGAGGGGAATTTATTTTTCTCTGCAAATTTGGATATGACTCAAATGGGGCTTTGGGTTATGTATGGGAATTTCATATATGATGTCTTGATATCATAATGTATTTCACTAATTCTGAGTGAAAAGAGTTCTCTTGAAGGTTAGTGAAGGCTGTGTGGTTATACTTCAGAACATGTGGATAATTATGTTGAATTTTAAAAAAAATGTTCTGACCTAGTTTGAAGACATAAAATAAGATAGATAATGTCTGGTCAAATGACAAGACATTATTCAGGACATATTTTCCTTAAGGTTGACAAGGAAATATTATGGACAGTGCCATAAGGAGAGATTAGGGCATGTGGTTCTCATTATGTATGAATTTTGCATTTGCGTTCTTATGTTTTGGTTTTGAATTAGCATTTATTTAACATGCTAGTGTGCTATTGTGGTTTATTTTAGTTAGTTGCTTCCTTTGTCATATTATGGCTAAAAAGGGGGAAGAAATGTGTGTGTGTGTGTGTGTGTGTGTGTGTGTGTGTGTGTGTGTGTATGTGTGTGTGTGTGTGCACTAACCATAGATTTATGGTTGTATTTGAGAGGGGGGATCTTTGATTCTCTAGTGTGATATCAGGTGTTAAGGGGGAGTCCCTACTGTTCTGGACTGAAAGGCTCTGAACAGATGTCAGATATAATGTCTTGACATCATAGCATTGATAATTTAGTTTCTCTATTTGTTCCAGCTGTGTTTAGTAGACTGAATAACTACTAACTATTTCTCTGGTTATATTGATGCTCATAACTCTGTTGTTATGTTTGTTTTGTTGTTGTGCCTCTGATTTGTATGTTTGAGGAATTTTCAAACTTGGTTACGGTGTTTTCTTGTGCATGGATCATTTGGTTGTTTTAGCCAAAATTTGCCAAAGGGGGGATTGTTATTTCTATGAAATTGTGATTGGCATACTATTTTGGTAAAACCAACTTGGAAGCAACATGTTGAATAAAGAAGTCCCAGTTTGTTGTTTTCAACATGTCGAAGAAGATGTCCCAACCTGGAGATAGGACATTGCGTCTGCAGCAACTGTTAGTTATGTTTTAGTTGATTTATTAAGTTACTGAATATTTGGGGAATATTCAGTTAGCTTGTGTGGCATCCAAGATTGACAAATCAAAATATTTTTACGTTGGTTTTCAAAGATTTCATAGTTTCTAAATATGGATACATTTTAGGAAATCTTTTATTGAAGACCTATTTTCTTGGAGAATTTTTTGCAGACATTGTGCAGTCTCTCTGTTGTGTTTTTGAAGTCCAAATCCACTTGGGAAAAGGTTATAAATATAAGTGTTTGTAACCTAGTTTTGGTACCACCCAGAAATGTAACTTTCATATTATTAGGGTTGAGTCTGTGTACCACTCTCTAAGAGAGTTGGTCTGTGTGATCCACTCGGGTTTTGAGTTGGACTGTGTTATAAAGTTGTAATCTCTATTATTGTTTTCACTCAAAAGTTGTGAAGTAATGAGTTGAGTATTTGTTCTTGGAGGAAGCTTTTAAGAAACTCTAAGTATGTTTGTCAAGAGTCTTGATTGTACTTGAAGGGGTATCCTTCAAGTAGTTTGTTGTTGTTACTGGAGGTTGTAACAGTTAGGTATCACTAGGTAGTGAGCATAGGTTCTCTTATCTTAGGTTGTGTTCTAAGATAAAGATTGCATTGGATAGTGATTAGGTAAGCCTGGGGTTATTTACCTGTAAACCAGAGGTTGTTTACTTAAAATAATACTACTGATAATGGAATATTCTTCTTGGCTTGGTAGCTCCTAGAGTAGGTGTTGTTGTTACCAAACTGGGTTAATAATTCTTGTGTTGCTTATGCTTTTCACTATTGTTTTATATTGTTTATGCCTTGCCATGTTGTTTCTGTCAGAACATATGTCTCGACATCCTATAGGACATCTGAGTTGTCATACCAGAATTTCACATGTGAACCTTCTTCCATGTAAGGGAGATCTATCAATTCTGCCTCTGTTATGAAATCGTCAAACTCTTGTGACTCCTGAATTCTACCAACTTCAGTGCTCCCTTTTCTTTCAGAATTTTCTCTAACTGAGTTGAAATCCCCCATTAGGCATAATCTTTCATTCCTCTTCACTTTAATTTTGATTACTAAATCTGCCCATAGAGCTGCTTTACTTCTTCTTTCACATGGTGCATAAACAAATACCAAATTTATTACTTTTCGATCCTTCCCCCACTCTTCTTCCAGCCACAACACATGATTCAGGACTAGTATATTCTTGATTGAAAAGTTGTTTTTGTCCTACATTGCCAGGATTCTTCCGGATCTATCTTCAGATGGTTTGAACGCAAAATCGAATTTGTTATATCCCTACAACAAATAACATAAGGATCTATCTATTTGTTCCATCTTATTTTCTTGGATACAAATTAAATTAGGGTTCAGTTTTCTTATTGGTTTTTGCACTTCTTTTTTCTTAGCCAAACCCCCAAACCCTTTATGTTGTAACTAATCAACTTCATTGACATGGGAACTGCTTTGACTCCCCTTTTCGACCAATGACACTACTTATTTAAGTCAACCCCTTTCCCCTGCTCACTCCTACCTCTAATTCTTGGATAATTTCTCCTTCACCCCCCTTATGAATGAGACCAAAATATTTTTCTAAATCCCACATTAAAGGAAAATTGCGATCTAAAACGCAGTGGAAATTAAAAAATTTCCTTTAGTGATCCTTACAAATGGGCATGGTCAGTGATAGAATATATTACCTCTTGTGGCGATTCAGACTTTCGATGTTGTGATAACAAGCATTGATGAAAAACAACGCCTCTACTCAGTCCATACAAACAAATCTCTTTCTATCACAGTGATAGCTGCTTACGAATGAAAAAATTGAGTGAGAGAGTGAGACAAAATAAGGCTAGGGTTTCAAGACCGAAATTTCATCAAGTGAAATGCTTCTGCATAAGGGCTCTATTTATAGAACCACTTGTGTGGGCTGCAAGCTAAAATCCCAATTAAGGCTACAAGCTAAAATCCCAATTAAGCCTACAGGCATCATACCTTATGATATACCGCATATCACTTAAGTGCGTGGTACCTTACCACATTATGTATTTCACTTAAGTGTATTGTACCTTACGATGTTCTACAATTCACTTAAGTGTATCATACCTTACAATGTTCCTTATTTACTCTATCTCTCATCGAATTATCCTTGTGTGTGTAACCCTGTAGGTTTTCGTGACGTTGGCAATTATATTAAATCACACATTTAACATAATAAACAGTGAGTGGTATCTAGCAACACATCACTACTACCCAAGTCACGAAAATGTCATGTGATATGACAAAACCTTTCCGTGATAATATTTGTATGTACAATTACCCTTTTGCCCTTATGTCTATATTGGACACAAGGCATAAACCGTGTCACCCTTGTACAGTTCAATATTGGGCCCTTAGACATTTATCATGTTATGTAGGATGGGAAACTCCATCTAGGTCACTCATGTCCCTCAACATGCTTTCTAAAGTATCCATCAACTGTCTTTATGGTCATTCAGTTACGAATAATGTTTGATCAACAATAAAGTACTTAACTCTACATCTAGGGTCTATAGTGGTTTCAGGTCGAAGGGTGGTATACACCATTACCACCATGAGAATAACTTATGACACCTTGCATAATATTCTATGTAGTATTCTCATAGCGGGTCAATCCAGTATAAATATTACTCCTAATATTCATACCTATATCAAGACTTGATAACTCCTTATCTGTGATCTATGAGATGTGATCATCAGTCTATCTTCATAATAATCTCAATGCTTTAATGTTATCCCACTTCGCAATAAAGCTCTACTACAAATACTTTAAGAATAGTGTCCTTATGTTTAATGGGATCTCATGATTAAGTCACACTTAACATTTCATTAAACAGACAAACTATTTTAGGGATTTTATTATTTTGGAAAAGCAAACATAATAAAGAAATCATTTGATTATAAATAAATAATTTGATACAAATATTAAAAGTATTGGCCTCTAGGGCTTACACCAACAATCTCCCACTAGCATTAGAGCCAATCAGGCATCCCTAATACCCATAGATCTAGTATGGCCATCATGCTTATGTTGTGCAAGAGGTTTTGGTAGTGGGTCAGCAACATTTTTAAGTGTAGGTACTCTGCATATCTTCACATCTCCCCTATCAATTATCTCTCGAATGAGGTGATAACGCCTAAGTATATGTTTGGATCATTGGTGAGATCTAGGCTCCTTAGCTTGTGCGATAGCACCATTTTTATCACAATAGATATCAATGGGATCCAAAATGCTAGGGACTATGTCAAGTTCACTAATGAACTTCTTAATCCAAATAACTTCCTTTTCTGCATTTGAGCCAGCAATATACTCGGCCTCAGTTGTATAATCAGCAACTGTATCTTGCTTTGAACTTTTCCAGCTTACAACGCCACCATTTAACCATAACACATAACTGGATTGCGATCTAAAATCATCCTTATTTGTATGGAAGCTAGCATCGGTGTATCAAATTACAACAAGCTCTTCCTGACCTCCATATATCAAGAATGAGTCCTTAGTCCTTCTCAAGTACTTAAGGATATTCTTGACATCTACCCAATAAGCATCATCGAGATCAGATTGGTACCTACTTGTTACACTTAAAGAATACGAGGCATCTGGTCGAGTACATAACATGGCATACATGATAGATCCTATTGCAGATGCATATGGAATCTTAGTCATGCGGTCCCTTTCTTCCTTAGTTGAAGGGGTTGTGTTTTTGATAAACACATACCATGTTGCATAGGTCTTTCATGTACTTTGTCTATGTATGTACTCTGACTTAGGCCAAGCAATTTTTGTAATCTATCTCTACAGATCTTGATTTCTAATATATAGGCTGCTTAACCTAGGTCCTTCATAGAAAAACATTTCCTTAACCAAGTCTTTACTCGTTACAAGGTAGGGACATCATTTCCAATGAGTAACATGTCAACTACGTATAATATCATGAAAATGATCATGCTCTCACTAACCTTCTTGTAGACACAAGGCTCATCTTCATTCTTGATGAGTCCATATTGTTTTACTGTTTCATCAATATAAAGATTTTAGCTTCTGGAAGCTTGCTTCAGTCCATAGACTGATCGTTGTAACTTGCATATCTTTTGGGCTTCTTCTGGTATGTCAAATCCTTCAGGTTGTGTCATCTACACATCCTCAAGAAGATTCCTATTAAGGAAAGAAGTCTTGACATCCATCTGCTATATTTCATAATCATGATATGCAGTGATAGCAAGTAAAATCCTAATAGATTTAAGATTGCAACTGGTGGAAAGGTTTCATCATAGTTAACCCCGTGAATTTGTTTATAGCCTTTTGCAGCCAGTCTTGCCTTATAGGTATGTACCTTATCATCTATGCCAGTCTTCTTTTTAAACACCCACTTGTATCTTATAGGGTTAACTCTTACAGGAGGATCTACCAAGGTCTAAACCTGGTTTGTGTACATGGAATCCTTTTCAAATTTCATGGATTCTAGCCACTTCTTAGACTCAGAACCAATTATAGCCTCTTGGTAGGTCACATGCTCATCTTGATCCATGAGCAATACATCACCTTGATCACTTATGAGATATTCATATCTATTAGGTTGGTGACGTATCATGTTTGACCTACGTTGGTCTTGTTCTACTTGAGAAGGTTGCTCTTCCATAACTACTTGTGTTTCCTACTCTAATTACTCCATAGGTGTATCAATGCTTTGTGATTCTTGAATTTATTCAAGCTCTACTTTCCTCCCACTGATTCCTTTGGAAATAAAATCTTTTTCCAAGAAAACTCCAGTTTGAGCGACAAACACTTTGCCCTCGGAAGGATTGTAGAAGTAATATCCTCTTGTTTCTTTAGGATACCCCATAAATAAGCATTTTTCAGATTTAGGATCAATCTTAGTTGAGATTTTCTATTTCACATAAACTTCGCAACCCCAAATCTTCATGTGATATATATGTGGTTTCTTACCACTCCATATCTCATATGGTGTCTTCTCAGCCTTTTTGGATGGAACACGGTTAAGTGTGTAAGTTGCTGCTAATAGTGCATGTCCCTGAAAGGAGTTTGGAAGATCGGTGTGACTCATCATGGATCGGACCATGTCTAACAAGGTTTAATTTCTTCTTTCAGATACATCATTCCATTGTGGTGTTCCTGGAGGAGTAAGTCGGGATAGAATCCCACATTTCTTTAAATGGTCATCAAACTCTAGGCTTAAATATTCACCGCCTCGATCTGATTGAAGAATTTTAATATTCTTACCTAGTTGGTTTTGTACTTCATTCTTGAATTCCTTGAACTTTTCAAAGGTTTCAGATTGGTGTTTCATTAAATACACATAACCATATCTATTGAAATCATTAGTAAATGTGATGAAGTATTGAAAACCTCCTATGGCAGGTATGTTCAGTGGTCCACATACATAAGTATGTATGAGGGACAAAAGATTGTCATCCCTTTCACCTTTTCCTGTGAATGGGGACTTTGTCATCTTTCCAATTAAACAAGATATGCATGTCTCATATGATTCATAATCAAAAGAGTCCAAGATTCCATCTTTATGGAGTTTGGAAATGTGTTTCTCGTTTATGTGGCCTAAGCGACAATGCCAAAGGTAACTTAGATTTAACTCATTAGGTTTAATCCTTGTAGTATTAATTGAAGAAGTGAAAAACACAAGAAGGGGGGGTTGAATTGAATCTTAAAATCAAAAGCAGTAGACACAATATTTTTATCCTGGTTCGTTTGATCTCAAACTACTTCAGTCCACCCGCCAAGGTGATTTCGCCTCTCTCCAACGAGGACTTAATTCACTAATCAAAACTGATTACAATATTACTTTGACAACTACCAAAGTCTTCTTGAGTACAACCACAACTCGGTTTATCTCAAGGAAAACTAGCTTAATCAAAAGAAAATGATTTACTGTGTACTGTTGTTTTTCGTTACAAAAACTGTATCACTATTGTGATATATTACACAATTTAAGCGTATAAGAGAATATGAATGTTTGCAGCGTTTAAGATGTATGAGCAGTCGTTGTTGAAAATCGTAAATGATTTGTCCTTTAAGCTTGTTTATATAGCGTGGAAATCTTGTCCAGAATAAAGCGTGATAATGGATACTCAATGCACTTTCCATACTGAGAAGATTCTTGTCTGAATGAAGTCGTTGCATATGATACTGTCTTAATTGAAAAGTAACGCTTCAGAATAATAGAATCTTGCATGCTTCTTTTACTTCAGAATTTTGATGACTCAGAAATGTGAGGATTTGTTGGCATATTAGACTTTGGTTCAGAGTCAGAGTATCTTTTACTTCAACGCAGATTCTGATCATCATTCTTCAGAATATTCTGATTAGCTCAGCTTGAAAGCTTCTGTAGCTTAACTTCTGATGTTGTTTCAGTCAGAACTTCTATATAAAAAATAACACAGATTTAGAGTGCATATTTGTTCTTTGTGTTTGTTATCATCAAAACTCTAATTAAGGGTTGTAGAATCAAACTATGTTCTAACAATCTCCCCCTATTTGATGATGACAAAAACTAGGATTTTCAATAAAAAATATAGAACAAAAAAAGCTTAAGAGAGTCTCCCTCTGAGTTGATTACTCAGATAGAGATGAGATACTTCCCTGAAGTTCCTTCTTGTCAGAGCTTTTGATGCATCTCCTTCTGTCCTTATCAGAATATGTTCCTGTTCAAGCTTTCAGAAAAAACATAGAAGTTAAGAGATTTAGGATGTTTGAGACTTTGTCCCGATATACTGTTTATCGAAAATATCTTACGTTCTCCCCCTTTTTGTCAGGTATCAAAAAGCAATATAATCAAAGTCAAAAAGACGATTTTATATTGAAAACAGAATGAAATGACAATTTTTCAGAAACAAAGAGGATAAGTTGAAGAATACAGATAATAAGTTAAAGAAAATTTAAGAAGGAGGGGGAAGTAGTGCTTGATTCTTCCTGCTTTCCCAGAATTTCTTTAATTTCTTTTGTTTTATCTTCTTGTTTGTCCAATATATCCCTGATTTCTTTGTTTGTGTCTTCTTGCTTATCCAGTCTGGCATGGATTAAAGTATTCTCCTTTTTCAACTCTTCCAGAGTTTGCATGACTAGAGACGAAGTCAGTGTATCTTCAGGGGTTGCATATCATTCAGAAGACTCTGCAGCCTCTTCTGATTGAACAACTTCTTCTGTTGCAATTTCTTTTTCTGGAGTAGTAATCAGAGGGTGACTCTCAGAATCTGGTTCAGTGGCTTCTGAAGGTTGGTGCTCTTTCCATGGAGCATTTTCCAGCAGAAGAATTTCTTTCTTGTCCCAGTGACTTAGAACTTGATCCTTGAAGGCTTTCAGCTGATCATTGAAGTTCTGCTGAGCCATCTCATAGCTCAATTCTTTCAGCTTCTGGGATTCAGAGTTGAACCATTTTCTGAATCTATCCCACAGAGAATCAGAAGCAGCAGGATTAAAATTCTCTTGACTTGCTTGCTTCAAAGAAGTAACCCATTCCTGTATTTTTGTTTCAAAAATCAACAGGTTCTTACCAACATCAGATTTGGTTAAGGTTGGTTTGGGAATGGCAATTTTATTTGAGGTGGAAGCTAGATGGTCTAGCGCTTCTAGATCAATGATAGTTCTTAGATGATCAGCTGGACGGTTGATTAGTGAGGGAGTAGAAGAATCAGAAATCAGGATTGGTGAGTGAGGAGTGTTTGGTGGTGTGGATTCATATGGTGAAGGTATTTATGGAATATCATGAATAGAGAGAGGTAAACGAACCGTAAGAGGTTATGTTATCCCAGGAATTGGGATAGTGGTATCAGAGTCTGAAGGGGAGTCTTCTGATTGGTTTGCGGTAGTGTGTTGAGTTTCTGGTTCAGGTGTTTCAAAAGATGGATTTTCAGATTGAGGAGTGATGGGGTTTTCATTTTCTGGTTGAGGTGAGTGTGGTTGTGGATTTTCTGGTTGTTGAAATTGAGTGTTTGGATTTTCTGGGATTGGTGAGGAAAAGTCTTGATCAAACAGTTCAATATCAAAGAGAACTCTTGCAAGTTCTAGTTGATGTTGTTCTGGATTTGGATTGGGGGAGTGAGGTTCATTTAATAAATTTCCAAGAGTTATAGATGGGTCAAACTCTATGTCAAAATCCACAAATGTTTGAGGTGAGGGATTTTTTTTTGGTTGAGGGGGAATGGTTTCAGATGTTGGAATAACTATTGATTATACAACAGAAACAAAAGATGTGTTACCTTTCTTTTTCGCAGCTTTGGGTGTCCTCTGAGAGGATCCTTCTCCTGCTGCCTTCCTCTTTCTGGATTTCTTTAGCACAACCTCTGGAGTTGGCTTGTGCAGGTCACAGATGTTGATTTCTGGAATAGTCCTATCTTCCTTGCATGCTTCAAGGTATCTGACTATAATCTCTGGAGAAGCATCTATCTTAGAGAATAATGGGAAATCCTTCAGAGGAATTCTCCTAGAAGTGATGGCCTCATGAGAAGTAATTGTTGGTTCCTTCTTAATGCTTTCAATAATCTTCACTTTCTTCAGATTCTTAGCATTCAGTGGTTTCCCAGCAGTTGCTTCCAGAGTGTTGATTTCTTGAGCCATTGTCAGATGTTCTATCAACCTGTTTTCCATCAGAATATTTGAAATCAATCTTCCCAGAGGATCCAATCCCTCTTAGTTCTTTCTTCTTCTCTTGTCTCTCTCGCACTTGTTCTGAGATGGTTGAAGAGCAAATGTGGGAGATTTATTTTGGTATTCTTTGCAATGAAGTATAACAGAAACTACTGATCAATATTAATGTAATCAGGAGATCTTGTAGGCTTCCTGTGATTGATACATCCCAGAATAATTCTAGCCCAGATTCTGTAATGATCTTTCAAGTCTATGATCTTGCTGGATGGCTGTCCATAAGTGAAAATGACCCTAGCAATAGATTTTAGGTCAGAACACTTACCAACCATATCAATGCATCTGACTTCGCTGCCATTGTATCCAATGAGTTTCCCAATCAAATCTTCTATAATAACTCTCTTCTTCCCCATAACATATGATGTGACTTGGTGGTTGGATGAAGTAGCATGAATCCAAAACTCTTTAATCAGAATGGGAAAAGTTGGATCCAACAGACGATCAAACTATTTGTTCCATCCCTGTGCAGTTACATCTTCATACAGATCAAACCCGTTTTCTTGTAAACTTTCAAAATCAACGATCAATTCACAAAGAACTTCAAGGTTGTCGACCGGAGTAGCAGAGTTCTAATGGGCTCCTCATATTGTTCAGTTGACGAAGAACCAGGAGCACTGTTGAGATTCTTGAGACTTGATGAGGATGCCATTGTTTACACGGATTCTTTGAAGAAAACTGATAGAAAGAGTTTTTGAAAAGCTAGAGCAAGAGAGAGTATGAAGGTGGTAAAACATGAATGACTGAAATAGTAAATTGAATTTATATAAGCACTTTTGAAAACATAATCAGTAAGAAAGAGAAAATAAGTAATGATTATACTGATTTAATGAAACCTGAAATTAGGGGATTTAGTGAGATATTGAACAGTTACCAATGACAAGTGTCTCAATGCATCCAATCAGAGCCTTGGACCCTTCAGAATTTGAACGTGTGTTCAGCCTCAGAAGGTAGATTGTGAGAGGATAACAAATGTTTGATGGTGTGAACTGCACGCCTCTATCCTTGAAATGAAAAGTTCAGATCTTCATAGATAGATTCTGATGCAACTGTACTCCTAACTTCTGAAGATAAGTTGATCAGATGTTCACAGAAAACAGTAAAATTCTGAGGGTTAGAATATGCAAATAAAACATTTTATTCTGGACACAATTTCATGCTGAGATGTTTCAGAATGAAATTGAATCTATCTTCAGAAAGGGGTTTTGTAAACACATCAGCTCATTGATGGTCTGTGTCAATAAATTTTAAAGTAAGAATTCCTTTCTGAATATAATCCCTAATAAAGTGATGTTTTATTTCTATATGCTTAGCCCTATAATGCAAAATGGGATTTCTGGATAGACATATGGCAGAAGTGTTATCACAGAAGATATGAATGTTACTCTCAAATATGTTGAAGTCTTCAAGTTGACTTTTCATCTAGAGCACTTGAGTGCTACATCCAGTAGCTGCTATGTATTCAGCTTCTGTTGTTGACAACGCTATTATGGACTGTCTCTTGTTGGTCCATGAAATCAGGTTGTCTCCCAGAAACTGGCAGCTTCCAGAGGTGCTTTTACGCTCTACTCTGTTTCCAGCAAAGTCAGCATCACAATATCCTACTAAGCTGTATTCATTGGATTTTCTATAAAATAAACCCAGATTAGTAGTACCTTTCAGATACTTGAAAATTTGCTTAACTGTTGTTAAGTGAGATTCTCTAGGATCTGATTAGAATCTAGCACATAAGCAAACACTGAATAAAATATCAGGCCTTGAAGTCGTCAGATAAAGGAGAGATCCAATCATAACTTTGTAGATCTTCTGTTCTACCTTTTTACTTACCTATTCCTTTTCCAGAATGCAAGTGGGATGCATTGGGGTCTTTGAGGGCTTACATTCTGAGAGGTCAAATTTCTTCAGAAGTTCTCTGACATATTTTCTCTGATGAATGTAAGTTCCTTCTGGAGTCTCGTTTATCTGAATTCCCAGAAAGAATTTAAGTTCCCACATTAAGCTCATCTCAAACTCTGCCTACATGCACTTAACAAATTCTCTTCCCAGAGAAGGTTTAGTGGATCCAAAAATAATATCATCTACGTGAATCTGACAAACTAAAATGTCATTCTTAAATGTCTTACAGAACAAGGTTGTGTCCACTTTCCCTCTGGTGAATTCCTTTTCTAACATGAAGTTACTTAGCCTTTCATACCAAGCTCTGGGAGCTTGTTTCAGACTATAGAGTGACTTCTTTAGTTTGAAAACATATTCTGGGTGTTTGGAATTTTCAAACCTAGGGGGGTTGGTGCACATATACTTCTTCATCAATGTAACCATTTAAGAATTCACTTTTGACATCCATTTGATACAAAGTGATGCCATTATTTACAACAAAAGAGATTAAGAGTCTGATAGATTCTAACCTGGCGACTGGAGCAAAGGTTTCTGTATAGTCTATCCCCTCTTGCTGACTATAACCTTGTGCCACCAGTCGTGCCTTGTTTCTGATGACTTCTCCTTGCTCATTCAGTTTGTTTCTGAACACCCACTTTGTTCCAATGACGTTGAATCCTTTTGGTTTGGGAACCAGATCCCATACGTCATTTCTGGTGAACTAGTTTAATTCCTCCTGCATTGCCAGAATCCAGTCATTGTCCAGAAGATCTTCATCAATTGTTGTTGGTTCAATCAGTGAGACCAGTCCCATGAGGGATTCTTCAGAGTTTCTGAATGTTGATCTTGTTTTGATTGGGTCATCCTTCTTTCCCAGGATCTTATCTTCTGGGTGAGCTATGCTACTTCTAGATAACCTTTTATGGAGTTGATCAACAGAAGGTACTGGAACACTTGTGACATTTTCTTATGAAGTTGTTGGAGCGTCTCTGTTGGAAACTTCTGATGAGTTGTCTTCAGCAGCTGTGAATTCAACTTCTATATCTGTAAACTATTTATTCTGCTTTGACTTTTGAGGGTCAAGCTTATCATCAAACCTAACACTGATTGACTCTTCAACAATCTGTGTTTCTGTATTGTATACTTTGTACCCTCTTGAGCGTTCAGAGTATCCTAACATAATACACTTTTGTGCTTTAGAGTCAAACTTGTTCAGATGATCTTTAGTATTCAGAATAAAACATGTGCATCCAAAAGGATAGAAATAAGAAATGTTGGGATTTCTGTTCTTCCACAATTCATATGGAGTCTTTTCTAGAATAGGTCTTATAGAGATTTTATTCTGAATATAACACGCTGTGTTAATTTCTTCTGCCCAGAAGATCTTAGTAATGTTAGTCTCATTGATCATGGTTCTGGCCATTTCTTGCAATGTTCTGTTCTTTCGTTCTACAACTCCATTTTGCCGGGGAGTTCTAGGACAAGAGAAGTCATGCGAAATGCCTTTTTCATTAAAAAATGTTTCAAATTTTTTATTTTCAAATTCTCCACCATGATCACTCTTGACTTTGACAATTCTAAGATCCTTTTCATTCTGAACTTGGTTACAGAATGCAACGAACACAGAGTGTGACTCGTCCTTGTGTCTTAAGAACTTTACCCATGTCCATCTGCTATAGTTATCTACGATCACTAACCCATACTTCCTGCCACTAACAGACGCAGTTTTCACTGGTCCAAATAAGCCTATGTGTAGAAGTTCTAATGGCCTAGAGGTGGAAACAACTTTTTTAGCTTTAAAAGTAGGTTTTGCAAATTTTCCTTTCTGGCATGCTTCACACAGAGCATCTGAGTTGAACTTCAGATTAGGAAGTCCTTTGACCAGATTGATTTTGTTAATCTGAGATATTCTTCTCATACTAACATGCCCCAATCTTCTGTGCCAGACCCATTGCTCGTTGTTAACAGAAAGAAGGCATTTTACATTCTGACTTTTTAGTTCATAAAGTTTTATCTTTTAAATGTTGTTTTTCCTCTTTCCATTAAACATGATAGTTCCATCTTTCTGACTAACAGCTTTGCATGAATTTTGATTAAAGATTATATCATAGTCGTTATCACTTAATTGACTTATGGATAACAGATTATGCATCAATCCATCAACTAAAAGCACATTATTAATAGAAGGAAGATTACTATTACCTACTGTTCTAGAGCCAATGATCTTCCCTCTTTGGTTTCCTCCAAAGCCCACATAGCCTCCAGGTTTAAGTTCCAGGTTTTGGAACATATGCTTTCTTCCCATCATGTGTCAAGAGCATCCAGAGTCCAGGTACTGTAACTGGTGTTTTAGCCTTGCTGCTAAAGATATCTGCTACATGTATAATTTTGTCCTTAGCTACCCATATCTTTTTGGGTCCTGGTTTGTTAGTTTTACCAAAATTCTGTTTGAATTTTGGTTTGGCAGAATAATCATTACTAGTGTATTTAAGGTCATGTGTGTGCCCGTATGTGAAGTGTGATTTTAGTGGTGTGCATTCTATAACTAGGTCCATGACTTTCTTAGGTGGATATACCTTACCTTGGTATCTTATTCCTTTTCTGCCATTCCTGCTAACCTCATAGATCATTGAAGCCATCTTGATTCTATCTATGTTTTTAGCCAGAAACTTCTGAAAGTTGTGATCATACTCTTTGATGATCATATCAGCATTACTAGGAGTCTCTGAGATTATTTCCTTTTGAGAGTTTTGTAAATCATTTTCTAATTTTAAAATCTTTTCTTTTAACTCAGAATTTTCTAATCTAAGACTCTCAGTTTCTTCAGAGTCAGAGACAAGATCCTTTTCCAGAATTTCATTCAGACTTTCTGCAAGTTCATCTTTAGTAAAATTAACAGTGAAATCACGGAATACCTCTTATGTATCTGATTCTGAGTCTAAACTAGAGGCTTCGTTGTCTTCTGTCCCATTTTCCATAAGAGCGACATTGTCTCTTTCATCATCTGACTCTGAGTCAGCATCAGAAGTGTCTGAATCGTCCCTTGTTGCCATGAGGATTTTCTTCTTCTCCTTGAAGAACTTCTTTTTGGGCTTCTCCTTCTGAAGCCTTGGACATTCACTTTTGTAGTGCCCTTGTTCATTGCACTTATAGCAGATGATGTCTTTGTTATTTGACTTTCTTTGACCAGAGGGAGCTTCAGATCTTCTATGTCCAGAGGAGGACTCAGACTTTCTGTATCTGGAGGAGGATTCAATCTGATTCTCTGATCTTATCGGGTTTCTGAATTTTCTTTGTCTCTGCTTCCACAGCTGATTGACCCTTCTGGAGAGAAGAGATAATTCGTCTTCTTCTGATGAGGATCCATCTGAAGTTTCTTCCATAGCCTGTAAAACCTTAGAATCAGATTTTTTGTTAGATTTTAATGCTAGAGGCTTACCTTGCTTCTGAGTCTCGTCTTCTTCTATCTCTATCTCATGACTTCTGAGGGAGCTAACAAGTTCCTCCAGAGATATCTTGTTGAGATCTTTAGCCAGCTTAAGTGCAGTGACCATTGGCCTTCATTGCTTTAGTAGACTTCTGATGATCTTCTTTACGTGATCAACATTAGAATATCCTTTGTCAAGAACTTTCAGCCCAACAACAAGAATCTGGAATCTTGAGAACATTGCTTCTATGGATTCACTGTCTTCTATCTTGAATGCTTCGTATTTCTGAATGAGCTCAAGGGCCCTGGTTTCTTTAACTTGTATGTTGCCTTCATGCATCATTCTCAGAGAGTCAAACATGTTTTTGTCTGTCTCTTTGTTTGAGATCTTCTCATATTCTGAGTATGAGATGGCACTAAGAAGTATTGTTTTGGCTTTATGATGGTTTCTGAAATCACGCTTTTGCTGGTCAGACATCCTTTTTCTATCTATCTTCTGCCACTTTCATCCACTGGATATGTGTATCCATTAATTACCATGTCCCATAGATCAGTATCATGAGCCAGAAAGAAGCTCTCAATTCTGTCTTTCCAATAGTCAAAATTTTCTCCATCAAAGACTGGAGGTTTGCCGTTGATTCTATCCTTGTCCTCATGATAGTCATTGCTGATGTTTTGGCTTGGTCCCACCATAGTGTTTTTCTAAAGCTTGGATCATGTACTGATACAGTTAAGTCTATGAACTCAGAACCAGGCGCTCTGATGCCAATTAAAGAAGTGGAAAACACAAGAAGGGGGGTTGAATTAAATCTTAAAATCAAAAGCAGTAGACACAATATTTTTATCCTAGTTCGTTTGATCTCAAACTACTCCAGTCCACCCGCCAAGGTGATTTCTCCTCTCTCCAACGAGGACTTAATTCACTAATCAAAACTGATTACAATACTACTTTGACAACTGCCAAAGTCTTCCTGAGTACAACCACAACCCGGTTTATCTCAAGGAAAACTAACTTAATCAAAAGAAAATGATTTACTGTGTACTGTTGTTTTTCGTTACAAAAACTGTATCACTAATGTGATATATTACACAATTTGAGCGTATAAGAGAATATGAATGTTTGCAGCGTTTACGATGTATGAGCAGTCGTTGTTGAAAGTTGTAAATGATTTGTCATTTAAGCTTGTTTATATAGCGTGGAAATCTTGTCCAAAATGAAGCGTGATAATGGACACTCAATGCACTTTCCACACTGAGAAGATTCCTGTCTGAATGAAGCTGTTGCATATGATACTGTCTTAATTGAAAAGTAACGCTTCAGAACAATAGAATCTTGCATGCTGCTTTTACTTCAGAACTTTGATGACTCAGAAATGTGAGGATCTATTGGCATATTAGACTTTGGTTCAGAGTCAGAGTATCTTTTACTTCAATGCAGATTCTGATCCTCATTCTTCAGAATATTCTGATTAGCTCAGCTTGAAAGCTTCTGTAGCTTAATTTCTAATGCTGTTTCAGTTAGAACTTCTGTATAAAAAATAACACAGACTTAGAGTGCATATTTTTTATTTGTGTTTGTTATCATCAAAACTCTAATTAAGGGTTGTAGAATCAAACTATGTTCTAACATTAATGTTATAAATTGGTATTTCAAGATCAATGACATACAATCCATTTTTCATTTGTACATAAGCATATAATATATCATTCAAATAAATGGAGCAACAATTGTTCTTTATTATGAATGAAAAACCAAACTTGTCCAAACAAGAAACAGAAATAATATTCCTGCTAATTGCAGGTACATAATAACATTTCTCTAATTGAATTATTAAACCATTAGGTAAAGTTAAAACATAAGTTCCTACGGCTAAAACAACAACCTCTGCTCCATTTTCAACTCGTAGTTCAACTTTACCTTTTGCCAAATCTCTACTCCTTTCAAGCCCCTTCACATTGTTACAAATGTGAGAATTGCATCCAGTATCTAATACCCATGATGCAGAAGTAGATAAATTAATTTATATAACAAAAATACCTAAATTTGAAGTCTCTACTACATTCTTCTTATCTTCTAGGTACTTTGGGCAGTTTCTCTTCCAGTGTCAGGTCTTACCACAATAGAAGAAAGTTCCCTCTTTTTCCATGCCTCCACTAGGCTTCAAAGTAGGAACAATAGGTTTAGGTTTGGTAACTTCCTTGCCTTTCCTTTACTAACCTGCTTGGTGGGCCTTTTGTTCAGCTTCTTTCCATTACTGACCATCATAATAGACTTCCCTTTTGACTTCACATTTTGCTTAACAGTTCTTAACATGCTTAGAAATTCTGGAAGACTTTTGTCCATGTCATTCATGTTGAAACTCAGGACAAATTGACTGAAACTCTCTGGCAATGATTACAAGATCAAATTAGTTGCAAGTTCCTTTCCAAAGGGAAACCCTAACCTTTCAAGGTTCTCCACACACCCAATCATCTTAAGTACATGGGAACCTATAGGGGTTCCCTCATCTAACTTGCTATTAAAAAGGGCCTTTGAAACCTGAAATATCTCATTTCTTGCCTGCTCTTGATAGAGCATCTTTAGATGTTCGATCACATTGAACGCTGACATGTTCTCATGCTACTTTTGCAACTCTTAGTTCATGGTAGCTATCATAAGGCAAGCGATTTCATTGGTATCATCGACATGCTTCTTATAAGCATCTTTTTCTACCTTGGGTGCAAAACTAGGAGGTTCCACTTCAGGATGAGGTGTTTCTAAGACATACATCTTCTTATCATGCTTGAGGATAATCCTCAGATTTCGGTGCCAATCCAAAAAATTTGTCCCAGACAATTTTTCCTTATCAAGGATTGATCGAAATGTTGTTGGAGGTGTTTGTTGTCATGGTAATCTATAAGAAAAATATGAAAATATAAGTATCATTAAAAAACATATTCAATTAGGCCTTTAATCAAATATTCTCCCACTATTTTATTCAAACCAAATGACCCTTATCATTTGATTCGGAAAATCCCGTTGGAATATTTTCTAGTGGGTCGAGATCCACATTTCACTTTGTTTTAAGTCAGTGTTAGGATGATTACACAAAACTAGGTTATTTAGGTAGGAACTCCTTCCAATTGTATCTCATACCATTCTTAAATATTTTCAGTTGGGTGAATAAATCCTTATTCTAATCCATCATATGAATCATTCCCAACTCTTGCTTCTAAACATGTATAATCTTATTATAATTTGTTTAGTTAAATTTGACCCAATGTTTTAGCAATTGGATATTACATTTATCCCATCGCACCTTACTAATATAGAACATGCACCTCGCGTTAGGCAAAACCTACAATGTTTGTTACTAGTCTTGATGAGTGCTAAAACTTGGAAAGCATAAACTTAATATTTTTTTGAGGGATTTTGATATTAGTTTGATCTCACCGGCTTAACATGCAAATCGTCTCTCACATGCATCAACATACAAACACATGCATCAACATACATATAAAAAGATACAGTTATGGCCCCTAGCGCAATTATTCTCCCAAGCCAATGAGAGAACCTAAGCTAACCTAATAACGATCTAAACTTCTCCAAGAAAGATCTCCAAGGTTGTCCTCCTTTGATATTGTATTTTTCTCTTTCTTCATAACATTACATTACATAAATGAAAACTCGCTTTACATACGAGGGAGTGAGATGAGAAAAAAAAGTTACATAAAGAGATTAAGAGAGAGGCACGACACGCATGCCGTATTTTAAAATCCCAAAACAAAATAAAGGAAAACTAAGGTCATAATTGATCACCATAATACAACAATAATAAACAATTTATTATTATTATTAATTTAAATTCTGTTAATTAAATAAATCAAATTAAATTTCGCGCGATTGATCACACTACGCAGAGTTAGCCGGGGTTCCGCTGCTCGGATCAGCGGATGGTGCCACATAACTCTCTGACAGCACAACCTTTGTGGCGTCATGAACCCTAATGCAAATAATTTCATACCCTCAAACATAACTCAATTGATAATTCAGTATGATCGATCAATATGCCATTGCTTCACCATACTAACATCGGATTCCGAAGCAAATGGACAATGATCTTTCAAAAGAATTATTTTGTGATTGAATGGAAGAAATCGAAACAGTATATCCAATATACCATCTTTGCACCAGAATTGTTTATATCATATATAAATTTGATCAATCATATTAGTGTAACTTATGGACGACCGATGTATCGCTGCTTCACTATACTAGTGTTGGTTCTGAAGCATAGTCAACATCGATTCGCTTAAATCGTACACACCATGATGCCAAAAATTTAATTTACTCGATTATTATTCAATCCATTCTGTGTTTTAATCCGATTAATACAGAACATACAGAAAATAAACAGCGATCAGATCCATGGTTTCATAAGTGGCTCTGATACCACTGAAGGAAAATTATGATCCAAAAACACACCGGAAATTAAAATTTTCCTTTAGCGATCCTTACGAAAGGGCCATGGTCAGTGATAAAATATATTAGCCTCTTGTGGCGATTCATTTCAATGATGTGATCACGAGCGTTGATGAAAAACAAGGCCTTTACTAAGTCCACACGAACATATCCCTTTCGGTCACACTGATTGTTGCTTACGAATGAAAACTTTGAGTGAGAGAGTGAGATAAACTACGACTGGGGTTTCAAGACCGAAATTTCATCAAGTGAAATGCTTCAGCACAAGGACTCTATTTATAGAACCAATTTTGGGGAATGAAAGCTAAAAGCTCAATTAAGACTGCAAGCTAAAAGCCCAATTAAGCATACTGGCATCATACCTTATAACATACCACATATCACTTAAGCGCGTGGTACCTTACCACATTTCGTATTTCACTTAAGTGTATTGTACCTTACGGTGTTCTATAATTCACTTAAGTGCATCGTACCTTACAGTGTTCCTTATTTACTTTATCTCTCATCAACCTGTTCTTATGTATGTGACCCTGAGGTTTTCGTGACATTGGCAATTATATTAAATCACACATTTAACATAATAAACAGTGAGTGTTATCTAGCAACACATCACTGCTACCCAAGTCACAAAAATATCATGTGATATGACAAAAACTTTATGTGATAATAATTGTGTGTAGAATTACCTTTTTTTCCCTTATTTATATATTGAACACAAGGTATAGACCGTGTCACCCTTGTCTAGTTCAATATTGGGCCCCTTAGACATTTATCCTGTTATGCAGGATGGGCAAATTCCATCTAGGTCACTCATGTCTCTCAACATGCTTTGTGAAGTACCCATCAACTGTCTTAACTCTATATCTAAGGTCCATAGTGGTTTTCAGGTCGAAGGGTGGTATACACCATTATCACCATGAGAATAACTTATTAAACATTGCATAACATTCTATATAGTATTCTCATAGCGGGTCAATCTAGTATAAATATTACTCCTAATATTCATACCTATGTAAAGACTTGATAGCTCCTTATCCATGACCCATGAGATGTGATCATCATTCTATCTTCATAATAATCTAAATGCTTTAATGTTATCCCACTTCACAACTAAGCTCGAGTACAAATACTTTAAGAATAGTTTCCTTATGTTTAATGGGATCTCATGATTAAGTCACACTTAACATTTCATTAAACAGACGAACTATTCTAGGGACTTTATTATTTTTGAAAAGCAAACATAATAAAGAAATACCTTTTATTATAAATAAATAATTTGATACAAGTACCAAAAGTATTGGCCTCTAGAGCTTATACCAACACACACATCTTTTTCTATTTATCTTGCCTCCCCATGCAGTAATCTCCAATTGACTCTATCTGTCTCACTCCTTACCAAATTAACATCCACAGATTCTAATGCCCGATGTTGTGTGCCTTTCCTATGACTACAAATACATCTCTGATTCTTCCCTTTTTTCCCCCTTCTTTTCACCCAAATTCTCTTATTTTCTCTAAGAATTGCACTCCTTCTTCTTCTTCTATATTTAAATGTTGTAGTTGTAGTTTGTTCTTGCTCGGTATTTCCTATCTTCATTCCTTTTGTACATGAATCAGATGGGATGAGATTTAATGGATATTATGGTCTTTTTATCTTTTTCTTCACTGACACTAATATTTACCTCTGCAGCCTTCGATTCATTTACTTATGTTTTGCTTCTATGATCTTATATCTTATGAGCTTCTTCTCTATCGAAAGTATTCTCTTGACTCTTTTTGCTTAATGTTTTTTCTTTTTCTGATCCTTCACCCCTTACAGGATTATTTCTCGGGTTTTTGGAATAAACTTCTACCATCTTTGGGTTAGCAAAAAACGTGGGTTTTATGTGATGATTTTGGCCCAAAACTTCTTTTGGATTCTCCTCGCTGAACCCACCCTTGTCTCTTATTATGGCCCCTCCTACATCCTTTTTTACACCTCCAAATACTTTTGTGATTTTTGTCTTGAACCAATTATTTAAACTAACACTCTGATTCAAAACCATATTTTTGGCCCCACTAATACCACCTTCATCTATTAATTATCTCTCTCTCTCTCTCTCTCTCTCCAATCACATTAATAGCCTGGATTATTTCCTTTTGTCTTTTTGGTTTTGATTTATTACCGAGACCTAGGATGTTATTATTATTATTATGCCTTGATACACTCATTAATTGAGAAAAATCACTTTCCACCCAAAATATATCCTCTTCATCTTCTATTGACGCTATTGATGGAGGAATGAAAGAAGAATCAAAATCTTCACTATTAGACTCTTCGAGCTTTAACTCTTCAAAAATGTTCCTCTTGTTTTACACATAAGAAAATTTTACACAGATCCTCCGTAATTCTAATAGTAAAACATTCATTATTAATATGGATTTTTACCACCTTATAAATACACTCTATTTTTGGTGTTCTACCATACACCCTTGCTAACGTCCAACCTTTGCATGATTTCTGTCATCGGGTCTAGCTTGATGAACCTACCAAAGAATGTTGTCAAAATTGAGAATACATTCCTCTTTCATCCATGAATGGGGATCCCGTACATACGACACCATATGTATCTCACCCCTCTAACATCTCAAGGTTCCCACTTCCTAATCGTCGAGAACAACTAATTAAGTACCATTTCAAATTCTTTCATCAGAGTTATAAGATCTTCATCTTCTTCTGCTTTAATGAAGACTTTTTCTCCCCCCATTTGAATTGTTTTTAGAGTTGACGATTCCTTCACTGACCATACCTTTGATTAATAGATCATAAATCGTCTGCGTTTCAAAGACAACCAATGAACCCATTCTTGATCCACTCAATTTCTTCTTCCCTAATGTTAACACTTACCCCTTCCCACTGATGCTCAACTGGTTTAAATTCTTTATTCGTCGGATTTACCGTCCCCCACTTTGTATTTTGTTAACCCTTGATGGCTCAGAATGCTTGATTGCTTATGCGTATGTTTTCCCCTCCTTTCTCATGCTCTGCCCCAACCTTGGTCTTTCTATAAATCTTTTAATCTTACCTTGAGCAAAACTCTCCCCTGCTAGGTTTTCAAA
>CATIWC010000785.1:0-420558 GCA_948472305.1 Vicia faba | reverse complement strand
TATATATATATATATATATATATATATATATATATATATATTAGTATATTTAGGTTAAAATACAAAAATACCTACATTTTTATTTTATTAATATTTGACATGAAAAACATTTTTTATAAATATATTTCATTTTATTTCATTTTTTGTACATAATAAATAAATATTTGTGTAAATTAAATAATATATATATTACTTAATAAAAATTAGGGTTTTACCCTTAAAATACAAAAAAACCCCCAAAATAATACTTTTTTTTATTTTATTTATTTAACACAAATAATACTTTTTTTTCATACATATAAAAACCCCTTTTGTGCATTTTTGCATCTTTATTTTATTTTCCATTTAATTTATGCAATCAATTATTTGTAAATATTCCCAAAATTGATGTAATAGCTAGGATTAATTTCCTTGTCTAAATATCCCCCTATTTTGAACATTTGTACCCCCCTTCCCATATTGTGTTGTAATAGTGTAGGAATTTTACTTTTCGCACTTTAAACGCTTTCTAAATATACCATGCTAGAATTAGGGTTTGTATGCAAATAAAACGAACAAAAATAGCTTGACCTAATTTCAAGATAAACAAGCATGAAAATGGACAACACATATCACACTTGCACCCCTAGGGTATTCCACTTTGTTGCCTTCAAATAAATGGGCCATATTGCTTGTTAAGGTTCTTTGGGTAAAACAAATAATCAAATGATCATAGTCCCTCGATGACGCTTTCGAAAAGTTGCCTAAAATGATCAAGTCCCTTTCAAAGAGAAATTGCCCAAAGATACTTAGCACTATTGCAATTATGGCCTAAACGATGACCCGCGCCCGTCCCTTTCATCTCCTAACACAAGATTGTCCACCAAATGCAATGGTGGAACAAAATTGTTAAAAGGGTTAAAAACGTAACAAAAATCTTGAGAACTTTAGGGTAGATAACTCTTAGGTACTTATCAATTTGCAAAAGAAAACACTTGCCTATTTTCAAACCACACTTCACAAACACTTTCAAAAACCTTGGAACATCTTTTCAAAAAAAAACAAACACCTTTTGTAAAACATTCGAGTAAAGAATTGTTACAAGGGTAGCCTATACAAGGCATCTTTTTCAAAGCATTTTCAAAACCACACACCAAGCACCATTTCAAACAATTGAAAACCAAGGCAAGTTGATCTAAGCAAGTACCTAAGAGCCCATGGATAACCATGGATAAAAAGGGTGCTAATACCTTCCCTTTCTATAATCTACTCCCCGAACCCAAGAAAAATCTCAAAGGTTTTTGCTGTGCTTTTTAAACCTTTCCTTAGGATAAAATAAAAAGTCGGTGGCGACTCTTACTCAACCGAAACATTTGCGAAAACAAACGCAAAACCCTAGTCAGTTCTCCCACCGTATCACATAACTGGCGACTCTGCTGGGGACAATTTTAAAAGTGGAGTAACCTTAGGGCTTAGATCACCCTCTTGCATGACTAATTGTTTGAATTAATTGCTTTACATCTTAGCTCTATTGTTTGGGTTTGTAATCCTCCACCGGATTTTGGGAAACATTTCATAGATAGCAATACGTTGTGGAAACTGTGCGGGGTATACCGACACGGTCGAAGCAATAGCTATATTAGTGCGACATATTTGTGAGTACCGGTAACCCTTGAGTTCAATCAAGGAGAGTACGGGGCCGCTGAGTGATGTCACTAAGCACTAATGACCTAGAACCTTGACCATCTTGGCCTTTAATTAGGGGTAGTGAGATGACCGACTTTGGTGCGAAGTTGGTAGATACTCGATACTACACTCATTGAGGGTTGTTTTCTTGGAATATTTTGGTCGCTAGTTAAGTGGCTAAACCAAAACAATGAACAATGAAAACAATCCAGTGATATTGAGCTCCTTAGAACCCGGGTTACTATTTATAGGACAAGTTTTTAAGCCAACTACACTCAAGAGGGTACTTACCTATGAAACCCCATGCAAGCCTGAAACTAGGGTTTGGTGTGAATTGCTTGTACACATGTTTTGTGCATATATCATAAACATCATAAAGCATCATATGCATTCACTAACCATTTCAAGGGTTTGGATCTTCATCTTTGTTCCTGTTTTGTAGGTCATGGAAATTCCTTGCAGAAACACCATTCAAGTCAACCTTGTGACAATATCTCCTCAACTCAAGGAGCTCACCTCAAGAGTTCCGGAAAATTCATCCTTCAGTGAAAGACATGGTAGACTGCTCAGCTTAGTCAACACCAACATTGAAGAAGACATGATGAAAGTGCTATTTCAGTTCTTTGACCCTCTTCACCACTGTTTCACTTTCCCTGATTACCAGTTGGTGCCCACTTTGGAGGAGTTTTCTCAACTCCTGAGAATTCCTATCCTTAATCAACTACCCTTCAATGGTACGGAAAAGGAACCAAAGCCGGAAGATGTTGCTCGAGCCTTACATCTACAACCATCCGACATCAAGGGGCATTGGGAAACCAGAAGCGGCGTCAAAGAATTCTTAGCAAAATTCTTGTTTGAGAAAGCACAAGAATGTTGGAACTCATTGGACCTACAAGCCTTTGAAGAGATTGTGGCACTCCTTATCTATGGGTTGGTCTTGTTCCCAAATCCTGACCAATTGGTAGATGTCAACGCCGTCAAAATCTTCTTGTCCAGAAATCCAATACCAACATTGCTTGGGGACATTCTTCACTCATTTTACACACGAACAATGAGAAAGAGGGGTGTTCTCATGAGCTGTACTCCTCTCCTTGCAAGGTGGTTTATTTCGCACCTTCCACAATCTGTCTTGAAGAATGACCAAGGCTCAAGGTGGTCCCAACGGTTGATGACTCTTACTCACTCTGATGTACATTGGTGTTCTCGGTCCAGAGAAAATGTCATCATCGTCGATCGTTGTGGAGAATTCCCTAATGTTCCTTTACTTGGAATTAGAGGAGGTATCACCTACAACCCTTGCCTAGCTTTGAGGAAATTTGGAAATGCACGGAGGGATGGCCCTCATGATATGTTGATTCCTGACCTAGTTTTTGACTTCGACAATGATGCGCAAGGACTTCGCCAAAGATTCATCAGAGCTTGGGGAAGACCCAACAAGGTTGATAGCAAGACTCTGGGACACAAGAACTCCATCCCTCTTGAGCCTTATCTCAAGTGGGTACGAGCCCGAGCCCAAAGTCTGATGATGCCTTATCCTCATGTACTCCCTGTGATTAAAGAGCCCGTCAATGAAGGAGAGGTTCCCTACACCATCCTACATCCTGACATGCCTACATCGTGGGAGGAAATGCAGAAAAGTTGGATTCAGCTCAAGGAGGAACGGAACACTTTTGAAGCTAGCTTCTACGCCAGTGAGAAGAAGGTTCTAGAGCTTACCCGCCGACTCCATGAGCAAGAGGCCCTCAACACCTACATCGCACCAAAGAGGATGCGCAATGTCTTTTTGCCTTGAGAAGTTATTTTGTAATATTTGGCCCATGGGGCATTTATGTACTAACAAATTTCTTCTTATTAATATGACGTGCGTTCTTCTTTGTCTGAAACAATTTTGAATGTCCTAAATCCTTGAATGCATTGCATACATAAGCATACCATTCATCATGTGCATAAGCAGGTCTCACTCCAGGTTTCCTTATCTATCTGTTGTTTATTTCAGTAGGATGGATCTCGAGCAAACAGTCAAAGACCTGCAAGCTCAGAATGCACAGTTCCAGCAACTCCTGATGACCTTGGCTAAGGGTCAGGAGGATATCAAGACTCAATTGGGGAACAAGGACCCAGTGAAAAAGAAGAAAAAGAGACTCGGGGTGGCTACTTTGGGGAGAAGATTTGACGGAGAAGCTCGGAGGGTGCTTGAATTTCCTCCTATTTCTGATGAAGGAACCAGCAAAGGAGGTGGAGCTGCGGTACCTTCCGAGTCTGATGCGGAAGAAGAAGAGGTCGAAGAGGATGAAGATTATTATGATTAACAATACCCTCCAGCTGATGATAAATACAAAGGGCTAGAAGACAGGTTGGCCGCCATGGAGCTACAAAGAGCACCAGGTTTGGATTTTGAAGACTTGGGTTTGGTTACCGGGATTGTGATTCCCCCAAAATTCAAAGTTCCAGTGTTTGTGAGGTATGATGGGCTGTCCTGTCCCAAAATGCATCTCAGGTCCTACGTGAGAAAGATCCAACCCTATACGGCAGATAAAAACCTTTGGATTCATTTTTTTCAAGACAGCCTTTCTGGAGCTCAGTTGGAGTGGTTTTATCAGCTAGAGGGAACCAGCGTCCGAAATTGGGAAGATTTGGTCACCGCTTTCTACAAACAATACCAGTATAATTCTGACCTTGCTCCTACTCGTACCCAACTTCAGGGTATGTCGTTAGGAACAGGCGAAGGATTCAAAGAATATGCACAAAAATGGAGGGATTTTGCTGGCAGGGTGCAGCCTCCTTTAACCGACCGTGAGCTCGTTGATATGTTTCTAGGGACCCTATCTGGGCCATTTTTCAATCATCTAATTGGTAACTCTTCCGCGGGGTTTACCGATTTAATCTTAACAGGCGAGAGAATAGAAGCTGGCATCAAGTCAGGAAAAATTCAGAAGGGTGTTGCTGCAAGTGTCGAGAAGAAACCTTTTAAGAAGGAGACAACTGTGGTATATTCTCAGAAAAGAGCAGGGAAGACGGAGCGTCGGCCAACTGTGGGGGCCATAATGATTCAAAACACTCCAAGTGAGCAGCCTCGCTATAACCAGTCCAGACCAAATCAACAATGGGTGGAACGGCCACAACGGCAGTTCACCCATATTAATATGACTCCAGCGCAAGTGCTTCCCCATCTGTTAAAGTTGAATCTCGCCACCATCAAGGAGGCACCAAAGAATGTGAATACGTCCTCTCCGTATTATCATGCTAATGCTAAATGCGCCTACCATTCAGACAGTGTTGGACACGACACCAATGATTGTTGGGCACTCAAGCATAAAATCCAAGACCTGATAGAGGCGAAGGAGGTGGAGTTTAACGCTCCGGAGAAGCCTAATGTGATATCTGCACCCATGCCGAAGCACGGCCGAAATGTCAATGCCATTGAAGAAGATTTGTATGTTGCTGATGTCAATGATCTGACTACTCCATTGCTAACCATTAAGTTGAATCTGTTAAGGGCCGGGATCTTCCCGGGATGTAAAGAAGACTGCTATTGTTATTACTCTCTGCCGTTTGATTGTCCGTTACTGAAAAAAGGCATCCAAGGCCTTATGGATAGTCGACAAATTTTGTTTGAAAAAGTTTCTGCTGTTCCAGTTCATACTGAAGATGTCTCAATCATAACCATTCACGCCAATCTTTCCAAGGCCGTCAAGAAGCCTGTTAAGATTACACCAGCTACGAAATCTGTTCCTTTGAAGATAACAATGCCAGGGCCTGTTCCCTATGTTTCTGAGAAGTCGATACCATGGAACTACGGCGACGATATCTACTACCATGGTATCAAACAAATCGAAATAATTGAAGAAAGTTCGGATGATGAAGAGGCCAACATTGGTAACATTGAAGGCACAAGTAAAATCACCAGGAGCGGGAGAATATTTTCTCTAGAGATTGCCCCTCCAAGAGCAATCTTTGGACCCTCATCAGCTGACAAGGTCATCCCTGCACCAATAAAACTCTCTGCTAGAACCCCTTTGATTGAGGATGTTGTTGTTCCTAGTACTGTCTCTCCTACCGCTGCTGATAAAGGTAAGGGAATCCAGGATGAGCTCGTCAGGACGAGGGCTCAACCCTTGGTCATCCCGGAAACCTCCAAGAAGGAAATGGATGAGATTTTGAGGATAATCAAAAGAAGTGATTACGATGTGGTAGAACAGCTGGGGCAAACCCCCTCAAAGATCTCCATGCTGGCACTACTACTTTGCTCGGAAGCGCACGCTAAAGCTCTGATAAAATTCCTGAAGGCAGCCCATGTGCCCCAGGAAACCTCTGCGGATCAATTTCAAAATTGCGTGGCTAGCCTGACTGCGGACAATGGATTGGGTTTTTCTGATGCCGACCTAACTCCTAAAGGTAGAAACCACAATGATGCTTTGCACATTTCAGTCGAGTGCCGGGGAACCACCCTCGCACATGTCTTGGTCGACACTAGTTCGTCATTGAATGTATTGCCTAAGAAGGCCTTGGACCGACTAGATTGTGAAGGGTTGGAGTTGAAGCCGAGTGATATTGTTGTCAGAGCTTTCGATGGTTCGAAGAGAATGGTCCATGGGGAGGTTGAAATTCCCATCAAGATAGGCACTGAGGTGTTTAAATCTACTTTCTATGTGATGGACATCCGTCCGTCATACTCTTGCTTGTTGGGTAGACCTTGGATACATCATGCTGGGGCAGTCACCTCCTCCTTACATCAGATGTTGAAGTATCCTGTCAAGGGAAAGATCATTACTGTCCACGGTGAAAAAGAGTACATGATTAGCCACTTGAACTCTTTCCGATATGTGGAAGTTGAAGGGGAGTTCATTGAAACGCCTTTTCAGCATTTCGAAGAAGTCCTTCCTGAAATAGCAGTAGCGAAGTTGGCAGCTGAGACACCGAGGCAGATGGCCAGGATGGCATCTCTGGAGGATGCAAGGGCTGCAATAAAGGAAGGGAAGAATTCAGCATGGGGGCAGTTACCTGACATTCCGCATAAGACAGACAAGTTTGGATTAGGGTTCACAGCCGCTGGTCAGAAAGTTATGCGCCGGTCGAAGATTGAAAGAGCGCCAGTCAAAATTTCTCCCTACAGAATCAACGCTTTGGAGGATGAAGACAAAGAGAGCAACATCGAAGAGTGGATCTATCCAACTGTCAAAGGGGGGTTGAGCAACTGGGAGGCAAAAGACTTTGTCTCCATCACTTTTATTCATCAGTAATTTATCTGTTAAACATTTCTTATTTGGTCTGTAATATTTATTTTCAAACAATCCGTACACTATCTTTTCACCTCATGCCTTGCCCGGGACATGTAGGTCCATTTGTAAGGGTTTTGATTATTTTTCATATTCATATGCCATGTTTAATGATTCATTGGACGTTTTTCATTTTGATAAACTGCTTGTGTTCATTTTCTTTCCTTTTGCATTTTGTTTAAGGATGGCTATCCCTTACACACACCCACACTCACCAATGCAGGTACCCATCCACTCCGGATTCCATGGGTGACTATTCTGCTGTATCTTTCAATAACTCTAAAGATCTGGTCAATCAAGCCGAGTATGAAGATGACGAAGGTTGTGAAGTACCGGGGGAACTAGCCAGACTTCTACAGCAAGAGGAAAGAGCCATCTTACCTCATGAAGAGTCATTGGAAACTGTCAACTTGGGAACCGAGGAAGACCAGAAGGAGGTGCAAGTGGGTGCCAATCTGGAACCAAGTGTCAAGGAACGCCTGATACAGTTGTTGAATGAGTATGTTGAAATCTTTGCTTGGTCTTATGAAGACATGCCAGGTTTAGACACAGACATCGTGGTTCACCGTCTCCCCACAAGAGAAGACTGTCCACCGATCAAGCAAAAAGTTCGCCGAATGAGGCCTGACATGTCTGAAAAGATCAAAGCAGAAGTGATGAAGCAATTCGACGCTGGCTTTCTGGCTGTTATGTCCTATCCTCAATGGGTCGCTAACATCGTGCCGATACCTAAGAAAGATGGCAAAGTCAGGATGTGTATGGACTACCGGGATTTGAATAGGGCCATCCCCAAGGATGATTTTCCGCTGCCACACATTGACATTTTGATCGACAATACAGCTCAGCATAAAGTGTTTTCCTTCATGGATGGATTCTCGGGCTACAATCAAATCAAAATGGCCCCCGAGGATATGGAGAAAACAACTTTTGTCACACAATGGGGCACTTTCTGTTACAAGGTGATGCCGTTCGGGCTGAAGAACGCAGGGGCAACTTATCAACGCGCCATGGTAGCTTTATTTCATGATATGATACATCTTGAGATTGAAGTTTACGTAGACGATATGATAGCTCGGTCACAAACAGAGGAAGAGCACCTTGAACATCTGGAGAAGCTGTTTTCCAGGTTGAAAGAATACAAGCTCAGGCTGAATCCAAGTAAATGCACTTTTGGAGTTAGGTCTGGTAAACTTCTAGGATTCATTGTGAGCAACAAAGGCATTGAGGTCGATCCAGCAAAAGTGAAAGCAATACAAGAGATGCCTGCTCCCCGTACTGAAAAGGAGGTTAGAGGGTTCTTGGGGCGCTTGAACTATATTGCCAGATTCATCTCGCATCTGACTTCTACCTGTGAGCCAATTTTCAAACTCTTGAAGAAAGATCAGGTAGTCGAATGGAACAACGATTGCCAAGCTGCTTTTGATAGACTCAAGAAGTATTTGCTAGAACCTCCTATTCTGATGCCACCCGTCGAAGGAAGACCATTGATCATGTATTTGACCGTCTTGGATAACTCAATGGGGTGTGTTTTGGGCCAGCATGACGAGTCTGGTCGAAAAGAGCATGCTATTTATTACCTTAGCAAAAAGTTTACCGACTGTGAGACTCGCTACTCACTGCTCGAGAAAACTTGCTGCGCTTTGGTATGGGCTGCTCGCCGACTAAGACAGTATATGTTGACCCATACTACCTTGTTGATTTCCAAAATGGACCCTATCAAGTATATCTTCGAAAAGCCCGCTTTATCTGGAAGGATAGCTAGATGGCAAATGATTCTAACTGAGTATGACATCCAGTACACCACCCAAAAAGCTATAAAAGGGAGTGTACTAGCTGACCATCTGGCTCATCAGGCTATCGAAGATTATCAACCCATGAGATTTGACTTCCCGGACGAGGACATCATGAGTTTGGACAACATCGAAGGTAACGGACCGTATGACGGACCCGAAAAGGGATCTCGATGGACCCTGTACTTTGATGGTGCTTCAAATGCACTTGGAAACGGTATCGGCGCAGTACTCATTTCTCCGGAAGGTTGTCACACACCTTTCACGGCCCGACTTTGCTTCAGCTGCACAAACAACATGGCTGAGTATGAAGCTTGCATCTTTGGTCTAAAGGCTGCTATAGACTTGGGGATCAAATCTTTGATCGTATTTGGGGACTCGGCTTTGGTTATCAGTCAAATCAAAGGAGAGCGGGACACCAAGCATCCTAATCTTGTCCCATACAAAGAGCATGTCCTGACATTGTTGCCTCATTTCGAGCAAATTACCTTCGAGCATTTCCCGCAAGAAGAGAATCAGCTAGCAGATGCTTTAGCCACAATGTCCTCCATGTTTAAACTCAACTGGGATAACGAGGCTCCCCAAATCATCATTGAGCGAATGGATGAACCTGCGCATTGTCATGAGATTAATACCGAAGAAATAGTTGAATAGCCTTGGTTCCATGAAATCAAAAGGTATCTCGAGACTAGAGATTATCCCGAAGGAGCTTCCGTAAATGAAAAGAAGTTCTTAAGGAAATTTGCTGCTAAGTTCTTCCTGAGCAACGACATCCTTTACAAACGAAGCCATGATTGTGTGTTACTCTGATGCGTAGACAAATCTGAAGCAGAGTTGATCATGACTGATATACACAGCGACACATTTGGCACTCACTTGAGCGGGCATACAATGGCTAAGAAGATCCTAAGGGCAGGCTATTACTGGTCTACCATGGAAGCTGACTGCCATCAACATTCCCGTACTTGCCACAAATGTCAAGTCTATGCTGACAAAGTTCATATCCCTCCGGTTCCTCTCAACGTTCTGACTGCTCCTTGGCCCTTTGTGATGTGGGGCATTGACATGATTGGAGAGATCAAGCCCACGGCTTCCAATGGACATCGCTTCATCCTGGTTGCCATTGACTATTTCACCAAATGGGTCGAAGCAGCTTCCTTCGCCTCTGTTACTAAAAATGTGGTTGCCCGCTTTATCAAGCAAAATCTCATATGTCGGTATGGTGTTCCAGACAGGATCATCACAGACAACGGTACAAATCTGAATAACACGATGATCACTGCATTATGCGAACAGTTCAAGATTTATCATCACAATTCATCTCCCTATCGGCCGAAGATGAACGGTGCTGTTGAAGCTGCGAACAAAAACATTAAGAAGATCATTCAGAAAATGACAGTCACTTACAAAGACTAGCATGAGATGTTACCGTTTGCTCTGCATGGATACCGTACGACGACACGTACTTCAACTGGGGCAACCCCATTTTCTTTGGTATATGGCATGGAAGCTGTTTTGCCTATGGAAGTCCAGATTCCTTCTCTAAGGATTATGAAGGATGCAGGTTTGAATGAAGATGATTGGATGCAGACCCGACTTGATCAACTCAATCTGATCGACGAAAAATGACTCGCTGCTATATGCCATGGTCAGGCGTATCAAAAGCGAATGATCAAGGCCTTCAATAAGAAAGTTAGACGTCAAGTGTATCAAGTCGGGGATCTCGTAATCAAGCGGATTATCCTGCCACAAAGTGATCCCAGGGGCAAATGGACTCCTACATATGAAGGACCATTTGTGATCAAAAGCATATTTTCTGGTGGTGCAATGATTCTGACCACCATGGACGGCGACGATTTGCCGCACCCTGCGAACACAGACATAGTCAAAAGATACTACGCATAAAATAACCCGACAAGTCGAAAACCCGAAAGGGCGACTTGGGCAAAAAGGGGTTTCCCGGTGGATCGAAAACCCGAAAGGGCGATTCAGGCAAAAATTAGGGATAAAAATAAAAAAAATCTGTACACCCGGCAAGTCGAAAACCCGAAAGGGCGGCTTGGGCAAAAAGGGGTTTCCCGGTGGATCGAAAACCCGAAAGGGCGATTCAGGCAAAAGTTAGGGAATTAAAGCGTATGACTATGTCTCGTCGGATCACTTCAAAGACAATCTCTTCATCAACCAGTTCCAGGCTTCTGATCAACCCAGTCATCGGAAAACGAAGCATTGAATGGACAGATATTCAGAGTTGTGAAAGCTATAGCGAAATGGAATCCCATGGAATTATTTCACATAACCATCTTTATTTTGTATAAATTTTTCAAATATTTACGACAAAATCCTCTTACTAGGATGATTGTCTCCTTTGTACAAATATACTCATAGAAAGTCAATACAAATACTTTTCCCAGAAATTTGTGCCATTTCCTTTCCTTTTCTCTTGCGCTATTTGTTTTATTTTGAGAAACGTCCAATGTTTTGTTAAATAGGCATATGCATTTGAACATAATCATTTCCTTATGAACCAAGAAAGAGGATTACTGATAGGTCAAAGGTGCAATTGGATATCTTGATACCCTTCAAAGAAAACCCCCAAGAGATTCGGAATCCATATCCCCAGCAAACCCTGAAGCTTGTCCCCAGTAGATTCTGGAAGTTTATCCCCTGCAGAGTACGGACGTCTCTCCCGAGTTTTATTTAAAGTTATTCCTCACAAGGGCTTATAACTGGGTTATCCTCAGCTAACTACCACGGAAAATCGCACTCGTCGAACTTATTCCTATCCCCAGCGGAGTTCATCAAAATTCCCCAGCAATAACTTATCAATGCGATCCCCAGCCGGAGAATCCTCCAGAACTCAATTCCCCTCAGAATTTAAATTTCAGTAGCCCCAGCGAAGCCAGACTAATGAACCTTCTCCCCACAGAGTTTTGAGGAGGGCAATCTTGAGTTCCCCAGTGAAGTCTCCAGAGTTACTTCCAGCCAAGCTAAAGATTCTCGGTCTTACCTCCCCAACATGAGTCTATTAAATTGGTACTCCCCAGTAGAAGTCATCAAGAATTCCCCAGAAGATTGGTATACAACCCAAGCTCCTTTTTCTCCAGCAATGACCAGGAATTATTCTTCCCGGCAGCAGTCAAGATACTGTCATCTTCAGCCGTCTCGGATTCATCTATCCTTTGCAAGACAGCTCTCCAGCTAACATGCGCATTCATTTACATTCATATTACATAACATACATCGTATCATGCATCATAGCATTGCATGTAACAACTCTTTGCCTTTCAGGTAAGATCAGTCGAAGGACTAAAATCATTATCTTCCGAGATTCGTTCCAGGAATAGTTCATATGTGACCCAGACATGGCAACATTCTAATGCTTATTCCAGATTTATCCAGGTGCAGTTTTACACGAGCTCATCATCAGGGAACCCTACACCGGTTTTTCTTCCAAATTCAAGATTTCTGAAAACAGTTCACGGATTCTTCCCAACAACGGATGTTAATCTATCAACTTGTTCAGATGCAACTTTTGAAAACAGTTTACGGACGCTTCCCAACAACAGATGCTGCTCTATTGCTTATTCAACTTCAAGACTTCTGAAAACAGTTTACGGGTTCTCCAAGTAACGGATGTTAACCTATCGCTTGTTCAGTTACTTCTCAAGACTTCTGAAAACAGCTTATGGATTCCTCCCACCAATGGATGTTAATCTATCAACTTGTTCAGATGCAACTTTTGAAAACAGTTTACGGACGCTTCCCAACAACGGATGCTGCTCTATTGCTTATTCAACTTCAAGACTTCTGAAAACAGTTTACGGGTTCTCCAAGTAACGGATGTTAACCTATCGCTTGTTCAGTTACTTCTCAAGACTTCTGAAAACAGCTTATGGATTCTTCCCAACAACGGATGTTAATCTATCGACTTGTTCAGATGCAACTTTTGAAAACAGTTTACGGATTCCTCCCAACAACGGATGTCAATCTATTGCTTATTCAGATCCCCAGTTCGAAGATGGCCCAAAGCATGGACACCTTTCTGGTACTTACTCCAGATGGCATCTTTAAGCCCATCCCCGACAAGTTTCTGTCATTCTTCCAGATGGCATCGTTAAGCCCATCTCCAAATGGCATCTCTAAGCCCATTCCCGCATCCATTGCTTTGACGAGTGCAAATTTCCGGGCACTCTAGTGTCCAATCTCCTTTTACCCTCGAGTCACGAAAGGCAAACTTGCCAATCTAACTCTTCGGATTCAAGAAGATTGAACAGGGGCAACTGTTGTACCCCAAAATTTGCCCCCCCCATTCCTCATTGATTTCTCATCACAAAGCCCTTGAAGATCAAGATCCAGTTAGGGTTTCATCTGCTCAAGACTTCTCCTTGCACTGTTAACCCAAATTAGGGTTTGTGTTTGCACAAAGATGTTTTGACCTAAAATGCCTAAGATGACTTTCTTGCTTCATATTGGACTCCCAAGTTTATCCATATCAAGTTTCAAGTCTTGATTCCAAGTTTTGCCCAGTCAATTGGACAGTTGACCTAGAAATCAGCTGTATTGGGGAAAAAAATCAACTGTGACCAATTGACAGTCAAATCTCATGAAAATTGACCCACATCAACATTATGAACTCATATGAGCCATTTGATCAAGTTTGGATCACAATTCCACAAGAAACTTGATCAGATCACCAAAAGGGCAAATGGTCATTTTTAGGGTTTTGACAGCACAAAGGCAAATTTTGACTGTTTGACCTAACCAATGGCAAACCAAGCTCACATATGGACTCAAGGACCCCATGGAATTATCTTGACATGCTCAACAAGTTCAAAAGACCCCAAGTACACAAGATTGACAGTTGAATTTCCCAGTCAACTGACTAACTTTGACTGTACACTGAAAGGTCAAACTTTGACTTTTTGGTCAAAATCAAGGGTCAAGATTCATTTTTCATCAAAACATGCCAAATCATGAAACTTGTTCACCAAGAAATCAAAATTTGCAAATTAGGGTTTGAAATGAGAATTTTTCATAACTTAGAATTTTTCTAAGTTATGAAAAACCCTAATTTTTTCCCAACTTTGCCCCACTTTCTCACCATGATTCATTTGGATTCAAACAAAAGTCAAAACATGAAAGTTGTAGCTTGTTGCATAATCTACAACTTTGATTCACAAAGTTTTCCCAAATGAGGCTTGTATCTCAAGTTACAATTTTTTGAATAAGGGTACTAAACCATTCTTAACTTAGTGAAATTTTAACCTATTTTGGCAAGGTTTTCTACCTAACTTCAAGTCCATTTTCCATACACTTCCACTTGGAATTTCAATTTGCATTTCAAAGATGGATTGTATTACACATTCCAAGCTTTCCAAAATGTCCAAGAACTCATCAAACAACTTCATAACTTGAGAGATTCGAATTTTGCAATATGGCAAAAACTCACTTTTGAATTGGTCATGTACATGTTCATAACTTATGCCATTTTCAAGTCAGCTTGGTTTGTGCAACATTACAGGTCCTTAAACCATCCAACACTCAATAATTTAATGCATGTTCATTGTGCTAAGGCCTTATTTCATGAGCTTATGCATTACATGTTGAATAAAGCCATTTATGGAAAAAGTAAAATAGCCATTTTTGCAAAAGCAAGCTTTATGTCCATTTGAAAATCCAACAAGTACAGATGAAATCTAATTGGCACAAGATTATGAGCAAAACACTCTGATCAAGACAAGGTTAGCAGCATGATTAGGGGGGCCTCTACTTGCCTAGAAGATCAACTTGGTTTTATTTGCTTAAGTGTGAAGAAAAGTGGCATAACATAACATAACTCTCATCTCAGCATTAGAACACTTAAGCAATTGTTTTGTACACTTCCTAATCATCAAGCACAAGCTAGAACACGACTCCAATACCTCCAATACCTCCACAAACTCAGAACCACCATCAAACTGCTCAAACAGAGCAACCTCTGCAGATTGAGTTCTAACTCTCAATCCCTTCAAGCATTCTTGCCCAAACCACTTCAGACACCTTCCCTACCATCAATCCAAACTATCCAAAGCATTAGAAGCAACCTGTAACTCCTCTAACCCTTTTGGCCATTTTCACTTTTTTGATTTGCAGGTGAAGAGCTCTAGCACGATTCAAAAGGTTTCAAGACAAAGTAAAGCTTGGAATAGCATCCCTGGACATCAAGGAAGCTATACCAATCATCACCTCGCACTGAAAGTTTCTCCATTGCCAGATAGAACTTCAACTGAACAGGTAAGTTCATGAACTCGTATCTCTCTTATTAGGCATTGTTAGCTTTAGGTTTGTGAAGATAATATGTCACATTCATAGCCCTGAACATGCCCATGTAATTAGATTTCATTTATATTATGTGTGCTGCAAGAATTTTGAGTCTGAACATGGCAGAAAACTTAGGTCAGGATTTGGGAATGTCAAAATTCTCTCTAATTTCTGAGAGTTAGGATGAGTTTTTTATATATTTGGAATCGTGATTCAATGCTTAACATTTCTTATGTTGGAAGTTTGTGCAAAAGATCAAAGAATCCAGGTGTTTGAATTGGAAGAACAGGCGCGCGTTTTTGTTCAGAGGTTGAAGAAGAAGTTTCATGGGCTGGGCCAGCTTTGTCTTTCCTTTTCACACCACATTTCTGATTTCACACCCCCTGAGCCCATTTTGTGAATTTGCATGATTTTTTGATTTTTTCTTTTTTCATTTTGACTTATTTATTTTTGCTTATAATATAAAAAATATAAAAAATATTTTTCTCACCATTTTTGAATTTATAGGCATTTATTTGTTTAGTTTAGTTATTTGTACATAAATAAATAAATAGATACATTTTTACTTTGAAACTAGAAAAAATAATGTAAATATATTTCATCTCTGATTTTTATTTCATTTTTCTTTTGAAAATATTTTATGCAAAAATATACTTTTTTTTTATATATATTAAATATTATTATTTTCATATATATAATACATATTTAGAAATTAATACATATATATATATATATATATATATATATATATATATATATATATATATATATATATATATATATATATATATATATATATATATATATATATATATATATATATATATATATATATATATATATATATATATATATATATATATATATATATATATATATATATATATATATATATATATATATATATATATATATATATATATATATATATATATATATATATATATATATATTTATTAGTATATTTAGGTTAAAATACAAAAATACCTACATTTTTTATTTTATTAATATTTGACATGAAAAACATTTTTTATAAATATATTTCATTTTATTTCATTTTTTGTACATAATAAATAAATATTTGTGTAAATTAAATAATATATATATTACTTAATAAAAATTAGGGTTTTACCCTTAAAATACAAAAAAACCCCAAAAATAATACTTTTTTTATTTTATTTATTTAACACAAATAATACTTTTTTTTCATACATATAAAAACCCCTTTTTTGCATTTTTGCATCTTTATTTTATTTTCCATTTAATTTATGCAATCAATTATTTGTAAATATTCCCAAAATTGATGTAATAGCTAGGTTTAATTTCCTTGTCTAAATATCCCCCATATTTTGAACATTTGTACCCCCCTTCCCATATTGTGTTGTAATAGTGTAGGAATTTTACTTTTCGTACTTTAAACGCTTTCTAAATATACCATGCTAGAATTAGGGTTTGTATGCAAATAAAACGAACAAAAATAGCTTGACCTAATTTCAAGATAAACAAGCATGAAAATGGACAACACATATCACACTTGCACCCCTAGGGTATTCCACTTTGTTGCCTTCAAATAAATGGGCCATATTGCATGTTAAGGTTCTTTGGATAAAACAAATAATCAAATGATCATAGTCCCTCGATGACGCTTTCGAAAAGTTGCCTAAAATGATCAAGTCCCTTTCAAAGAGAAATTGCCCAAAGATACTTAGCACTATTGCAATTATGGTCTAAACGATGACCCGCGCCCGTCCCTTTCATCTCCTAACACAAGATTGTCCACCAAATGCAATGGTGGAACAAAATTGTTAAAAGGGTTAAAAACGTAACAAAAATCTTTGAGAACTTTAGGGTAGATAACTCTTAGGTACTTATCAATTTGCAAAAGAAAACACTTGCCTATTTTCAAACCACACTTCACAAACACTTTCAAAAACCTTGGAACATCTTTTCAAAAAAAACAAACACCTTTTGTAAAACATTCGAGTAAAGAATTGTTACAAGGGTAGCCTATACAAGGCATCTTTTTCAAAGCATTTTCAAAACCACACACCAAGCACCATTTCAAACAATTGAAAACCAAGGCAAGTTGATCAAAGCAAGTACCTAAGAGCCCATGGATAACCATGGATAGAAAGGGTGCTAATACCTTCCCTTTCTATAATCTACTCCCCGAACCCAAGAAAAATCTCAAAGGTTTTTGCTGTGCTTTTTAAACCTTTCCTTAGGATAAAATAAAAAGTCGGTGGCGACTCTTGCTCAACCGAAACATTTGCGAAAACAAACGCAAAACCCTAGTCAGTTCTCCCACCGTATCACAATGGAGAACTCCGATGGGGATATCTATTTCAAGGTTTTAGCTTTGTTGAGGATCTGAATGACATATTTTAGGGGATTTCCTCCGGGACAGCATAAAGACGTCTTTCTATACTTTCTACCTATCAGTAATTATCCTTTCTCATTCCGTTTTATTTGTAAGCAGTGATTATATTCAAATGCATATGTTCATTTTATAAATCATTGGACGTTTTCAAATAAAACACACGTGTAAAAAGGAAGAAAAGGCAAACAAATTTCGGCACTTTGAAGTATCTTTGTATTAACTTTGGGTAAGTATTTTGTACAAAGGAGACAGACACCCTAGTAAGAGAATGTTGTCATAAAAAATAAGAAAAATTTATACAAAGAAATATGGATATGTGTAACAATTCCATGGGGTTCCCATTCTGCTATAGCCTTCACAACTCTGAGTATCTTGTCTGTTGTACCCCAAAATTTGCCCTCCCATATTCTTCAAGGTTTGCAAAGAGCATGCTTCAAAATCTCCCCAAGGGTTGCACAGTTCAAAGGCCTCCTAACAGTCAAAAACTAGGGTTTTGGGTCTGGCAAAGAAATTGAAGTTTTCAAGGGCCCAATCAAGTCCCACATGCCTATAAACATGGTCAAGCATCCATATGCCAAGTTTCAAGACTTACAGCACAAAATTGCACAGTAAAAAACCCTAATTGCTCAGCAGTCAACTGCAGGGGCAAAATGGTCATTTGACAGTCAAAAGTTCAAATTTTTGGTCAGCATCTTATTTTGAAGCCACAAACATCATTTGATCAATTCTTGATCATGATTCTCAAGGCATGGCTCAAAAAGTCTCAAGATGCAAAAGTTTCCATATTTGGACAGTCGAAAAAGTCAACTGTAACTTGACCAAGGCATAACTTCCACATGGTTCATCATAAAAATTCCATCCAAAGCTCATTTTTAAGATAAAGACATTTCCTACAATTCCTCTTCACACTTCAAGTCCAAGAAATGCTCTCACAAAAAGTTATCAATTTCAACATTATAGGTCATTTTCAAAAGTCAACAAAAAAGGACTTTAAGTCAAAGACCATAACTTGAGATTGGTAAATCAAAATGACATGGTACCAAAGGCATTGGTTATAGGACTTCAAGACCTTTCCAAAATGTCCAAGAACATGATCAAAGCTTAAAAATTGAGCAAGATATGCCTTGTGGAAGTTGGGAAATTTTTGGGAATTTTGAAAAGTCAACTTTACTTCAAATGCCTCAAAATTGCTAATGGGCCACATTTTCTTCCAAGAATCATTATCCAAAGGCTATGCACGACCATTTGACCCAAAGGGGATTTATTTCATCATTTTTTATTATTTATTTGAATTTTTATCACTATTAATTCATTTAATGAAATAAAATATGACAAAAATAGAAAACCATGTTTTTTAATCCCTTTTTGCAGCATATTCTCTCCAATAAAACCTCAAGATTCGTGCACACCCAATTTGGAAAGGTTTGGCCATGATTGGTATCAAAAGCACATGGAAAAGATTTGAAAGGATTTCATTAAAAATCAAATATTTGATTCATCAAAACAGTGATCTTTTGGCTTGAATTCCTACCCTAATCCATTGGCATACATAAGCAGATGACAACCCTAATGCTCAGAACCTTCAAGCTGCGCCCAAACCTGAATACAAACTTGACATTTTTTGTGAAAAAATTGAAAACTGAAAAGGCACTTAGAGTTGGTTTCAAAGCAAGATAACTAGTCCAATAGCTCGCCAAGGTCACCAGGGATCTATTCCAATCAAAACCACAACCCCTAACGCAAAGAATTGGTAACATGAAGCCGTCCTATTCTTAACATTTTTCATATTCGTGTTTCAATTTATACGCATCCTCATTGCATTTTTTCTGTTGATTTGTACTAATCCAATCATTCTAAAGCTAACAGCATCGTTTAATTGAGTTTTCGTGCCCTGTACATGAATCCACCATTGGAGCCTTCTAGGTTTTCAGAGGTCAAAAATTAGGGCTTTCCTCTTCAGGAAAAATTGAGACACAAGACCTATGCCATTGAAACCAGAAGCTCATGACGAATCAATTCCATACCTCGCGATCAATTTATGATAAGCCAGGGCCTAATCGCTATTTTCACATATGCTATTTAGTGGGGGTTTAAAACCCCCGCTATCTCTTTTTATTTTACAGGCAGCATGAAGAAGATGGAGGACGTGTCCATTGATCATAGGCGTGTTTGAATTTCGCGCGAAGGACACCACTCATCATTGTTTTACATTATATTCTTTATTTTCCATATTATACACAAAACGCGCTAATGGCTCAGTTGGCAGGCAAATGGATTGGTAAGCATTGGAACCTGGGTTCGATTCCCAGGTCCCCTCCCTTTCTCAATATATTTTGTTTTAATGTGATTCCATGCAGTTCCAACCCCAGGGCCTACCATGCATCTTCATGTCTGTGTTTGCCACGCGCCCACTGATATCAATCCAATGGCCATGATCTGAAGAACACCATATGCATTGGTCAAGGGAACCACACGCATCCCAGAAAAGTCAACCAGACCTCCAATAAATGGGCCAAATTGCTGGCAACTCACCTCCAAAATTGGGGTAAACACCCCCCATTGGTTTGCATTCTATTTTTCATTCTTTTTAATTTTTCTAGTTATTTGTTTTACTTAGTTTTATTTTAATTCCTTAAAATAATTTTTACAACATAAAAAAATAACAAAAAATCAGGAAAGACAAAAAAAATATAAATATATTTTATGTAAATATTTTTGTAAATAAATTTAATAATTAACTTAGTTTTAATTTTAGGTTTAATTTTAATGCTTTCTTAATAAACTAAAAAATGTAGAAATTAGGGTTTTGATACTTCTATTCTTTTTTTCCTTTTTTACCATTATTAATTATTAATTATTTTTGTAAATAAATATGCCATTTAATTAATTAGGGTTAAATTAGGTTACAACTTAAACATTTTTTTTTAATAATTAAAAGTCATTTAGAATTAGGTTTCTTTCAATATTAATTTTCTTTTTTCTCATTAGACTCCATAAATACAAAAACTCCAAAAAATTCTTTCTTTTATTTAAACTTAATTAATATATTAATTGTAATGTAATTTCTTAAAAGGGTCCAACGCCCTCGCGCTCTCGATTTTATTTCTTTTCGCATTTACTTTTATTTCTTTTTATGAACATAATGTAATTACTCCAAAGCCTTGTAATAGATTAATTAGGACATTTATCTTTCCGCATTTTATTTTATTTCAAATCGGGTCTTGGATTAATTTGGCGATATAGACCCGCGCCTTTGTAATAGCGTAGGACTTTTACCTTCTCGCATCTTTTAACTGTTAATGACTTGCATGAAAGAATGAATGCCAAAATAAAAACAAAGCGTAGATCACCAATGCATGAACAAGACAAATATAATTGAAAACGACACACAAATCACACACCACCCCTAGGGTACGTCTCACTGTTGCCTTACCCCTCGAAAAGTGGTCGTCAAGCAGAGGATGTTTTAGTAAGTCCTCATGTCCATGAATATGGCATGAGGGTAGCTTCTAAGGTGTCTTCTTATTGCTCTGGTGACCACACTGTCCCGAATCCTCGAATTGACCCGAACACCTCCGACGGTGGTGCTACCTACCTCTCAATGGTGGGATGGCACTATCTTAAGGACATTTACACAGACGAATTCCTTAGGGTAGGTAGATGACTCGTAGATACTTGCTCTAATTTCAAAACAAATCAAAAACTTCTTTTCACACCGACACCTTTCAAAAAGCTTTCAAAAAGCAATTTTTTCAAACACTCTTGAGGAATGATACAAGAGTCGAACTGAAATTTTCAAAGAAACTTTTTTAAACCCACAATTGAAAAGCAAACAAACATTTTGAAAACACAAATGAGCAAGTATCTAAGAGCCCATGGATAACCATGGATAGAAAGGGTGCTAACACCTTCCCTTTCTATAAATCTACCTCCCGAACCGAGAGCAATCTCTATAAGGAATTTTTCTGTGCTTTTGTCCTTTCCATTTGGAGAAAATAAAAGACGGTGGCGACTCTTGCTTCCGCGACATTTCGCGATCCAGTGTTAAACAGTCAGTTCCAGATCCACCGATCACAGAACTGGCGACTCTACTGGGGACATTTACTTAAAGTGAGGTGTACCTTAGGATAGTTCATAACTGTGTTTTCAATTGTATTGACTTACTTGCTTTAAATTGTGGGTTGCATGGGAGTTACATAGATCCTAACCCGGATCTGGGGATACCCTGTTTAGGTAGCATAAGCTGTGAGGGACCTGTCCGGCGTAGACCGACATGGGTGAAGCAGTGGCTACATTGGTGTGGCACCTTGGTCTGTACCGATATCCCTTGTGTTGCAACGAGGAGAATATGGGTCTTCTGAGGAGTCATTAAGCACCAACATACCTTAGAACCTTAAATGACACAACTTGGCCATTAGAACAGTAGCAGTATGCTACGCCCATTGAGGCTAAACTCTCGTGATGGTTCTGGCTGCAAGAAAAGATTGCGATGCTGGAGTTATGACCGATTGAGGGTAGTCAATGATATTGGGATCCTCTAAGAACCCGGTTACTTTTGATAGGACAGGTATGAACCAACAAACTGAAAGAGGGTAATACCTAGACCTCATGCTGGCCTAAACTTTAAGGGCTTGTCTTGTGTGACTTGTGTGCCTTACCATGTTTGCCTTTGTAAATATTTGTGGTGTGCTTTATCATAACATCATAACATCATGAGCATTACATGCATCCTGCATAAGGACTGACCATTTCAAAGACAAGAGGGTTTCACCTTTGCTCTGTTTTGTAGGACATCATGATGCCTATGCGAAGGAATACTATCCGGTTCAACTTTGTTCATCCACCTGAGTTGCTTGAAGAGTTGGTTAGCAGGATTCCAAATACCACTTCCTTCATTCAGAGGCATGGTTCTCTTCTCAGTTTAGTCACTGCAAAGAGGGATCAACAGTTGATGAGTGTCCTGACCCAGTTCTATGACCCTCTGTACCAGTGCTTCACCTTTCAAGACTTCCAGCTGGTCCCTACCCTGGAAGAGATCTCTGATTTGCTTGGCATCCCTATCTTGGATCAGACTCCTTACAATGGTTGGGAAAAGACCCTCAGGCTTGAGGAGGTTGCTGCAGCTCTTCCCTTGACCCATCAAGAAGTAATGGACAACTGGGTGACTAGAAGTGGAGTTAAGGGTTTCTTGGCCAAGTTTCTGATTGGTAAAGCTAACAGTTTCTGGAGTGACTTGGACTTTAGGGCATATGAAGACATTCTGGATCTCTTAATCTATGGGCTAGTCTTGTTTCCTAATCCTGACAACTTCATCAATGTCACTGCCATAAGGATCTTTATGTCTCAGAACCCTGTGCCCACTCTCTTGGGTGACATCTTACAACAACTTCATGCTCGTACTGCCCGAAGACAAGGAACTCTATGGTGTTGTATCCCTTTGTTGGTGAGGTGGTTTATTTCGCACCTCCCTAAGTTCGTGCTGAAGAACCAAGAAGGAAGAGGTTGGGCTCATAGGTTAATGTCTCTCACTGATAAGGACATCATTTGGACTTTCAGAGGTTTGGATGAGATAGTTGTTATTGATCATTGCGGAGAATACCCTAATGTTCCGTTGATTGGTGCTCAAGGAGGAATCTCTTACAATCCATGTCTAGCACTCCGTCAGTTTGGAAGGGCCAGAAGAGCAGGGCCTCATGAGATGTTGGTGCCTCACGTCAGTTTTGAGTTTCAGTTGGATAGTGACGAGCTGCGTCGTAGGTTCATCAAGGCTTGGGACAGAGTTCATAAAGCTGATCCACAAGAGTTGGGGCCAAAGACTTCTCTACCTATGGAAGCCTACTACAAATGGGTCCGCATCCGTGCTCAGAAGTTAGGTATGCCATACGAGGCTGTCAGACCCGTCATTCTTGAATATCCTGACAAAGATGGGGCTTCTTCAACTGTCCTCCCTCCTCAGATACCTACTGATTATGAGACATTAAAGAGGTCTTGGTCGCAACTGCGAGAAGAACGGGATTCTTACCGGGAAAAGTTCAACGAGCAGGAGTTGAAGATCCAGAAGCTGACAAAGCAGTTGGAGAATGAGCGAGCTCTGAATGATTACATCTGTACTGAGAAGAGGAGACCATGGGATCAATAAGGAGCTCTGGATGTTCTTTTATAGTTTTATTTCCCTTTTAAGTATTTCCCTTTTATGTAACGCCTAAGGGCAATCTGTTGAACAATTTAAGTTTCAAAGTTGAATCTAATGAAGTGTGTTCCTTTTTGTTTACAAAGTTGATTCCCGATTGTCTTTGAAAACATAAATCATACGCATTCCATTGATCATGTGCATAGCAGGTTTTCTTCTTTTCAGGTTGCTTACCGTTCTTCGCTGTTTATTTCAGCATCATGAACCCTGACTCATCATCAACCGAGATGTCTATCAAGGCTCTTCAGGCGCAGAATGCGCAATTTCAGGAGCTGATCATGGGTTTGGCTCAAGGCCAAGAAGAGCTGAAGGCTTTACTCCTGAAGAAGGAGAAGAAGAAGAAGAGAAGAACTGTTCTTTTCAACTCGGGCCGAAGGTTTGGCAACACTCTGCAGAATGAAGAGGCTGGTTCTTCTATAGGCAAGAGCAGTCCCCAAGGGGGAAAAGGTCCTAGTCCAATAGTCTCTGACAACGAGACTGACTTTAATGAGGAACAGTATCCTCCTGCTGAAGACCGGTATAAGCAGTTGGAAGACAGACTGAATGCAATGGAGATCCAACAAGTGCCTGGGCTGGATTTCGGAGACTTGGGCTTATCTACTGGTGTGATTATTCCTCACAAGTTTAAGGCACCATCTTTCACCAAGTATGACGGGGCGTCTTGTCCCAAGCTACACCTCAGATCTTATGTGCGGAAGATTCAACCGTACTCAGTGGACAAGAACTTGTGGATCCACTTCTTCCAGGAGAGTCTTTCAGGGACTCATCTCGAATGGTTCTATCAGCTGGATGGGACCAAGGTTCGTAACTGGGAGGAGTTGGCTACTGCTTTTTACAAGCAGTATCAATATAATGCCGACCTTGCTCCTACACGTACCCAACTCTAGGGTATGTCGCTAGGATCAAGCGAAGGTTTTAAAGAGTATGCACAGAAGTGGAGGGATCTGGCTGGAAGGGTGCAGCCTCCGTTAACTGACCGAGAGCTGGTGGATATGTTCTTGGGGACCCTATCTGGGCCATTTTTCAATCATCTTATCGGGAATTCGTCTGCAGGGTTCACTGATCTTATTCTGACTGGAGAGAGAATAGAGGCTGGAATGAAGTCTGGTAAAATTCAGAAGGGTGCATCTTCAAGTTCTGAAAAGAAACCCTTTAAAAAGGAGGCCAGTGCTGTGTATGGGCCTAAAAGACATGATAAACCTGAGCGCCGCCAATCTGTCAACGCGGTGATGATTGCTAAGCCTGCTGCCGCTCCTCGGCAAACCAATCCACAAAGGGGTGAAAGACCCAGAAGAGAGTTTACCCGTCTAAGTATGACCTTATCGCAAATCTTGCCACAGTTGCTATCCACCAATTTGGTGACTGTTAGAGAGGCCCCGAAAGTTGTAAATACTGCCTCTCCGAAGTACAATCCAAATGCCCGCTGTGCTTATCACTCCGATAGCCTGGGGCATTCCACTGATGACTGTTGGGCCTTAAGGAATAAGGTGCAAGACCTTATTGATGCGAAGGAGATACAATTTGAAGCACCTGAGAGGCCAAATGTGGTGACTGCTCCTATGCCCCAGCATGGAGTGAATGCCGTTGATGAAGATGTGTATGCCGTTTCTGTGAGTGATGTAGCTACTCCCTTGATGACTGTTAAGAGGAACCTGCTGCTGGCCGATTTATTTCCGGGTTGTAGTGAAGGTTGCCTTTTCTGTGCTGTTTCCTTTTCTGGTTGTCCTTTGCTGAAGTTAGGCATCCAAAGCCTGATGGACAACAAAAAGATTATGTTCAAGAAAACTGCTGTTCAATTTGTTCCGGTGGAAGAAGTTTCTGTTGTTACAATCTTTAATAATCCGATCAAGGCTCTCCCGAGGAAGCCGGTTAAAATCATGACTGTCGCACCCATTGTGATTACTGTTCTGGGGCCTCTCCCCTATGAATCTGATAAGGCTGTCCCATGGCACTATGGGGCAGATGTGTATGTACATGGAATAAAGCAAGAGTTCAACACTGGCACCAGCATCAGCAATATCACTGGTCCAGCCAAAGTTACCCGCAGTGGCAGGCTCTTCTCGCCTGACATTGCGCCACCAGCTATTCGAAGACCCCTCACTATAACACCTGCAAGTGTACCTGTTCCTAGTTCTGATCAAGTTGTTTCCCCTGTTGCCGAGTCATCTAATGCTCGGGGCAAAGGGATTGAAGATGAGCCTTCCCGGATGGAGGCGCCAAAATCTGTAAATGCTGAGGCCTCCCAACAAGAGATGGAGGAAATTCTGAAAATAATCAAGAAGAGTGACTTTAATGTTGTCGAGCAGCTGGGGCATACACCCTCCAAAATCTCCATGCTCTCCTTACTACTGTGCTCAGAGGCCCATGCTAAGGCCCCGATTTCATTTCTTAAGACGGCCCATGTGCCACAGGAGACATCTGCAGTCCAGTTTACTGATTGCATAGCCAATCTGACAGCGGACAATGGTTTGGGTTTCTCGGATGCTGACCTTACTACTAAGGGAAAGGACCACAATGATGCCCTGCATGTCTCTATTGAATGCAGGGGCACTACTCTTACGCACGTGTTGGTGGACACTGGTTCTTCCCTGAATGTGCTACCCAAGAAGGCCTTAGACCGTTTGGATTGTGAGGGCCTGGAGCTGAAACCTAGCAACATCATCGTCAGAGCCTTTGACGGTTCTAAGAGGATGGTTCATGGAGAGGTAGACATTCCTATTCGTGTGGGTTCTCAAGTATTCGACTCTACTTTCTATGTGATGGATATCCGTCCATCGTATTCTTGTCTACTGGGTCGACCTTGGATCCATAAAGCTGGGGCAGTGACCTCTACCTTACATCAGAAGCTTAAGTACCCCGTCAGAGGGAAGATTGTCACTGTGCAGGGAGAGGAGGAGTATATGGTGAGCCATTTGAATTCCTTCAGGTATATTGAGATGGACGGGGAGTTTATTGAAACCCCCTTTCAGCATTTCGAAGAGGTACCTCCAACATTGGCAGCAGCGGAAACAGTGGTTGAAGAGGATGTTCCCTTGAAGATGGCTTCCTGGAAAGATGCCCAGGCTGTGGTCAAGAAAGAGGCTCAGAAGGCTGTGCGCAAGGCAAAGACCAGAAGACCTCCTGTGCTCATTACCAATCCAGGAGTGAATGCCATTGGGGACGAAGATGAGGTGGAAGAATCAGAGTTCGATAGCTGGATCTACCCGACGGCTGATGGTGGATTGACCAATTGGATTGCTAAGGATCATACTCCTGTTACTTTTGTTACGCAGTAATAAACTCCTTTGTTTTGTTATTTGTAATAAACAATGATTTGAAACTCTACGGCCAGGTGTCTTACCCGGGGCACCGTGGCTTCATTTGCGAGGGTATATTAATTGTCATTTCATATATCATCAATAAAGACCTTGGACGTTTTCTCGCATTTCAAATCTTATGCTCTTTTTCTTTCTTTCCTTTCTTTATATATATTGCAAAGCAGCTGTATTTACACACACTCACTCATACAGGTTTCAATCCACTCTGGATCTCACTGGTAACGACTCTGCTACTGCCAGTTATGACTTCGAAAATCCGATCAACTTAGCCGAAGACGAAGGTGAAGATGATTGCGAAGTGCCTGGCGAGCTTGCAAGACTGTTACTCCAGGAAGAGAGGGAAATTCAACCACACGAAGAGCCGGTGGAAACAATAAATCTGGGTACTGAGGCAGACAGGAAGGAGGTTAAGATTGGTGCCAACCTAGAGCTCAGTGTGAAGCAACGGTTGACTCAGATGTTACATGATTACATGGAAATCTTTGCCTGGTCCTACGAAGACATGCCCGGGTTGGATACCGACATTGTGGTCCATCATTTGCCTACTAAGGAAGACTGCCCTCCGGTCAAGCAAAAGGTCCGTCGTATGCGTCCAGAGATGTCTGAGAAGATTAAAGCCGAGGTTATGAAACAATTTGATGCCGGGTTCCTTGTAGTGACTTCTTACCCTCAATGGGTTGCTAATGTGGTACCGGTACCTAAGAAAGATGGAAAGGTCAGAATGTGTGTCGATTACAGGGATCTGAATAGGGCCAGCCCCAAGGATGACTTCCCTCTACCTCACATTGATGTCCTTGTTGACAATACTGCTCAGCACAAAGTGTTCTCTTTCATGGACGGTTTTTCAGGTTATAATCAAATCAAGATGGCTCCTGAAGACATGGAAAAGACTACCTTTGTTACTCAGTGGGGCACCTTCTGCTACAAGGTCATGCCATTCGGGTTGAAAAATGTTGGGGCAACCTACCAACGTGCCATGGTTGCTTTATTTCATGACATGATCCATCATGAGATAGAAGTGTATGTTGACGACATGATTGCAAGGTCCCAAACTGAGGAAGAACACCTTGATCATCTGCAGAAATTATTTGACCGGTTGAAATTGTACAAGATGAGGTTGAACCCGAACAAGTGCACCTTCGGGGTAAGGTCTGGAAAGTTGCTAGGCTTCGTTGTAAGTGATAAGGGTATTCAAGTGGACCCTGCCAAGGTCAAAGCTATTCAAGAGATGCCAATTCCTAAGACAGAGAAAGAGGTCAGAGGCTTTTTAGGACGCTTGAATTACATTGCTCGGTTCATCTCACACCTAACTGCTACCTGTGAACCAATCTTCAAGCTGCTGAAGAAAGATCAGGTAGTACGTTGGAATGATGAATGTCAGGCCGCTTTTGACAGAATCAAGGAGTATCTGCAAGAACCACCCATTCTTATGCCACCGGTTGAGGGGACCTCTGATACTATATCTGACAGTACTTGACAACTCAATGGGGTGTGTGCTGGGGCAGCATGACGAGTCTGGCTGAAAAGAGCATGCCATTTATTACCTTAGCAAAAAGTTTACCGACTGTGAGACTCGATACTCACTGCTTGAGAAAACTTGCTGCGCTTTGGTATGGGCTGCTCGCCGGCTGAGACAGTATATGCTGACTCACACTACCTTGTTGATCTCAAAGATGGATCCAATAAAGTACATATTTGAAAAGCCTGCTCTGTCTGGGAGAATAGCAAGATGGCAAATGATCTTGACGGAATACGACATCCAGTACACAACCCATAAAGCTATCAAGGGAAGTGTATTGGCAGACCACTTGGCACATCAGGCAGTAGACGACTATCAGTCAATGAACTTCGAGTTTCCAGACGAGAGCATCATGATTGTGACTGATTGTGAAGTACCTGGACCGGATGAAGGACCTGAGGAAGGATCCCGATGGTCTATGCACTTTGACGGAGCCTCCAACGCTTTGGGTAACGGTATCGGCGCTGTGATAATATCCCCCCAAGGCACTCATACTCCACTCACCGCCCGACTATGTTTCAACTGCACCAACAACATGGCGGAGTATGAGGCATGCATCATGGGTCTCCAAGCTGCGATCGACCTAAGGATCAAGTTTCTGAGCGTCTTCGGAGATTCCGCTCTCGTGATCAATCAGATCAAAGGGGAGTGGGATACGAAACATCCAAATCTTATTCCTTACAGAGAATGTGTATTGACATTGATCCCCCACTTCACAGAGATAACCTTTGAACACTTTCCGAGAGAGGAGAATCAGTTGGCGGACGCGTTAGCTACGATGTCTTCTATGTTCAAGGTCAAATGGGACAATGAGGCTCCCCAGGTCACTATCTGGAAACTGGACGAACCGACATACTGTTGTGATCTCGAGACTGAATTGGTGACTGAGAAGCCTTGGTACCATGAGGTGAAGAGATACTTGGAAGCTCAGGAATACCCTGAAGGTGCATCTGTCAACGATAAGAAGTTTCTGAGAAGGTTCGCAGCGAAGTTCTTCCTTAGCAACGGCATCCTGTACAAGCGAAATCATGATTCGACCTTACTACGTTGTGTGGATAAGACTGAAGCAGAAAGGATTATGGAAGAGCTACATGAAGGGACCTTCGGAACACATTCCAGTGGACACACTATGGCAAAGAAGATCCTTCGGGCAGGGTATTTCTGGTCCACAATGGAAGCCGACTGTTACCAGCACTCTCGGACATGTCACAAATGCCAGATTTATGCAGACAAGGTGCATGTTCCTCCAGTTCCTCTAAATGTCATGATTGCGCCTTGGCCTTTTGCAATGTGGGGCATAGATATGATCGGCGAGATTAAACCTACGGCATCCAACGTTCATCGCTTCATCCTGGTAGCGATTGATTACTTCACGAAGTGGGTTGAAGCAGCTTCCTACGCTACGGTAACCAAGACTGTTGTGGCACGGTTTATTCGGCACAACCTGATCTGTCGATACGGCGTCCCAGAAAGGATCATTACAGACAACGGTACCAATCTCAATAACAAGATGATCACTGAGCTCTGCGATCAGTTTAAGATACAGCACCACAACTCCTCTCCTTATCGGCCGAAGATGAATGGGGTTGTAGAAGCAGCGAATAAGAACATTAAGAAAATCGTGCAGAAGATGACAGTGACTTATAAAGATTGGCACGAGATGTTACCGTTCGCTCTACATGGGTACCGTACCTCAGCCAGGACGTCAACCGGGGCAACTCCTTTCTCCTTGGTCTACGGTATGGAGGCAGTATTACCGATCGAAGTACAGATACCCTCTCTCCGGATAATGAAGGATGCAGATCTGAGCGAAGATGATTGGATCCAGACACGACTTGATCAGCTAAACCTTATCGACGAAAAGAGACTTGCTGCTATTTGTCATGGTCAAACGTACCAAAAACGGATGATCAGGGCATTTAACAAGAAGGTCAGACCACAAGAGTATCAAGTCGGGGATCTGGTAATCAAACGCATCATCCTTCCTCAGAGTGATCCAAGGGGCAAATGGACCCCTACGTACGAAGGGCCATTTGTGGTTAAACATGTGTTCTCAGGAGGAGCCATGATTCTAACCAACATGGATGGTGACGACCTTCCTCACCCCGCTAATGCAGACATAGTAAAAAGATACTACGCATGAAAAAAGACCCGCTAGGTTGACATACCTAGGCAAAAATTAGGGCTTCCCGGCGAACCAAAAGGGTTCGGGCAAAATGAAGGGATGAAATGAAAAAAATCTGTACACCCGGCAAGTCGAAAACCTGAAAAGGCGGCTTGGGCAAAAATGGGTATCCCGGTGGACTGAAAACCCGAAAGGGAGGTCCAGGCAAAAATTAGGGATAAAGCGTAATACTATGTCTCATTGGATCACTTTGCATCCAGAATCCGATATCTACATCAAGTTCAGACGGCATCGATCGATCAGCTTCATCCTCGAACTAGGTCATCAAGTGATGAGACGCTCGAAGATATAAGGGCGATAGCAGAGTTGGAACCCAGTGGGATCATTCTATTCACATAGCTGTTTATTTTCCTTTGTACAAATTTGTATAAACTCTTTTGTTCGGCGGTGTTCTCTTACTAGGACGTCAGCCTCTTGTACATAAACGCCTATTTTACAGGCAAATTCAAAATCAATATAAAAATCACTTTTCAGTTAAAATTGCCAATTGTTTTTCCTTTTCTGTTTTGTTTTGTGAAGAACGTCCAAGGTTCAATTTGTGATATATGCATTGACAATAATTTGCTAACTCATGAATATTTGCATACGAAACAAAGGATTAATTACAGGTAACATTAGAAACGGGGGCAATAAAGAGTTGTCTAAGCAATCTAATTGTTCGGTCCTCCAAGGTATCAAGGTAGGTTCAGCTGAAGAACATGACCAGATATCTTAATCCCCAGAGAGTGAGTCAGCAAATCAATGCACTCTCCCCAAGCAAAGTTACAGTCAACCTTAAGGAAGTTTTGGGTATCCTCCAGCAGATCTCAACATTCCCCAGCAATATACTTATATTCTTAACAAGCATCCCCGACAGTCTTGACCTAAAGATTGTTCCCCGGCGGTATATCAAACATTCAATGGAGTCACTTCCCCAATATAGTTCAAATTTTCCCCAGGAGAGTCCAATCCAGTTTCCCCAGGAAAGTTGGGATCCATCTCCCCAAACAGTAAGCTCATCCCCAGTAGATTCTGGAAGCTTATCCCCGTAGAACACGAACACGTCTCCCGGCTTTATTCAAAGATTATTTACCTACCAAGATATAACTGGGTTATCCTCCGCCAAAAGCCACGGAAAGATCATCCTCGGTGAAGTCTTTCTTATCCCCAGCGAAGTCTATTAACATTTCCAACACAATAATGGTATCCCCAACGAAGTTACCATCAACATTTCAGCAAAGTACCTCTCTCCCCACAGAGTATTGTTTCCCAGCAAGATCGTTAGAGTACTTTTCTCCCTGCAGAGTAATCCATTCGCCAAGTTTATTCCCTAACAGAGTTATCTTCTCCTGCCGGTATTCTTGCAACTCTCATCCCCAGTGGAGACAAATATTCTACTCTTCAACATCAGCTCAGGAGTGACTTCCCGACACCCGCCAAGGGTTTATTTTCCTAAGACGAAAAGATACATTCATAAACATCACATTTTCATACATTATAGCATGCGTATACGCATCATATCTTACAAATCCCATTTATGTTGAGAACATCATCGCTTGATTCATATCATACCTTGCATATGACTGACCTTTACCTTTCAGGAAAAGATTCAGTTAAGTTCTCAGCTATATTTCAAGACTTTAGTCTGGTTCAATTAAATCGACCCTAAGATTTTCCTGATTCTTATCCAGTCAAAGGCCTTCTCTGGTTCAGTCAGATCGACCCTAAGATCTCCCTGATTCTTACCCAGTTGAAGATTCCAAGACCTAGACCGGTTAAGTTAAATCGACCCTAAGATTTTCCTGATTCTTATCCAGTCAAAGGCCTTCTCTGGTTCAGTCAGATCGACCCTAAGATCTCCCTGATTCTTACCCAGTTGAAGATTCCAAGACCTAGACCGGTTCAGTTAAATCGACCCTAAGATTTTCCTGATTCTTATCCAGTCAAAGGCCTTCTCTGGTTCAGTCAGATCGACCCTAAGATCTCCCTGATTCTTGCCCAGTTGAAGTTATTCCAAGACCTTGCTTGGTTCAGTTAAGTCGACCCTAAGATTTTCCTTGATTCTTATCCAATCAAAGGCCTTCTCTAGTCCAGTTAAATCGATCCCTAAAAGATTTTCCTGATGAAGACTCAGTAGAAGACATCCAAGATTCTCTCAGCGTTCCTGTTGAGGTAGTAATCGTCCAAGGTTCTCTCACCGTCCCGTTGAGGTAGTAACCATCCCTGATTCGTTCATCACCATTTGAAGCTCCAGATTCAATTCCTGTAACCAGTCAGGACGCATCTATACAAAGAGTTTGAAGACCAGCTCCTGCAACAGGCCAGGTAATCATTTTCTTTTTCAGGTACGCAAGTTCTCGCTAGGGAATCTCTTGCGCGATCGACACCCAGATGGCATCTATAAGCCCATCCACCTATCCATCACCTCTCAACATGGAATCTGTAAGCCCATCTTCCTATCCATCAATCTCCAAATGGCATCTATAAGCCCATTCCCATCATCACACTACTATGTGAGCGCAAATTTCTGGGCACTCTAATGTTCAATCATCTTCCACCTTCGGATTACGAAAGGCATGTCAGCCAATCTGCATCCTCAGGTCTAAGAAGATTGAACAGGGGCAACTGTTGTACCCCAAAATTTTCCCTCCCATATTCTTCAAGGTTTGCAAAGAGCATGCTTCAAAATCTCCCCAAGGGTTGCACAGTTCAAAGGCCTCATAACAGTCAAAAACTAGGGTTTTGGGTCTGGCAAAGAAATTGAAGTTTTCAAGGGTCCAATCAAGTCCCACATACCTATAAACATGGTCAAGCATCCATATGCCAAGTTTCAAGACTTACAACACAAAATTGCACAGTCAAAAACCCTAATTGCTCAGCAGTCAACTGCAGGGGCAAAATGGTCATTTGACAGTCAAAAGTTCAAATTTTTGGTCAACATCTTATTTTGAAGCCACAAACATCATTTGATCAATTCTTGATCATGATTCTCAAGGCATGGCTCAAAAAGTCTCAAGATGCAAAAGTTTCCATATTTGGACAGTTGAAAAAGTCAACTGTAACTTGACCAAGGCATAACTTCCACATGGTTCATCATAAAAATTCCATCCAAAGCTCATTTTGAAGAGAAAGAAATTTCCTACAATTCCTCTTCACACTTCAAGTCCAAGAAATGGTCTCACAAAAAGTTATCAATTTCAACATTATAGGTCATTTTCAAAAGTCAACAAAAAGGGACTTTAAGTCAAAGACCATAACTTGAGATTGGTAAATCAAAATGACATGGGACCAAAGGCAATGGTTATAGGACTTCAAGACCTTTCCAAAATGTCCAAGAACATGATCAAAGCTTAAATATTGAGCAAGATATGCCTTATGGAAGTTGGGAAATGTTTGGGAATTTTGAAAAGTCAACTTTACTTCAAATGCCTCAAAATTGCTAATGGGCCACATTTTCTTCCAAGAATCATTATCCAAAGGCTATGCACGACCATTTGACCCAAAGGGGATTTATTTCATCATTTTTTATTATTTATTTGAATTTTTATCACTATTAATTCATTTAATGAAATAAAATATGACAAAAATAGAAAACCATGTTTTTTAATCCCTTTTTGCAGCATATTCTCTCCAATAAAACCTCAAGATTCGTGCACACCCAATTTGGAAAGGTTTGGCCATGATTGGTATCAAAAGCACATGGAAAAGATTTGAAAGGATTTCATTAAAAATCAAATATTTGATTCATCAAAACAATGATCTTTTGGCTTGAATTCCTACCCTAATCCATTGGCATACATAAGCAGATGACAACCCTAATGCTCAGAACCTTCAAGCTGCGCCCAAACCTGAATACAAACTTGACATTTTTTTGTGAAAAAATTGAAAACTGAAAAGGCACTTAGAGTTGGTTTCAAAGCAAGATAACTAGTCCAATAGCTCGCCAAGGTCACCAGGGATCTATTCCAATCAAAACCACAACCCCTAACGCAAAGAATTGGTAACATGAAGCCGTCCTGTTCTTAACATTTTTCATATTCGTGTTTCAATTTATACGCATCCTCATTGCATTTTTTCTGTTGATTTGTACTAATCCAATCATTCTAAAGCTAACAGCATCGTTTAATTGAGTTTTCGTGCCCTGTACATGAATCCACCATTGGAGCCTTCTAGGTTTTCAGAGGTCAAAAATTAGGGCTTTCCTCTTCAGGAAAAATTGAGACACAAGACCTATGCCATTGAAACCAGAAGCTCATGACGAATCAATTCCATACCTCGCGATCAATTTATGATAAGCCAGGGCCTAATCGCTATTTTCACATATGCTATTTAGTGGGGGTTTAAAACCCCCGCTATCTCTTTTTATTTTACAGGCAGCATGAAGAAGATGGAGGACGTGTCCATTGATCATAGGCGCGTTTGAATTTCGCGCGAAGGACACCACTCATCATTGTTTTACATTATATTCTTTATTTTCCATATTATACACAAAACGCGCTAATGGCTCAGTTGGCAGGCAGATGGATTGGTAAGCATTGGGACCTGGGTTAGATTCCCAGGTCCCCTCCCTTTCTCAATATATTTTGTTTTAATGTGATTCCATGCAGTTCCAACCCCAGGGCCTACCATGCATCTTCATGTCTGTGTTTGCCACGCGCCCACTGATATCAATCCAATGGCCATGATCTGAAGAACACCATATGCATTGGTCAAGGGAACCACACGCATCCCAGAAAAGTCAACCAGGCCTCCAATAAATGGGCCAAATTGCTGGCAACTCACCTCCAAAATTGGGGTCAACACCCCCCATTGGTTTGCATTCTATTTTTCATTCTTTTTAATTTTTCTATTTATTTGTTTTACTTAGTTTTATTTTAATTCTTTAAAATAATTTTTACAACATAAAAAAATAACAAAAAATCAGGAAAGACAAAAAAAAATATAAATATATTTTATGTAAATATTTTTGTAAATAAATTTAATAATTAACTTAGTTTTAATTTTAGGTTTAATTTTAATGCTTTCTTAATAAACTAAAAAATGTAGAAATTAGGGTTTTGATACTTCTATTCTTTTTTTCCTTTTTTACCATTATTAATTATTAATTATTTTTGTAAATAAATATGCCATTTAATTAATTAGGGTTAAATTAGGTTACAACTTAAACATTCTTTTTTTTTTAATAATTAAAAGTCATTTAGAATTAGGTTTCTTTCAATATTAATTTTCTTTTTTCTCATTAGACTCCATAAATACAAAAACTCCAAAAAATTCTTTCTTTTATTTAAACTTAATTAATTTATTAATTGTAATGTAATTTCTTAAAAGGGTCCAACGCCCTCGCGCTCTCGATTTTATTTCTTTTTGCATTTACTTTTATTTATTTTTATGAACATAATGTAATTAATCCAAAGCCTTGTAATAGATTAATTAGGACATTTATCTTTCCGCATTTTATTTTATTTCAAATCGGGTCTTGGATTAATTTGGCGATGTAGACCCGCGCCTTTGTAATAGCGTAGGACTTTTACCTTCTCGCATCTTTTAACTATTAATAACTTGCATGAAAGAATGAATGCCAAAATAAAAACAAAGCGTAGATCACCAATGCATGAACAAGACAAATATAATTGAAAACGACACACAAATCACACACCACCCCTAGGGTACGTCTCACTGTTGCCTTGCCCCTCGAAAAGTGGTCATAAAGCAGAGGATGTTTTAGTAAGTCCTCATGTCCATGAACATGGCATGAGGGTAGCTTCTAAGGTGTCTTCTTATTGCTCTGGTGACCACACTGTCCCGAATCCTCGAATTGACCCGAACACCTCCGACGGTGGTGCTACCTACCTCTCAATGGTGGGATGGCACTATCTTAAGGACATTTACACAGACGAATTCCTTAGGGTAGGTAGATGACTCGTAGATACTTGATCTAATTTCAAAACAAATCAAAAACTTCTTTTCACACCGACACCTTTCAAAAAGCTTTCAAAAAGCAATTTTTTCAAACACTCTTGAGGACTGATACACGAGTCGAACTGAAATTTTCAAAGAAACTTTTTTAAACCCACAGTTGAAAAGCAAACAAACATTTTGAAAACACAAATGAGCAAGTATCTAAGAGCCCATGGATAACCATGGATAGAAAGGGTGCTAACACCTTCCCTTTCTATAAATCTACCTCTCGAACCGAGAGCAATCTCTATAAGGAATTTTTCTGTGCTTTTGTCCTTTCCATTTGGAGAAAATAAAAGACGGTGGCGACTCTTGCTTCCGCGACATTTCGCGATCCAGTGTTAAACAGTCAGTTCCAGATCCACCGATCATATTGTCCATTCGTTGCTTCATTCGCAGATGATTGGATTGATCATAAGCCTGGAGGTTGTCCATGAAGAGCTTATCCTTAAAGTGATCCTACGAGACATAATCATACGCTTTAATTCCCTAACTTTTGCCTGGACCGCCCTTTCGGGTTTTCGATCCACCGGGAAACCCTTTTTTGCCCAAGTCGCCCTTTCGGGTTTTCAACTTGACAGGTGTACAGATTTATTTTCATTTATCCCTAATTTTTGCCTGAATTGCCCTTTTGGGTTTTCGATTCACCGGGATGCCCATTTTTTACCCAAGTCGCCTTTTCAGGTTTTCAACTTGTTGGGTCGTTTATACGTAGTATCTTTTGACTATGTCTGCGTTCGCAGGGTGCGGCAAGTCGTCACCGTCCATGGTGGTCAGAATCATAGCCCCACCAGAAAAGATGTTTTTGATCACAAATGGTCCTTCGTAAGTAGGAGTCCATTTTCCCCTGGTATCACTTTGCGGCAAGATGATTCGCTTGATCACAAGATCTCTGACTTGATATGCCTGACGTCTGACTTTCTTGTTGAAAGCCTTGATCATCCGTTTTTGATACGTCTGACCATGACAAACAACAGTAAGTCATTTCTCGTTGATCAAATTAAGTTGATCAAGCCGGGTCTGAATCCAGTCGTCTTCACTTAAACTAACACCCTTCATAATCCTCAAGGAAGGAATTTGAACTTCTATAGGTAAAATAGCCTCCATGCCATATACCAAAGAAAAAGGGATTGCCCCAGTTGAAGTACGCGCCGTGGTACGATATCCATGTAGAGCAAACTGTAACATCTCATGCCAGTCCTTGTAGGTGACTGTCATCTTTTGAATGTTCTTCTTGATATTTTTGTTCACAGCTTCAATAACACCGTTCATCTTTGGCCGATTGGGAGATGAATTGTGATGTTGAATCTTGAATTGCTCGCACAGAGCGGTGATCACAGTATTATTCAGGTTTGTACCGTTGTCTGTGATGATCCTGTCAGTGATACCATACCGACATATGAGGTTCTGCTTGATGAAGCGGGTAACCACATTCTTTGTAACGTAAGCGAAGAAAGCTGCTTAGACCCACTTGGTAAAGTAATCAATAGCCACCAGGATGAAGTGATGTCCATTGGATGTCGTAGGCTTGATCTCTCCAATCATGTCGATTCCCCACATCGCGAATGGCCAAGGAGCTGTTAGAACGTTGAGAGAAACTGGAGGAATATGTACCTTGTCAGCATAGACTTGGCATTTGTGACAAGTACGGGAATATTGATGACAGTCAGCTTCCATGGTAAACCAGTAGTAGCCTGCCCTTAGAATCTTCTTAGCCATCGTATGTCTGCTCAAGTGGGTGCCAAATGTGCCACTATGTATTTCAGTCATGATCAAATCAGCTTCAACTCTGTCCACACAACGAAGCAAAACACAATCATGGCTGCGCTTGTATAGGATACCATTGCTTAGGAAGAACTTGGCTGCAAATCTCCTTAAGAACTTTTTGTCGTTGACTGAAGCTCCTTCAGGGTACTCTCGAGTCTTGAGATACCTTTTGATTTCATGAAACCAGGGTTGTTCCACTACTTCTTCGATATTAATCTCATGACACTGCGCAGGTTCGTCCATTTGCTAGATGGTGATTTGGGGAGCCTCATTATCCCAGTTGAGTTTAAACATGGAAGACATTGTAGCTAGAGCATCCACTAGCTAATTTTCTTCTCGTAGAAAGTGCTCGAAGGTAATCTGCTCGAAATGAGGTAATAATGTCAGGACATGTTCTTTGTATGGGATAAGATTAGGATGTTTAGTGTCCCACTATCCTTTGATTTGACTGATAACCAAAGTTGAATCCCCGAATACAACCAAAGATTTGATTCCTAGGTCAATTGCAGCTTTGAGACCAAAGACACAAGCTTCATATTCGGCCATGTTGTTGGTGCAGCTGAAACAGAGTCTAGCAGTGAAAGGTGTATGGCAACCTTCTGGGGAAATAAATACCGCACCGATACCGTTGCCAAGTGCATTTGAAGCACCATCAAAGTACAGGGTCCATCGGGATCCTTGTTCAGGTCCGTTATACGGTCTGTTACCTTCAATGTTGTCCAATGTCATAATGTCCTCGTCAGGGAAGTCGAACTTCATAGATTGGTAATCTTCGATGGCTTGATGAGCTATATGGTCAGCTAGTACACTCCCCTTTATAGCTTTTTGGGTTGTGTACTGGATATCATACTCAGTCAGGATCATCTGCCATCTATCGATTCTTCCAGATAAAGCAGGCTTTTCGAAGATATACTTGATCGGATCCATTTTAGAAATCAGCAAAGTGGTACGTGTCAACATGTACTGCCTTAGCTGGCGAGCAACCCATACCAAAGTGCAGCAAGTTTTCTCGAGCAGTGAGTAGCGAGTCTCACAGTCGGTAAACTTTTTGCTAAGGTGTGATACGGTGGGAGAACTGACTTGGGTTTTGCGTTTGTATTTGCAAATGTTTCGGTTTAGCAAGAGTCGCCACCGACTTTTTATTTTATCCTAAGGAAAGGTTAAAAAGCACAGCAAAAACCTTTGAGATGTTTTCTTGGGTTCGGGGAGTAGATTATAGAAAGGGAAGGTATTAGCACCCTTTCTATCCATGGATATCCATGGGCTCTTAGTTACTTGCTTAGATCACTTGCCTTGCATTTTCAATTGTTTGAAATGGTGCTTTCAATTGTTTGAAATGGTGCTTTGTGTGTGATTTTGAAAGAGGTTTTGAAAAGAGGCCATTGGTGGTGGCAACCTTTGTAATGATCCATGTTTGAATGTATACAAAGGTGTATTTGTCTTTTGAAAAGTTTTTAATGTTTTGAAAGTTATTTTGAAAGTTGTGTTGTGGAGTGTGTTTTGAAAGTAGGCAAGTGTGTTTTGCAAGTTTGATCAAGTAACTAAGAGTTGTCTACCCCTAAATTTACTCAAAGATCTTTTCTATGTTTTAACCCTTTTAACAGTATTGTTCCACCATTCTATTTGGTGGACAATCTTGTGTTAGGATGTTAACGGGACGGGCGCGGGTCATCGTTTAGACCATGAGTGCAATGGTTCCAAGTGTCTTTGGCAACTTTTCCTTTAAGGGACTTGATCATTTTTAGGCAACTTGAAAAAGCGTCATCGAGGGACTATGATCATTAGATTTGTTTTTGTTTGGCCAAAGACACTCAACATGCAAGCATGACCCATTTTTGAAGGCAACAAGTGGAGTAACCCTAAGGGTGCAAGTGTGATTGGTGTTGTCCATTTTCATGCTTGTTTATCTTTGAATTAGGTCAAGCTATTTGTTATTTGATTTTTTCATACAAACCCTAGGTCTATCATGGCATAATTAGAAAGCTTTTAAATGCGGAAATTTAAAGTCCTAAATTATTACAACATGATTATGGGGATGGGGGTACAAATGTTTGAATGGGGGATATTTAGCAAAAAATTTAAATCTAAACTATTACATCCATATTGAATAGACAAATAATAAATTGTACAATATTTAAACAAATATAAATGCAAAATGTATTATGCACAAAAAATGAGATTTTTTATGTATGTAAAAGTTTTCATGTTTGAAATATAAACAAAATAGAAAAAGATCAATTTGGAGTATTTTTGTGTTTTTAGGGCAAAACCCTAATTTTTAATAAATAGTAATTATTTACTAATTATATACAATATATATGTATTTATTTATACAAAAAACAAATAAAAGAGAAGTATATTGTAAAAAAGTATTTTTTGATGTCAAATATTAATAAAAATAAAAATGTATTATTTTCATATTTTTGTCCTAAATATTTAATAAAATATGTATAAGTATTTATATTATTTATTAAATATACTAAATATATACAAAAAATAAAATATTAATTATTTACAAAAAAAAGTATATTTTTAGAAAATATTTCCAAAATGTAAATAAAAAATAATAACTAAAAAATATATTTTTTGTATTATTTTCTAGGGTTTTGAAATAAAAGTATATATATTTATTTACATGTATAAGCTAAATAAAATAAATAAATGTCAAATAAATGCAAAAATGGGTGAAAAAATATTTTTAATATTTTTTATATTTGAGCAAAAAATAATAAGTCAGAATCAAAAAGAAAAAAATCAAAAATGATTAAAAAATCACACAATGGGCCAGGGGGGTGCAAAATGAAAAAAGGGGTGCAAAAAGCAGGTTGACTCAGGCCCAGCCCAAGTCAACTCTATCTTCAACCTCCAGCACATGTTTGAACAAGAAAACGCGCGCTTCCTTCTCCATCTGCTATCTCTTGATTCATTGACTTTTAACAAAAACTTACAACATCAATAATGTAGAGCATCAAGTCACGATTTCAAACATATAAAAAAGTTGTTCTAACTCTCAGAAACGAGGGAGAATTTCTCCATCCCCAATTTCTGACCTAAGTTTTCTTCCATGTTCAGGTCCAAAATTCTCATAGCACACATAATATAAATGAAAAGTAACTACATGGATGGCTTCAGGGCTATGAGTAGGACATGCTTTCTTCACAAACTTAAGCCTAACTATGCCTGGATAGAGAGATAGAAGTTCAAATTTTTACCTATTCAGCTTGAGTCGTGTACATCAATTGAGGTATCTTCAATGGAGTTTGAACTTTGGTACAGCTTGCCTGAAGTCCTAGGATGCTTCCTCTATGCTCAGCTTGCTTTGAATCTCTCTGAATCGAGTTATGGAAGTCAACCTGCACAGTTGAAAAATGAAAATGGCAAACTTGGTTAGGGGTGTTACAGTCTGTATCTAGGGCTTGGGATAATTTGTATGGATGATATAGAATGTGTTTGAAGTGGTTTTAGCCAAAGCGCACGAGTGGATTGAGCTGGCCAAATCAAACTGCAGCAGGTACCCTGTTTTGCAACAAAACTGTGTTTTTGTGAATGAGGAGGGATCAATAGCAGTTTGGTCGTGCTTTAGGCTTATTTTTGTGTATGGAAAGTGTCTACAAAGTTTCTTCTTGGATGCCTTCACAGGAGATGCAAGTTCTGGTCCTTTTGCAAAGTTTCTTCCAAGATAAGTAAGAAAATGCAAGTTTCTATACAGGCCTGTCCAATTCCCTAAACTATGCTGCACCTCTTGTTCTTGATTAGAGTGATTTGTGTACAAAATGCTAGCTTCAAAGATCTGGCCCATGCCTCTTGGATTTGTTATTTGACATAAAGTGTACCTTTTCAAAAATGGCAAACTTACTTTTTCTAATTATGGATTAATCTTGCATGTAATGACCAAATGATCAAAATAATGCTTGAACACAATGGTTTGGCATTTAATTATTGAGTGTGAAGAGGATTAGAGGCCTGTAATCTAGCTTGTGCAAGCTGACTTGAAAAATGCCAATGTATGGACATGTATTTGGTTATGAACAAAAGTGACTTTTGCCCAACTTTGCCAATTCGATTCTCCCTAACCACAAGGGTGTTTGAGAAGTTCTTGGACAATTTGGAATGCTTGGAATGTGTACTAAAATCCATCTTTGTAATGCAAATTGAAATTCCAAGTGGAAGCATGTGAAAAGTGGCCATGAAGTTGGTCAAAAATTTTCTAAGTTAAGAATGTTTTGCATCCTTGTTCCAAAAATCATAACTTGAGCTACAAGATTCTTTTGAGGAAACCTTGTGAATAAAAGTTGTAGATTTTGCAATGGACTACAACTTTCATGTTTTGAGTTTTGCTTGAATCCAATTGTATCTTGATGAAAAAATGGGACAAAGTACGGCAAAAATAAGGAAATTTTATAACTTAGAAAATTTCTAAGTTATGAAATTTCTTCATTTTAAACCCTAATTTGCAATTTTGGGTTTCTTGATGAACAAGTTTCATAATTTGACATGTCTTGATGAAAAATGAATCTTGGCACTTGATTTTGACCAAAAAGTCAAAGTTTGACTTTTCAGTATACAGTCAAATTTGATCAGTTGACTAGAAAATTCATCTGTCAATCTTGTGCATTTGAGATCTTTTGAACTTGTTGAATATGTCAAGACAATGCCATTGAGTCCTTGAGTCCATATATGAGCTTGATTTGCCATTGGTTAGGTCAAACAGTAAAAAATTGCCTTTGTGCAGTCAAAACCCTAAAAATGACCATTTTGCCCTTTTGGTGATCTGATCAAATTTCTTGTGGAATTATGATCCAAACTTGACCAAATGGTTTATATGAGTTCAATATGTTGATGTGGGTCAAATTTCATGAGGTTTGACTATCAATTGGCCACAGTTGACTTTTTCCCAATACAACTGATTTCTAGGTCAACTGTCCAATTGACTGGGCAAAGATTAGAATCAAGACTTGAAACTTGGTATGGATAGACTTGTGAGTCCAACCTGAAGCATGAAAGTCACTTTGGGCATTTTAGGTCAAAACATCCTTGTGCAAACCCAAACCCTAATTTGGGTCAACAGTGCAAGGAGGAGTCTTGAGCAGAGCAAACCCTAATTTGATCTTGAGCTCCAAGGGTCTTGTGGTGAGAAAATAATGATGAAATGAGAGGGAAAATTTTGGGGTACAACATAAGGTAATAAATGGCATGCTCTTTCCGGCCAGACTCGTCATGTTGGCCCTGTACACACCCCATTGAATTATCCAAAACAGTCAGATACATGATTAGCGGCCTTCCTTCGACGGGTGGCATCAAGATAGGAGGTTCCATCAAATACTCCTTGATCTTATGAAAAGCAATTTGACAATCATTGTTCCATTCAATCACCTGATCTTTCTTTAACAGCTTGAAGATTGGCTCACAGGTAGATGTTAGGTGAGAGATGAACCTTGCAATATAGTTTAAGCATCCCAAGAAACCTCTGACCTCCTTCTCAGTGCGGGGGGCAGGCATTTCTTTGTATAGCTTTGACTTTAGCAGGATCAACCTCAATGCCTTTGTTGCTGACGATGAATCCCAAGAGTTTACCGGACCTAACTCCAAAAGTGCACTTACTAGGGTTCAGTCTGAGCTTATACTCTTTCAATCTGACAAACAACTTTTGCAGATGTTTGAGGTGTTCTTCTTCTGTCTGTGAACGGGTTATCATGTCGTCTACGTAGACTTTGATCTCATGATGTATCATGTCATGAAACAAAGCTACCATGGCTCACTGATAGGTTGCCTCGACATTCTTCAGTCCAAATGGCATCACTTTATAGCATAAGGTACCCCATTGCGTAACAAAAGTAGTCTTCTCCATATATTTGGGGGCCATTTTGATCTGGTTGTATCCCAAAAATCCATCCATAAAAGAAAACACCTTGTGTTGAGCTATACTGTCGACCAAGATGTCAATGTGTGGTAGTGGAAAATCATCTTTAGGGCTAGCCCTGTTTAAGTCTCTGTAGTCCACACACATTCTAACTTTGTCGTCCTTCTTAGGCACGAGCACAATGTTAGCAACCCATTGTGGATAGGAAGTAACATCCAGAAAGCCAGCATTGTACTGCTTCATCACTTCAGCTTTGATCTTTTCGGACATGTCGGGCCTCATTTGGCGGACTTTCTGTTTGATTGGTGGACAGTCTTCTCTTGTAGGGAGACGGTGAACCACAATATCTGTATCCAGTCTCGACATATCTTCATAGGACCAGGCAAAGATCTCAACAAACTCATTCAACAACTGAACTAAGCGCTCCTTGACACTTGGCTCCAGGTTGGCACCCACTTTAACCTCTTTTCTGTCCTCGGCTGTTCCCAAGTTGATAGTCTCTAACAACTCTACATGGGGCAGAATAGCCCTTTCTTCTTGTTGCAAAAGTCTAGCCAACTCTCCAGGCACTTCACAGTCTTCATCACCTTCGTACTCGGCATGATTGACCAAATCTTCAGAGTCACTGAAGGCCAAAGCAGAATAGTCACCCATGGAATCCGGGGTGGATGGGTACCTGCATTTGTAAGTGTGGGTGTGTGTAAGGGATAACCATCCTTAAACAAGATAAAATGTAAAGGAAAGAAAATGAACACAAAAGTTTATAGATGAAAACGTCCATGATTCATTAAAAATGGCATATGAAAATGAAAAATCAAAACCCTTACAAATGAACCTATGTGCCCCGGGAAAGGCACAAGGAAAAAGAGTGTATGAATTGTTTAAAAGTTATTACAGACCAACATAAATGTTCAAAAGATAAATTACTGATTGATGAAAGTAATGGGAACAAAGTCTTTCGCCTCCCACTTGTTTAGTCCCCCTTCAAGGGTTTGAAAGATCCAATCTTCAAAGTTGCCTTCTTCATCATCATCTTCTAGAGCATGAACCCCGTGATGAGTGATCTTTAAGGGTGGTCCTCCAGCCCGGGAGCGACGCACAGCTTTCTGGCTAGCAGCAGTGAAACCCAATCCGAACTTGTCTGTCTTGTGAGGAAAATATGGCAGTTGACCCCACACTGTACTTCCTCCCTCCTTGATTACAGCCTTCACATCTTTAAGGGATGACATCCGGGACACAGGCTTGGTAATAACGGGTACATCAGTCATTGTCTTTGCTACCGCAACCTCAGGAGAAACCTCTTCAAAGTGTTGGAAAGGTGTTTCTATGAATTCGCCGTCTAACTCCACATAGTGGAAAGAGTTAAGGTGACTTATCATATACTCCTCCTCACCATGAACTGTTATGATCTTACCCTGGACTGGGTACTTTAGAATTTGGTGTAGAGAAGAAGTGACTGCCCCAGCGTTGTTGATCCATGGCCTTCCCAACAATAAAGAATATGAAGGACGGATGTCCATCACATAAAATGTAGAGTTGAAAATTTCCGTACCCACTTTGATTGGTATGTCCACTTCTCCATGAACCATCCGCTTAGAACCGTCGAAGGCTCTAACAATGATATTACTGGGCTTTAATGTCAAACCTTCACAGTCTAGCCTATCCAGTGCTTTCTTTGGTAGGACATTTAAAGATGAGCCGGTATCAACAAGAACATGAGCAAGTGTGGTCCCCCTACACTCTACCGAAACATGCAGCGCATCATTATGCTTTCTTCCCTTAGAGGTTAGATCGGCATCAGAGAAGCCAAGACCATTATCGGCTGTAAGGCTAGCCACACACTCTTGAAACTGATCCGCAGAAGTTTCTTGAGGCACATGTGCCGTCTTCAGGAATTTGATCAATGCTTTTGCATGAGCCTCAGAGCAGAGTAATAGAGCGAGCATAGAGATTTTTAAAGGGGTTTGCCCCAGCTGCTCTACGATATCATAGTCGCTCTTCTTAATTATCTTTAAGATTTCCTCCATTTCCTTTTGGGTGGTCTCGGGGATAACCAAAGTCTGAGCCCTCGTCCTGACGGGCGCTTCTTCGATTCCCTTACCTTTATCAGCAATAACAGCAGAGGGTTCAACTTAGGGAGTAACAATTTCCTCAATCACTGTACTTCGTACATATATCTTGACAGGCACAGAAGCACTTGAGGGTCCGAAGACTGCCCGTGGAGGAGCAATCTCCGGAGAGAAGATTCTCCCACTACGAGTTATTTTACTTGTCCCCGCAATATTTCCCACATCAGGAGTTTCTTCATCGGAATTCTCTTCGGCTGATTCGATCTGCTTGACACCATGGTAGAAGATCTCTCCTCCATAATTTCATGGTATCGTCTTATTGGACTTATATGGGATAGGCCCTGGCATGGTAATCTTCAGCGGTACAAACTTAGGATCAGGCGTAATCTTAACAGGCCTTTTGCAGGTCTTGGAAAGATTGTTGGAAATGGTGATTATAGAAAAGTCATTGATTGGAGTAACTGGAGTAACATGAGTAACAGTATCAACATGAGTTTTATGAAAGAGTATTTCTTGAGTATCCATCAGGCGTTGGATGCCTGATTTCAACAGCGGACAATCGGATTGCAAGGTTGAATAATAGCAATAATCTTTTTCATAGCCCGGGAAAATCCCGGCTTTCAACAGATTTGTCTTGATCATTGGCAATGGAGTCATTAAGTCATCAACAGTAGTAACATGAAGATCTTCTACGATGGCATGGACATTATGACCATGTTTTGGCATAGGAACGGATATCACATTAGGTTTTCGGGAGCATCAAACTCTACCTCCTTGGCATCTATCAAATCTTGGATCTTGTTTTTAAGGTCCCAACAGTTGTTGGTGTCATGCCCATACTGTCCGAATGATATGCGCATTTTGCATTTGAATGATAATAGGGAGAAGAGGTATTTGGGTTTTTTGGCGCTTCTTTCAAATTGGTAAGGTTTAACTTTAACAGATGAGGGAGGACCTGAGCCGGTGTCATATTGATCCAAGTGAACTGCCGTTGTGGCCTTTCCACCCTATTTTGGTTATCCCTAGGTTGACTTCTTCGAGGTTGATCGGCTGAGGAGTTCTGGATCATCACAGCCCCCACCGGTTGTCGGCACTCTGTTCTTCCTTGATTTCTCTGGGAATAAACATCAGAAGCTTCTTTCTTAGCTGGGAAGGTCTTCTTGACAGCAGTGGAAGCAGCTACATCTTTCTGAATTTTACCACTCTTAATGGCAGCTTCGACCCTTTCACCTGTCAGTATTAATTCAGTGAACCCTGCACATGAGCTCCCAATTAAATGATTAAAGAATGGACCTGACAGGGTCCCCAAAAACATGTCAACCAGCTCTCTATCCGACAATGGTGGATGCACCCTTCCAGCCAAATCCCGCCACTTCTGGGCATACTCCTTAAATCCCTCATTAGAGGCCATACCCATACTTTGTAGTTGAGTATGAGTAGGCACTAAATCCGCGTTGTGTTGGTATTGTCGGTAGAAAGCAGCAGCCAAATCTTCCCAGTTATGAACATCAGATCTCTCAAGTTGATAGAACCAATCCAGTTATGTACCCGACAGACTATCTTGAAAGAAGTGGACCCACAGATCCTTATTAGAAGAGTGAGGTTGGATCTTTCTGACGTAGGACCGCAGATGCATATTCGGACAGGACAAATCGTCGTACTTGGAAAATGTAGGCACTTTGAACTTTGGAGGAATGACGATCCCAGCAACCAACCCTAGTTCTTCGAAATCCAACCCAGGTACTCTTTGTACTTCCATGGCCGCCAACCGTTCTTCCAGATTTTTATACTTATCGTCCGCAGGGGGATACTGCTGCTCTGATTAATCTTCCTCCTCTTCTTCTTCTTCCTCTTCAGCTTCAGACTCGGAGGGCATTGCAACTCCTTTACCTTTACCAATCCCTTCGTCAGACATCGAGGGGAACTCGATGACCCTTCTAGCCTGGTTCTCAAACCTTATTCCCATAGTGGCCATACCAGTCCTTTTCTTCTTTTTCTCTTTGTCTTTTTCCTTCTCTTTCTCTAACATTGCTTTAAGGTCCTCTTGTCCCTTTGTCAAGGTCATGAGGAGTTGTTGGAACTGAGAATTTTGTACATGCAGATCTTTAACCGTCTGCTCTATATCCATCTTGCTGAAATAAACATCAGAAAGATAAGGAAACCTGGTGTGAAGACCTATTTATGCATATGATGAATGATATGTTATTCATGTAATGCATTCAAGGATTCATAAATTCAAATTTGTTGCAAACAAAAAGAACACACGTCATATTAATAAGAAGAAATTTGTTAGTACATAAATTCCCCATGGGAAAAATATTACAAAATTCTTAATGTAAAAAGACATTGCGCATCCTCTTTGGTGCGATGTAAGTGTTGAGAGTCTCCTCTTCATGAAGTCGGCGGGTAAGTTCCAAAACCTTCTTCTCACTGGCATAGAAGTTGGCTTCAAAAGTATTCTGTTCTTCCTTGAGCTGTATCCAACTCCTTTGCAATTCTTCCAATGATGTTGGCATGTCAGGATGTAGAAGGGTGTATGGAACCTCTCCTTCCATAACATGTTCTTTGATCACGGGAAGAATGTGAGGGTAAGGCATCATAAGATTCTGGGTGCGGCTTCATACCCACTTGAGATAAGGCTCAAGGGGGATGGAATTCTTGTGTCCCAGTGTCTTACTATCCACTTTGTTGGGCATCCTCCAAGCTCGGATAAACCTTTGTTGAAGTCCTTGAGCATCATTGTCGAAGTCAAAAACCAAGTCAGGAATCAGCATGTCGTGAGGGCCATCCCTTTGAGCATATTAAAACTGTCTTAGAGCTAAACATGGGTTGTAGGTAATGCCTCCCCTAATGCCAAGTAGTGGGACATTAGGGAATTCCCCACAATGATCAATGATGATGACAGTTTCTCTGGACCGAGAAAACCAATGAACATCAGAATGTGTTAGGGTCATCAACCGTTGTGACCACCTTAAACCCTGCTCATTCTTCAAAACTGATTGGGGAAGGTGAGAAATAAACCACCTTGCTAGAAGAGGTGTACAGCACATGAGAACACCTATTTTCCTCATTGTTCATGTGTAAAATGAGTGTAGGATATCCCCAAGCAATGTAGGCACAGGATTCCGCGATATGAAAATCTTGACAGCATTCACATCTATAAGCTGATCAGGATTTGGGAACAAGACCAACCCATAGATGAGGAGTGCTACAATCTCTTCAAAAGCTTGTAGATCTAGAGAATTTCAGCAGTCTTGTGCCTTCTCAAACAGAAACTTTGCCAAGAAACCCTTGACACCACTTCTGGTTTCCCAATGACCCTTGATATCAGATGGTTGCAAGTGTAAGGCTTGAGCAACATCTTCAGGCTTTAGTTATCTTTCTGTATCGTTGTAGGGTAGTTGATGAAGAATAGGAATCCTCAGGAGTTGAGAAAATTCCTCCAAAGTAGGTACTAGTTAGTAATCAGGAAATGTAAAGCAATGGTGTAGGGGGTCAAAGAACTGGAAGAGAACTTTCACCATGTCTTCTTCAATGTTGGAGTTGGCCAAGTTGAGAAGTCTACCATGTCTTTCACTGAAAGGAGAATTCTCTGGAATCTTCGAAATAAGCTCCTTAAGTTGAGGAGGGATTCTCACAAGGTTGACTTGAATTGTTTTCCTGCGAAGGGATTCCATGACCTATAAAACAAGAACAAATATGAAGATCCAAACCCTTGAAATGGTTAGTAGATGCATATGATGCTTTATGATGTCCATGATGCATGCACAAGTATATGTACAGGCAAATCACACAAGATCCTAGTTTCAGGCTTGCATGAGGTTTCATAGGTAAGTACCCTCTTAAAGTTAGTTGGCTCAACATGTCCTATAAATAGTAACCGGGTTCTAAGGAGCTCAATATCACTGGATTATTTTCTGTGTCAATTGTTTTGGTTTAGCCACTTAACTGGCGACCAAAATATTCCAAGAAAACAACCCTCAATGAGTGTAGTATCGAGTATCTACCAACTTCAGACTGCACCAAAGCCGGTCATCTCACTACCCCTAAAAAGGCCAAGATGGTCAAGTAAGGTTCTAAGAGTTCATTAGTGCTTCATGACATCACTCTGCGGCCCCGTATTCTATTTGATTGACTCAAAGGCTACCAATACCCACAAATATGTCGCACTAATATAGCTATTGCTTCAACCATATCGGTATACCCCGCACAGTTTCCACAATGTATTTCTATTTACCTATGAATGTTTCCCAAAAATCCGGGTGGAGGATTTAAACCCAAACAAGAGAACCAAATGTAAAGCAATCAAAGCAAACAAGATAATCATGCAAAGGTGATCTAAACCCTAAGGTTACTCCACTTTTAAAGATCTCCCCAGCAGAGTCACCAATTCTGTGATACGGTGGGAGAACTGACTTGGGATTTTGCATTTTGTATTCGAAAATGTTTCGGTCTAGCAAGAGTTGCCACCGACTTTTTATTTTATCCTAAGGAAAGGTCAAAAAGCACAGGAAAGACCTTTGAGATGTTTTCTTGGGTTCGGGGAGTAGATTATTAAAAGGGAAGGTGCAAGCACCCTTTTCATCCATGGTTATCCATGGGCTCTTAGTTACTTGTTTAGATCACTTGCTTTTGCTTTTCAATTGTTTGAAATTGTGATTTGTGTGTGGTTTTGAAAGATGTTTTGAAAAGAGGCCATTATTGTGGCAACCTTTGTAATGATTCTTGTTTGAATGTATACAAAGGTGTTTTTGTCTTTTGAAAAGATTTCAATGTTTTGAAAGTTTGATTTGGGAAATGTTTTGAAATTGTGTTGTGAAGTGTGTTTGAAAATAGCAAGGATGTTTTTTGCAAGTTTTGATCAAGTAACTAAGAGTTATCTACCCTATTTTACTCAAAGATCTTTCCTATGTGTTTTTAACCCTTTTGACAGTGTTATTTCACCATTGTATTTGGTGAACAACCTTGTGTTAGGATGTTAAACAGGACAGGCGCGGGTCATCGTATAGACTATGATAACAATTGTGTTAAGTATCTTTGGCAAATTTTTGAGGGACTTGATCATTTTGTTTAGGCAACCAAGATAGCGTCATCGAGGGACTATGATCTTTTGTTTTGTTTTTGTTTTGCCCAAGTACTCAACATGCATAACATGACCCATTTTCAAGGCAACAAGTGCATTGTAACCCTAGGGGTGCAAGTGTGCATTGGTGTTTGATTTTCATACATTTTTGTCTTTGTATTAGTCAAACTACTTGTTGACTTGGATTTTTGCATACAAACCCTAATCTCTAATCATGGCATAATTGAAAGCATAAAGTGCGAGAATTAACAGTCTAAGCTATTACAACATGATTATAGGGATGGGGGTACAATCTTTGAATGAGGGTGTATTTGACAAGAAATAAAGATCCTAGTTTACTATTACATCCAAATTGAATTATGGCACAAATATTAAATGGACAATATTTAAATAAACAAAATAAATAAATCAAATAATATGAATTATGCACAAATTTTTTTTGTTTATTTATGTATGTAAAAATGTTTAATGTGATAATAAAGAAATAAATAAAAGATTAATTTTATTTAGTTAAGGGTAAAACCCTAATTTTCTTTAAGAAAATAAATACATTATATTATTTATATACAATAAAATATAATAATATATATACAAAATAAAATATATTTAGAAAAAAAAAGTATTTTTTTAGTATAAATAATAATAAAAATAAAAGTGTAATATTCTTATATTTTTTATTCTAAAGTATCTTAATAAGATAAAAGTATATATTTATATATGTATTAATTATATTAACTATGTATAAAAAATAAAATATATACAAAAAATAAAAATATAATTAGGACAATATTTTTTCAGTATGGACAAAATAATAAAATAAAAGTATAACTTATTTATTATTTTTTAAGTTCTTTAATAAATAAGATAAAAGTAAATAAATTGCTTTATATGTTAGAAAAATAAAAATAAAATGCAAAATAAATGTGAAAAAATTATAAAAATATTTTTGAGTATTTTTTATATTTGGGAATAATAAAATAAAATCAAAAATGAAAATAGAATTCAAAAATATCAAAATATGAAGAAATTGGGCCAATGGGTGCATTCAGCAAATTGGGGGTGTCAAAAACAAGTCCAGGCCAAGCCGAGCCCACCACTTCATCTTCAACCTCTGAATTTCAAACAAACACGCGTGCCTGTTATCTATCATGGACATCCTGCATACGAGCTCTATTGCAAAAACTCATAACATCAAACTTGTAGAGCATTTAAAGACGAATCCAACCATATAAAAAACTAATCCTAACTCTCAAAGACCAGAGAGAATTTCTATGGCCCTAAAATTTAACCTAATTTTTTCAGTATGTTCATGGATGAAATTCTCTTAGCATGCTTAATATAAATGAAAACTGAGCATATGTACAGCTTCATGGCAATGAATACTACATCTCTTATTCACAAACTTAAGGCTAAATGTTCCTAAATAGAGAGATAGGAAGTTGACAAAAACCTGTTTCAGCTGACTTTGTGTATGGCAATGTGGAGCTTTTCAATAAGGCTTGAGATGTCTGGGAGCTTGCTTGGACTTCACTTGACCTTCTCCAATACCTAGCTTGCCTTGAATGTACTTGAATCAACCTATAGAACTCAACCTGCACAAGCTCAAAATGAAAATGGAAACCCCTGTAAATGGAGTTACAGTTGGTGTTTGAGGTTTGGGATAGCTTGGATGGATGGAATGGAAGGTGTTTGAACAGGTTTGGGCCAAAATGCACGAGCCAATTGAGCTATGGAAGTCAAGTTGCAGGTTCTGCCCTGTTTTGCCAATGGAAGGTGATTTCTGGCTATGGGATGTTTGAGGGCTTAAGAGGTCGTGTTTCTGGCTCAGAGGAGTGTGAGAAAGATGTTCAAAATGTTTGCACAAGCTTGTTTTGGGTGATGTTCCAGTTCTCATGTATTTGGCATATTTCTTGTATATGAAGCAAGAATGGGAAGTGATATGTAACAGGCCTGTACAGGCTATCCAACACTTTTTACACTTTTCCTTTAGCCCCTCCAACTTGTAGATTTGATTAGCTGCAAAAGATCTGGACCAATGCTCAAGGATTGTGGTTTGACATAAAGCAAGATTATGGCAAAAATGGAAATGTACCTTTTTCTACTTAGGGATTAATTTTGTGTACAATTCCCTAATAACCAAAACAATACCTTAGACTAGTGGATTTGCATCAAATTATTGAGTGTGAAGTGGTTTAGAGGCCTGTAATCTAGTGTAAAGCATGCTGACTTGAAATTGCAACTTGTATGAACATGAACATGCCATGGATGAAAAATGAGTTTTTTCCAACTTCAAGCCTTCAATTCTCTCTAACCACAAATGTGTTTGGGGAGTTCTTGGACATTTTGGAAACCTTGCAACATGCTCTACAATCCATATTTGAAATGCAAATTGAGATTCCAAGTGGAACCCTGTGAAAATGGCCAAGAAGATAGGTCAAAATCCTGCCTAAACTAGGGCAAAATTTCTCTAAGTTAAAAGTTTTAGGGATCCTTGTTCCAAAAATCATAACTTGAGATCCAAGATTATTTTGGGAAAACTTTGTGAATAAAAGTTGTAGACTTTTTGGAGGACTACAACTTTCATGTTGGAAGTTTTCTATGAATCCAATTTCATCATGGTGAAAATGTTGGGCAAAGTTAGGAAAAATTAAGAAAATTTCATAACTTAGAAAAATTCTAGGTTATGAAAATTTTCAACTTTAAACCCTAATTTGCAAAAATGGGTTTCTTGATGAACAAGTTTCATGTTTTGACACATTTTGATGAAAAATGACCCTTGACACTTGATTTTGACCAAAAAGTCAAAGTTTGACTTTTCAGTGTACAATCAAATTTTGATCAGTTGGCTGAAAAATTCATCTGTCAATCCAATGCAATTGAGATCTTTTGAACTTGTTGAATAGGTCAAGATGATGCCATTGAGTCCTTGAATCCATACTTGAACCCAATTTGCCATTGGCTAGGTGAAAAATCAGAAATTGCCCTTATACAGTCAAAACCCTAAAAATGACCATTTTGCCCTTTTGGTGATCTGATCAAATTCCTTGTGGAGTTGTGGTTAAAACTTGATCAAATGGTTCATATGAGTTCATAATGTTGATATGGATCAAAATCTATGAGGTTTTACTGTAAATTGGCCATAGTTGACTTTTTCCCCAATACAGTTGATTTCTAGGTCAACTGTCTAATTGACTGGGTAAAAATTTGATTCAAGGCTTGAAACTTGGTATGGACAAACTTATGAGTCCAAAATGAAATATGAAAGTCACTTTGGGCATTGTAAGTCAAAAAATCCCTGTGCAAACTCAAACCCTAATTTAGGTCAATAATGCAAGGATATGTCTTGAGCAGAGCAAACCCTAGCTTGGTCTTGAGTTCAAAGAGCCTTGTGATGAGAAATGTTGATAAAATGAGAGGGCAAATTTTGGGGTACAACAATATTCCTGTCAAAGTAGGTTCTCATAATTTTGGGTCCATCTTCTTTGTGATGGATATCAGGCCATCATATTCTTGTTTGCTGGGTCGTTCTTGGATCCATGAGGCTGGGGCAGTCACCTCCATGCTCCACCAAATGTTGAAGTATCCGGTGAAAGAAAAGATTGTCACAGTGTGGGGTGAAGAAGAATATATGGTGAGTCACCTTAACTCCTTCCGTTACGTAGTGATGGATGGGGAATTCATCGAAACTCCTTGTCAGAATTTTGAAGAGGTCCCTCAGATCTTGGCATCAACTGAAACTACTAGCAACAAACCTCCCTTGAAGATGGCTTCTCTCAAAGACGTCAGGGCTGTGGTTGAAGAAGGTGGGTGTGCCAATTGGGCTCAGCTCCCTAATTTCCCTCATAAAACTGACAAATTTGGTTTGGGCTTTACTACAGGGGCTCAAAGGGCTGTTAGACGCGCTCGGGCTGGAGGACCTCCCCTACGCATCAACAATCGTGGGATTAATGCCATTGAAAACAATGAAGAGGAATCAGACATTGACAGCTGGATCTACCTGACTACCAACGGTGGACCGAATAACTGGACGGCTAGGGACTTCATACCTGTTTCTTTTATTCCGCAGTAATTGACTTATTTGTTTTAAGACTTGTAATAAACAATGTGAAACTTTACGGCCCGAGGCACCTTGGCTTTGCTTGTGAGGACTATTATTTATCATTTCATAATCATTAATAAAGCATTGGACGTTTTTGGCATACAAATTTTTCGCTCTCTATTTTTTCACTTTATCAAAACAGCTATTCTCTTACACACACTCACGTATCACAATGAAGATCCATATCCACTCTGGATCCCATTGATAACAGCTATGCTATTGCCAGTTATGACTTCAAAAATCCGATCAACCAAGCCGAGGATGAAGGTGAGGATGATTGTGAGGTGCCTGGAGAACTTGCTAGACTACTACAACAGGAAGAAAGGGCCATACAGCCTCATGAAGAGCCGGTTGAGATAGTGAACTTGGGTACTGAGGAAGACAGAAAAGAGGTTAAAATAGGTGCAAATCTGGAGCTTAGCGTCAAACAGAGGTTGATACAGATGTTGCACGACTACGTTGAAATATTCGCCTGGTCCTACGAAGACATGCCTGGTTTGGACACTGATATTATGGTACATCGCCTGTCGACTAAAGAAGACTGTCCTCTGGTTAAGTAGAAGGTCCACCGTATGCGTCCTGAAATGTCAGAGAAAATCAAGGTAGAGGTCATGAAACAGTTCGACGCAAGATTCGTAGTTGTCACTTCATATCCACAGTGGGTTGCTAACGTTGTTCCGGTACCTAAGAAGGATGGTAAGGTACAAATGTGTGTTGATTACAGAGATCTAAACAGGGCAAGCCCCAAGGATGACTTCCCACTTCCTCACATTTATGTTCTGGTCGACAACACCGCGCAACATAAAATATTCTCCTTCATGGATGGTTTCTCTGGCTACAACCAGATCAAGATGGCTCCTGAAGACATGGAGAAGACAACCTTCGTCACATAGTGGGGCACTTTCTGCTATAAAGTGACGCCTTTTGGGTTGAAGAACACTGGGGCAACTTATCAGCGCGCCATGGTCGCTTTGTTCCATGATATGATTTACCATGAGATTAAGGTTTATGTTGATGACATGATAGCCAGATCTCAGACTGAAGAAGAGCACTTTGATCATCTCCAAAAATTGTTTGACAGGTTAAAGACATATAAGTCGAGGTTGAATCCGAACAAGTGTACCTTCAGAGTAAGATCTGGTAAGCTTCTGGGTTTTGTCGTCAGTGATAAGGGTATTCAGGTAGACCCTGCGAAGGTAAAGGCCATACAAGAGATGTCGTTCCACTGTACGGAGAAGGAAGTTAGAGGTTTCTTGGGACGTCTGAATTACATCGCCAGGTTCATTTCACATCTGACTGCTACTTGTGAGCCAATCTTCAAGCTGTTAAAGAAAGATTAAGTGGTAAGGTGGAATGACGAATGCCAAACCGCTTTCGAAAGAATTAAGGAATACCTTCAAGAACCACCCATTCTGATGCCTCCAGTTGAAGGAAGACCTTTGATATTTTATACTTGACAGTGCTAGACAATTCAATGGGGTGTGTGCTGGGGGAGCATGACGAGTCTGGTCGAAAAGAGCAGGCCATTTATTACCTTAGCAAAAAGTTTACCGACTGTGAGACCCGATACTCATTGCTCAATAAAACTTGTTGTGCTTTGGGATGGGCTGCTCGCCGGCTGAGACAGTATATGCTGACTCACACTACCTTGTAGATATCAAAGATGGATCCGATCAAGTACATTTTCGAGAAGCCCGCTCTCTCCGGAAGGATAGCAAGATGGAAAATGATCTTAACCGAATACGACATACAATATACAACCCAAAAAGCAATTAAGAGAAGTGTATTGGCTGATCATTTGGCTCATCAGGCCGTGGATGATTACCAGTCCATGAATTTTGAGTTCCCAGATGAGAATATCATGTTGGTGACTGACTATGAAGAGCTTGGACCGGATGAAGGACCCGAGGAAAGATCCCGATGGTCTATGTAATTTGATGGAGCCTCGAATGCACTGGGTAACGACATTGGCGCTATAATCATATCTCTCGAGGGTTGTCATACTCCATTCACTGCCCGATTATGTTTCAACTACACCAATAACATGGAGGAGTATGAAGCATGTATCATGGGTCTTCGAGCTTCTATTGAACTGAGGATTAAGTTCTTAAGTGTATTCGGGGATTCCGCTCTGGTGATAAGTTAGATCAAAGGCGAGTGGGATACGAAACACCTGAATCTCATTCCTTACAGAGAGTATGTACTAACATTGCTCCCACACTTTGAGGAGGTAACCTTTGAACATTTCCCGCGAGAAGAGAACCAGTTGGCGGACGCGCTAGCTACCATGTCTTCTATGTTCAAGGTTAGGTGGGACAATGAAGCTCCCCAAATTACCTTTGAGAGGTTGGATGAACCCGCACACTTCTGTGAGATCGATACCGAAGAAGTGGTAGACAAACCCTGGTTTCACGAAGTCAAAAGGTATCTCGAGGCTCAGGAATATCCCGAAGGGGCGTCTGTCAATGATAAGAAGTTTCTGAGAAGGTTCGCTGCAAAGTTCTTCCTCAGTAATGGGATCCTCTATAAACGCAACCATGACTCCACACTACTACAGTGTGTAGATAAAAGTGAGGCAGAGAGGATCATGACAAATCTCCATAAAGGCACTTTTGGAACCCATTCAAGTGGACATACCATGGCTAAAAAGATCCTACAGGCAGGATATTACTGGTCCACTATGGAAGCCGATTGTTATCAGCACTTTCGAACCTGTCATAAATGCTAAATCTATGCTGATAAGGTGCATATGCCTCCAGTTCCTCTGAACGTCTTGACCGCTCCTTGGCCCTTTGCGATGTGGGGTATTGATATGATCGGAGAAATCAGACCTACTGCGTCTAACGTGCATCGTTTCATTCTGGTAGCCATTGATTACTTTACAAAGTGGGTTGAGGCAGCTTCCTTTGCTACAGTTACTAAGAATGTCGTAGCGCAGTTTATTCGACACAACCTGATCTGTCGATATGGCATACCAGAGAGGATTATTACTGAAAATGGTACAAATCTCAACAACACAATGATCACCGAACTCTGTAAACAGTTCAAGATACAACATCATAATTCTTCTCCCTACCGGCCGAAGATGAATGGGGTTGTTGAAGCTGCTAACAAGAACATCAAGAAGATTGTACAGAAGATAACGGTGAAATATAAAGACTGGCATAAGATATTACCATTCACTCTTCACGGGTACTGTACCTCAGCACAGACGTCGACAGGGGCGACAGCCTACTCTCTGGTATATGGTATGGAGGAAGTCCTACCCATAGAAGTCCAGATACCTTCTGTCAGAATCATGAAGGATGCGGGTTTAAACAAAGACGACTGGATTCAAACCTGACTTGATCAGCTAAATCTAATCGATGAAAAGAGACTTACTGCTATCTGCCATAGTCAGACGGACCAAAAGCGAATGATCAAGGCTTTTAATAAGAAAGTCAGGTGTCAAGAATATCAAGTCAGGGATCTGGTGATCAAACGCATCATACTGCCGCAAGGTGATCCCAGGGGAAAATGGACTCCCACGTATGAAGGGCCATTTGTGGTTAAGAACATTTTCTCAGGAGGAGCTATGATTCTAACCAACATGGATGGTGACGACCTTCCTCACCCCGTCAATACAGACATAGTGAAAAGATACTACGCATAATCAAAGACCCGCTAGGTCGACTGGCCTAGGAAAAAATTAAGGGCTTCCCGGCGAACCAAAAGGGTTTGGGCAAAAGTAAGGTATGAAAATGAAAAATTTGTACACCCGGCAAGCCAAAAACCCGAAAGGGCGACTTGGGCAAAAAAGGGTATCATGGTGGACTGAAAACCCGAAAGGGCGGACCAGGCAAAAGTTAGGGATTGAAGCGTAACACTATGTGTTGTACCCCAAATATTTCCCTCTCATTTATCAATATTTCCCTCACAAGACTTCTTGGACTCAAGATAAGATTAGGGTTTGCTCAGCTCAAGACATCCCCTTGCATTCATAACCTGAAATTAGGGTTTGAGTTTACACAAGTATTTTTGGACCATCAATGCTTCATGTGACTTTCATACACCATCTTGGACCCCTAAGATTTATCATATCAAGTTTCAAGCCTTGAATCAAATTTTTGACCAGTCAATTAGACAGTTGACCTAAAAATCAGTTGTATTGAGGAAAAAGTCAACCATGGCCAATTTACAGTCAAACCTCATATTTTTGATCCACATAAACATTATAGAATCATATGAACCATTTTATCAAGTTTGGATCACAACTCCTCAAGAAATTTGATCAGATCATCAAAAGGGCAAAATGGTCAAAATTAGGGTTTTGACTGTAGAAGGGCAATTTCTGATTTTTGACCTAGACAATGGCCAATTGGGTTCAAGCATGGCTTCAAGGATCCAATGGCATCATCTTGACCAAATCAAAAGGTCCAAAAGATCTCAAATGCATAGGATTGACAGATGAATTTTCCAGTCAACTGATCAAAAATCATCTGTACACTGAAAAGTCAAACTTTGACTTATTAGTCAAAATCAAGTGCCAAAGGTCACGATTCATCAAGATATGTCAAAATGTGAAACTTGTTCACCAAGAAACCTAATTTTGAAAATTAGGGTTTTAATTTGAAATTTTTCATAACTTAGAATTTTTCTAAGTGTTGAAAATTTCTCATTTTTTCCCAACTTTTCCCAACCTTTTCACCATGATGCAATTGGATTCAAAGAAAACTTCCAACATGAAAGTTGTATTCCTCCATTAAATATACAACTTTTCTTCACAAAGTTTTCCCAAAAGATGCTTGGATATCAAGTTATGATTTTGTGAATAGGGGTCCATAAACTTTTTAACTTAGTGAAAATTTGCCCTAATTTAGGCAGGTTTTTGACCTAACTTCATGGACATTTTCCACCTAGTTACAATAGGTATATCAAAATTCATTTCAAATATGGATTGTATATCATGTTACAAGCTTTCCAAAATGTCCAAGAACTCTCCAAGATCATTTGTGGTTAAGGAGAATCGAAGAAGAGAAAATGGCAATTTGTCACTTTTGTGCAAGCCATGTTTACAATGCTTCAAGTTGCAAATCAGTTTCAAGCATGCTTGTACCTTGCATTACAGGTCCTAATCCCTTCTAAACTCCATAATTAAATGCAAACTCAATGGATAATGGCTTTGTTTTGACTTTTGAAGCATTGCACAATGAATTAATCCAAAAATGGCATAAAGTTCATAATACTACTTTGATAAAGCAAGCCTTTTTGCAACTTTACATTTCTTGAGCCATGGACCTGATCTTTTGTTGCAAGCAAGATCCACAAACATCAGGCAAAGTACACCAACCCTCTGCAGTCCACAAGCTAGCCTGTACAGGCCTTTGGCATAGTCATGTCAACTTTCTTCAAAAGCAAGCAAACTTGCAAAAGTCAAGTTAACTTGTCCATCTGATAAAGGCAAAGCTTGGTTTCATTTGAAACGACTTCAGAACTTTATCACAAGCAAAAATAACGAATTGCTAACATCCCAAACACTCTCAAACACCAAAATCACAAGTTCCTACCCAAACAGGGCATTTTCTGCAGAACCTTTTCCAAATCGATATTGGCTCGTGCGTTTTGCTTTGAAACACTTCAAACACTTTACATACATCCTAACTAAACTATTCAAGCCCTTGTCTTGAAACTGTAACCCCTGTTTCAAGCTTCACCATTTTCATTTTTGAAGGTTGCAGGTTGACTTCTATAGGAAGTTTCAAGCATCCTCAAGGCAAGCTGAGCATTGGGGTAGCTTGAGGAAACTTCAAGGAAGCTCACACAATCTTCAGGCCTCAGTCAAAGCCCCCACATTTCCATATCCAAACTCAACTGAACAAGGTATTTTTCAAAGTTCTATCTCCTTATTTAGGCATCCTTAAGCTTTGATTTGTGAAGCAAAAATGTAGTCCTTAACTTGCTTAAGCTGTACATATGCATAGTTGTTATTTATATTAACTGAGTAGTGAGAATTTGAAGCTTGAAGTTCATGAAAATTTTAGGTCAGAAATTAGGGGTGATAAAATTCTCCTTGATCTTTGAGTGTTAGGTCACAAACTTTATATCATTGGAATCGTGAGTTTACAAGCTACACTTTTTATGTTATGAGTTTTTGATTTTATGCAAGCTAGAGCAAGATACAAGATTGAAGGCAAAACGCGCGTTTGGATGTTGGCTGGAGGTCAGGGACGAAGGCTGGTTGGGCCTGGCGCCTTGGGCCTGTTGCTTTTCACCCCCCCTGTTTCCTATCTACACCCCCTTGGCATATTTTGATATTTTTCATATTTTCTTTTTATTTTTGTGTTTATTGACTTGATTATTTTTTTCTGAACATTAAAAAATCCCAAAAATATTTTCTTAATTTTTTGCATTTTATTTTATTATTTTTATTATTTTTTGGCATAAAAATAGTTTATTAAGTTTATAGAATTTATTTTCTTAAATAAACTTGTAAATAATAATAAAATACTTAATATTTTATTTCATTATTTTATACACATTAAACATTTATTTTTCATACATATTTAATTTTTTAATATGGGTACATAATATTATTATTATTTTTTCTTAAACAAAAAATGAATAAAATAATAATAGAAAACATATTCTCTTTTAAAACAAAATTAGGGTTTCCCCTTCCAAAAATAATAATATTATTTTTTCTTATTTTTAGGACTTAGATAATTTTATTTTCTCATACATAAAACAATTACAAAACATTTTTTTGCATATTTACATTTTTATTGCATATTTAAATAATTGTTTATTTATTTATTGTACAATAAATTCAATTGGGTTGTAATAGTGAATTAGGGTTTTATCTTGAGCAATATTCCCCATTCAAAACTTGTATCCCCCCTCCCATAATATTGTTGTAATATCTTAGATTTACTTTACGCAATTTATCGCATTATATACATGTTTAGTAAAAACTAGGGTTTTGTATGATAAGACAAAAAAAATCAAGCAAATAGCATGACCTAATACAAGACAAACAAATGCATGAAAATGACAAAACATTGCACACAAGCACCTCTAGGGTTTCACCCACTTTGTTGCCTTAAAAATGGCCATGGTATGCATGCAAGGTATCTTGGCAAAACAAAACAAAACAAAAGATCACAGTCCCTCGATGACGCTAGACTTGGTTGCCTAAAAAAACAAATGATCTTGGTCCCTCAAAACTTGCTAAGATACTTGGTAATATTGCTATCATGGTCATACGATGACCCACGCCCGTCCCGTTTAACATCCAAAGATAGGGTTGTTTACCAAATCAATGGTAAATCAACAATATCAAAGGAATAAAAATGTACAAGAAAGACTTTTGAGTAGGTAGATAGCTCCTAGTTACTTTATCAATTTGCAAACAATCCTTGCTATTTTCAAAAACAAACACACATACATTTTCAAAACATTTACAAACAACTTTCAAAACATTGAAACATTTTTGAAAAGACAAACATCTTTGTATACATTCTTACGAACGAGAATCATTACAAAGATTTCCTAAACAATGGCCTCTTGATCGGGACTTTATAAGTCTGTCGGGATACTAACTACAAGTATACAGTTCAGGCGTTCTAGTTTTAAAAGATTATCGAACCCACAGAGACTGAGGATCAATCACATACGATCTAATGCTACAGTTTGTGTAACTAAGCGATGAATATTCGATTTTTGGGGGAAACAGTTTAATTAAAAGTAATAGTACTAATTATACCGGTATGTGATAATCGGACTTAGGGAATTCAATGAATCGCTTGGCCTATAAAGTATTTCGGTAAAAGCTAATTGTTTAAAAACCTGAGACATACACTCTCGTGTTTATGAAATAAGTCATGCTACTAAACCTAGTGGATGCACTTTAAATTTAATAACACTTTTTGAAAACAATTTGAATCTAATTAATTTATTAAAACACTCTCGTGTATTTAAAAATCAATGTTTCGTTACCACTATCTGGGTTGAACCCCAGCTCTCGCATGCGGGTTCTTGCCTTAATTAATTTCCCACTCTCGTGGCAAAATCGTGTTAATTAACCTCTCACTCTCGTGACAAGGATAGTTAAATTAATCTTGGAAATTGGAAACCAGAAATTGTTTTATAAATATTTTTGGCCAAGGTATCACTGAATTCTTTCAGTTCTTACGGTCACATACCGGTATTAATAATTTAGCCAGACATAATTAACTTAACAACAATACAGTTCAAAATATAATTCATGGCAATAATTGGCATATTATAAAAACTGAATGAATAATAATTGCAATATAAAAACCTGGAATCAAAGTTGCTATGGTAATCTAAGTATTACAATAATCCAATCTTCGAGCTTGATTTGCAGTAAATAATTTGTGTTAATTCTTGAAAGAAGAATTAACACTTAAAACTAAAAACTAAGACTTTGAATGAAAATTACAGGAACGTGAAAACAATATTCCAAAACAAGGGAAATGGAAAATAACTGCAAAAGAAAATAATATTTGTTCTCAGGAAAATTCTTCGACCCTTGAACTGTGCATTGGTACACATATATATAGCATAGGAAAAATCAGAAGTTTTTGAATTCTTGATGAAGTCTTCCATGGAGAAAATATAGGAGCACTAATAGTGGTGGCAGGAAAATAGGAGACTCAACAGAACAAGGGAGAACGAGTCTGCCCTTAATGCCCACGTCTCAATCCATGTATAACGTCCACCTTCACGCGTGTGACGGTCGTCACAGGTGGGTGACGGTCGTAACGCGCTGAAGTAGTACATTACGCTCGTCAGTGGGGTGTGACGAGTGTTTCTTCATGTTGGGGGGTGTTACGCCCGTCACAAGCATGTGACGACCGTCACTGTTCAAAAAATCTAAACTTTGTATTTTTTTATTCTTTTTCTCTTTGTTTATTGTCTAGCCTTCTTCATGTTGTCCTTTTCCATCAGTTTGAGTCGACAAATGTTATACCTGTAAAAAGACAAATAATCTCGGAATAATCGGGGGTTAGACGACTTAATGAAATATAAAAATTGGTAAAAAGCATGGTAATTATGCGATATGTTTTCTCGTTATCAAATTCCCCCATACTTAAACCTTTGCTTGTCCTCAAGCAAATAGTCATTCAAAAGGTCGGACAAGTTTTGTCAAGCGCGTAAGCATGACATACCTTGGATTTTTAAGGAGTTTCGGGAAGTCCTCGTTGGTTCGGTCAATACTTGAGTAAAACACTAAAGAGACGCTAATGACACAAGCAATAAGCTTAGCCGTAGAATTCCATTTTAAACGAGCTATCCAACAGTTCTGTTATAACTCTGCCCGGAGTTCCTCGTATCTATTTCACCCGGTTTCGTTCTGGCGCAATCACATTAAGCCCTTTGTGATCAGTGGATCTGGAACTGACTGTTTAACGCTGGTTCGCGAAATGTCGCGGTAAGCAAGAGTCGCCACCGTCTTTTATTTTCTCCAAATGGAAAGGACAAAAGCACAGAAAAATTCCTTATAGAGATTGCTCTCGGTTCGGGAGGTAGATTATAGAAAGGGAAGGTGTTAGCACCCTTTCTATCCATGGTTATCCATGGGCTCTTAGATACTTGCTCATCTGTGTTTTCAAAAATGGTTTGTTTGCTTTTCAACTGTGGGTTTTAAAAAAGTTTCTTTGAAAATTCCAGTTCGAATCTTGTATCGGTCCTCAAGAGTGTTTGAAAAATTGCTTTCGAAAGCTTTTTGAAAAGGGTGTCGGTGTGAAAAGTATTTTTTGATTTGTTTTGAAATTTAGAGCAAGTATCTAGAGTCGTCTACCTACCCTAAGGAATTCGTCTGTGTAAACGTCCTTAAAGTAGTGCCATCCCACCATTGAGAGGTAGGTAGCACCACCGTTGGAGGTGTTCGGGTCTATTCGAGGTTCGGGACATGGTGATCACCAGAGCAATGGGAAGACACCTTAGAAGCTACCCTCATGTCAGGTTCCCGGATCATGAGGACTTACTAAGACATCCTCTACTCGACGAGCACCTTTCGAGGCAAGGCAACAGTGAGGCGTACCCTAGGGGTGGTGTGTGATTTGTGTGTCATGTTCATTTACATTTATCTTGTCATGTCAAAGTGATCTATGCGTTTGTTTTTTATTTAAACATTCATTCTTGCATGCGATTTAATTAACAGTTAAAAATTGCGAGAAGTAAAAATTCTAAAGCTATTACAAAAGGCGCGGGTCCACATCGCCAAAATTTCCAGAACCCGATTTGACAGAAAAATAAAGGAATAATGAAAAGTAAAGTGCGAGAAATTACTTACACGGCTTTGGGAGAGATACATAAAAATTATACGAGAAAGAAACAAATATGCGAGTTAAATAAGAATTAAAACGAGGGCGTTGGACCCTTTTTAATTAAATTAAATTAAACGATTATTAAATTAAAAAAAGAAAAAAGAAATTATTTTTTGGTTTTTTTGTATTTATGAGAACTTAATGAGATTAAACCTAATTCTACAATTTTTATTTTATTATGAAAACATATTAAAGTTTAACCTAAAATTAATCCTAATTAATTAATGCGATTTAATTACAAAAATAAATATTTAATATTTAATTATTATGGAAGAAAAGAAAAAGGGATAAAAAATTAATTAAACCCTAGTTCTACCAATTTTAAATTAATTAAGAAAATATTATAATTAAACCTAATTTAATAACTAAAATTAATTAATGCAATTTATTTACAAAAAATATGACATTAAATAAAAATATTAATTTTTGTCTTTTTCTGATTTTTATTGTTTTTGTGTTTTTTTTTATATTATTTGTGAAAATATTAAATTAAAGAAACTGATTAAAAAAAAATAATATTTGAAAATAAGTAAAGTAAAGAAAAGAAATAAAAATTCAAACCTAGGGGGGTGTCTGTCCCCAGTAGGAGGTTTTTCTTTAGCAATTTGGGCCCAATGGCCTTTGGCCTGGTTGACTTTTCCATTAGCGTGTAGCCTCTTTGACTCAAGTCTATGCTGCTCCTCCAATTATAGCCCTGGGATTGCTCTTGGCATACGCGTGGCAGGTTTGATTTTGTGGGTGCATGGTGGACACTACTACTGAATTTGCACATGAGTATTAATTGAAAAAATATATGGAAAGGGGTGGGGGACCTGGGACTCGAACCCAGGTTCTGAGGGTCACCAGCGTGTACGCCTGCCAACTGCTCCACTTCATCTTTTTGTATATTACATAACAAACAAATAACATAAGCGAATATGATAACTAATGGATTTCTGGCGCGAATTTTTGAACGAACCAATCAACGCTTGCCACTGCATCGTCTTCCTCATTGTTTTGTTTTCCTGAAAAATAGAAAACGGTTAACGGGGGTTTTGAACCCCCTCAAAACAAGCTTGTTCTGAGAATAGCGATTAGGACATGTGGCCTTAGAAATTAGGCGCGAGGGTCCTAATCTGATCGTCCAAGCCTGCTGAACATGGTCATGGCACTGAGGTCCCCTAATTTTACTTTAACTGGGAAACCCCAATTCACAGTTCTGCAAACCCTAAAATACGACAATGGTAGATTCGCATAGAGGTGATAAAAACACAATTAAGCAATTGGGTTAGCTTCAGAATCAGTTAATTAATAAGAATTCATGAACAAAATGCAATGAATATGCTTAAATTGTAAAATACGATTATGAAAAAAAGTGAAAAAAGTTTGACTTCTGTACAATGATTCAAAGGGTTAGGGACGGTGTTCTTGATCCAGGTACGTTGCTTGATGTCCCAGGGATGTAATGGAATCAGTGTTGTGGCTTGAAACGACCTACAAGTGTATTTTCAGTTTTGAGTTTTCAAGCAAAAAGTGTGAGTTTGATAATGGAGTTTATGCGCAGCTTTTTGGTAATGAGCATTAGGTCTTGATTGTGTATGTATAGGAGGATGATTTAGGTCAAGAATCTGATCAAAAGAATCAAGGAATTGATTATGCAATATTTGATTTTCAAGCCATTATTTTGCAATCTTTTTCACATGCTTTTGCTACCAAATCATGTCCAATTAGCTTCAATTCTTTCCTAATCTGACTTACACAAAATCTTGGAGATATTATATGCATAAAAAGATTTGAAACATTAGGTTTTATATTTTTCATGTATTTTAATTAATTTAAATGAATTATTAATAATAAAAATCCAAATAAATAAATAAAAATGAAGAAAAACTTCCCTTTGGGCCAAGTGGTCGTGCACATGCCTTGGATAGTGAATTGTGGAAGAAAAAGAGGCCCATTAGCAATTTTAGGTCATTTGAAGCAATGTTGACTTTTCAAAATATCCAAAAATTTCCCAACTTCCACAAGGCATAACTTGCTCAATTTTTAAGCTTTGCTCCTGTTCTTGGAAATTTTGGAAAGGTCTTTGAGTCCTCTAACCAATGTCTTTGGTCCCATGTCATTTTGATTTACCAATCTCAAGTTATGGCCTTTGACTTAAAGTCCCTTTTTGTTGACTTTTGAAAATGACCTATAATGTTGAAATTGATAACTTTTTGTGAGAACATTTCTTGGACTTGAAGTGTGAAGAGGAGTTGTAGGAAATGTCTTTCTCTTTAAAATGAGCTTTGGATGGAATTTTTCTGATAATCCATGTGAAAGTTATACCCTGGTCAATTTACAGTTGACTTTTTCAATTGTCCAAATAAGGAAACTTTTGCATCTTGATGATTTTTGAGCCAAGCTTTGAGAATCATGATCAAGCATTGATCAAATGATGTTTGTGGCTTAAAAATGAGATGTTGACCAAAAATTTGAACTTTTGACTGCCAAATGACCATTTTGCCCCTACAGTTAACTGTAGTGCAATTAGGGTTTTGACTGTGCAATTTTGTGCTGAAAGTCTTGAAACTTGGTATGAGGATGCTTGACCATATTTATTGGCATGTGGGGCTTGATTGGACCCTTGGAAACTTCATTTTCTTGATCAGAACCAAAACCCTAATTTTGACTGTTAGGAGGCCCTTGAACTGTGCAACCCTTGGGGAATTTTGAAGCATGACTTGGCAATTTCTTGAAGAATATGGGAGGGAAAATTTTGGGGTACAACAGTTGCCCCTGTTCAATCTTCTTAGACCTGAGGATGCAGATTGGCTGACGTGCCTTTCGTAATCCGAGGGTGGAAGATGATTGAACACTAGAGTGCCCAGAAATTTGCGCTCACATAGTAGCAGTGATGGTGGAAATGGGCTTATAGGTGCCATTTAGAGATTGATGAATAGGATGATGGGCTCATAGATGCCATCTGGATGTTGATCGCGTAAGAGATTCCTTAGCGAGAACTTGCGTACCTGCAAAAGAAAAATGAGTACCTGACATGTTGCAGGATCTGGTTTTCAGATGCTTTGTACAGATGTGTCCTGACTGGTTACAGGAGCTGAATCTTTAAACTCTTCAGACGTGCCCTGGCGAGATACAGGAATCGAGTCTGGTAATGTTAGTCTTCAACGGATACACCCTGGCAAGATTCAGGCATCGGATCCTCGAACTCTTCAGACACACCCTGGCAAGATACAAGAATCGGATCTGGTAATGTTAGTCTTCAAAGGATACACCCTGGTAAGATTCAGGTATCGGATCCTCGAACTCTTCAGACACACCCTGGCAAGATACAGGAATCGGATCTGGTAGTGCTAGTCTTCAACGGGTACACCCTGGCAAGATTCAGGTATCGGATCCTCGAACTCTTCAGACACACCCTGGAAAGATACAGGAATCGGATCTGGTAATGCTAGTCTTCAACGGATACACCCTGGCAAGATTCAGGTATCGGATCCTCGAACTCTTCAGACACACCCTGGCAAGATACAGGAATCGGATCTGGTAATGCTAGTCTTCAACGGATACACCCTGGCAAGATTCAGGTATCGGATCCTCGAACTCTTCAGACACACCCTGGCAAGATATAGGAATCAGATCTGGTAATGCTAGTCTTCAACGGATACACCCTGGCAAGATTCAGGTATCGGATCCTCGAACTCTTCAGACACACCCATGGCAAGATACAGGAATCGGATCTGGTAATGTTAGTCTTCAACGGATACACCCTGGCAAGATTCAGGTATCAGATCCTCGAACTCTTCAGACACACCCTGGCAAGATACAGGAATCAGATCTGGTAATGTTAGTCTTCAACGGATACACCCTGGCAAGATTCAGGTATCGGATCCTCGAACTCTTCAGACACACCCTGACAAGATACAGGAATCGGATCTGGTAATGTTAGTCTTCAACGGATACACCCTGGCAAGATTCAGGTATCGGATCCTCGAACTCTTCAGACACGCCCTGGCAAGATACAGGAATCAGATCTGGTAATTGGTCGTCAACAGATACACCCTGGCAAGATTCAGGTATCGGACCTTTAGTTGCGACCATTGATGGTAATCAATTTTGTACTTTTGTCCTGAAAAGACAAGCGTTAGTTGTATGCGATGTCATGTGGTATGACATGCGAGATGCTCTCTGAATACGTGAGATTGTATGTTCATGATGCGTATATGCATGCTATAATGTATGAAGATGTTTATGAATGTATTTTTCGTCTAGGAAAGTAAATCCTTGACGGGTGCCGGGAAGTCACTCCTGGGCTGATGTTGAAGAATGGATTTTGCTTCCGTTGGGGATGATAGTTGCAAGGATACCGGTTGGGAGAAGATAACTCCGTTGGGGAATAAACTTGGCGAATGGAATAACTCTGCGGGGAGGAAAGTACTCTAACGGTCTTGTTGGGAAGCAATACTCTGTGAGGAGAGAGATACTTTGCTGAGTTGTTGATAATAACTTGCTGGGGATATCTTTGCTGTGTTGATAGACTTCGCTGGGGCTAAGAGAGAATTGCGTTGACGACGACCTTTCTGTGGCTTTTGGCTGAGGATAACCCAGTTATATCCTGGTACGGAAATAACTCTTTGAATAAAGTCGGGAGACGTATTCGTGCTCTGCGTGGATAAGCTTCCAGAATCTACTGGGGGTAAGCTTATTCTTTGGGGAGATGGGTCCCAACTTTCCTGAGGAAACTGGATTGGACTCTCTTTGGGAAGTTTGAACTGCGTCGGGGAAGTGACTCCTCTGAATGTTGGTATGCCGCCGGGGAACAATCTTTAGACCAAGACTGCCGGGGATGTTTGTTAAGAATACATATGCTGCTGGGGAGATGTTGAGATCCACTGGAGGATACCCAACTTCCTTAAGATTTGATAACTTTGCCTTGCTTGAGGAGAGTATACTGTCTTGCATGACTTACTCTCTGGGGAATGAAGATATCTGGTTCTGTTCTTCAGCTGAACCTGCCTTAGTACCTTAGTGGATAGAACAATTAGATTGTTTAGACAACTCTTTATTGCCCCTGTTTCTAATGTTACCTGTAATTGACCCTTTGTTTCGTATGCAAATATTTATGAGTTAGCAAATTATTGTCAATGCATATATCACAAATTGAACCTTGGACGTTCTTCACAAAACAAAACAGAAAAAGAAAAACAATTGGCACTTTTAACTGAAAAGTATATTTGTATTGATTTTTGAATGGCCTGTAAATAGGCGTTTTATGTACAAGGGGCTGACGTCCTAGTAAGAGAACGCCGCCGAGCAAAGGAGTTTATACAAATTTTGTACAAGAGAAAATAAAACAGCTGTGTGAAATGAATGATCCACTGGGTTTCAACTCTGCTATTGCCTTTATAACTCCGAGCGTCTCATCACTTGATGACCTAAACGAAGATGAAGCTGACTGATCGATGCCGTCTGAGCTTGATGTAGATATCGGATTCTGGATGCACAGTGATCAATGAGACATAGTATTACGCTTTTATCCCTAACTTTTGCCTGGACCGCCCTTTCGGGTTTTCAGTCCACCGGGATACCCATTTTTGCCCAAGCCGCCTTTTCAGGTTTTCGACTTGCCGGGTGTACAGATTTTTTCATTTCATCCCTTCATTTTGCCCGAACCCTTTTGGTTCGCCGGGAAGCCCTAATTTTTGCCTAGGCATGTCAGCCTAGCGGGTCTTTTTTTTCTTCATGCGTAGTATCTTTTTACTATGTCTGCATTGGCGGGGTGAGGAAGGTCGTCACCATCCATATTGGTTAGAATCATGGCTCCTCCTGAGAACACATGTTTAACCACAAATGGCCCTTCGTACGTAGGGGTCCACTTGCCCCTTGGATCACTCTGAGGAAGGATGATTCGCTTGATTACCAGATCCCCAACTTGATATTCCTGTGGTCTGACCTTTTTGTTAAATGCCCTGATCATCCGTTTCTGATACGTCTGACCATGACAGATAGCAGCAAGTCTCTTTTCATCAATAAGGTTTAACTGATCAAGTCGTGTCTGGATCCAATCATCTTCATTCAGATTTGCATCCTTCATTATCCGGAGAGAGGGTATTTGTACTTCGATCGGTAAGACTGCCTCCATACCATAAACCAAAGAGAAGGGAGTTGCCCCGGTTGACGTCCTAGCTGAGGTACGGTACCCATGTAGAGCGAACGGTAACATCTCGTGCCAATCTTTATAAGTCACTGTCATCTTCTGCACGATTTTCTTGATGTTCTTATTTGCTACTTCTACAGCCCCATTCATCTTCGGTCTGTAAGGAGAAGAGTTGTGGTGCTGTATCTTAAACTGCTCGCAGAGCTCAGTGATCATCTTATTATTGAGGTTGGTACCGTTGTCTGTAATAATTCTTTCTGGGACGCTGTATCGACAGATCAGGTTGTGCCGAATGAACCGTGCCACAACAGTCTTGGTTACCGTAGCATAGGACGCTGCTTCAACCCACTTTGTAAAATAATCAATTGCCACTAGGATGAAGCGATGCCCATTGGATGCCGTAGGTTTAATCTCACCAATCATGTCTATGCCCCACATTGCAAACGGCCAAGGCGCAGTCAGAACATTCAGGGGAACTGGAGGAACATGCACCTTGTCTGCATAAATCTGGCACTTATGGCATGTCCTAGAATGTTGGTAGCAGTCAGCCTCCATTGTGGACCAATAATACCCTGCCCGAAGGATCTTCTTTGCCATTGTATGCCCACTGGAATGTGTACCAAAGGTCCCTTCATGTAGCTCTTCCATGATCCTTTCTGCTTCAGTCTTATCCACACAACGCAGTAAGGTTGAATCATGGTTTCGCTTGTACAAGACGCCGTTGCTAAGGAAGAACTTTGCCGCGAACCTTCTCAGGAACTTCTTATCATTGACAGAGGCACCTTCAGGGTATTCCTGAGCTTCCAGATATCTTTTTACCTCATGGTACCAAGGCTTCTCAATCACCAATTCAGTCTCGAGATCGCAACAGTATGCCGGTTCGTCCAGTTTCCATATGATGATCCGGGGAGCCTCATTATCCCATTTGACCTTGAACATAGAAGACATTGTAGCTAACGCGTCCGCCAACTGATTCTCTTCTCTCGGGAAGTGTTCAAAGGTTATCTTCGTGAAGTGAGGGATCAAGGTCAACACACATTCTCTGTAAGGAATAAGATTCGGATGTTTCGTATCCCACTCTCCTTTGATCTGATTGATCACGAGAGCGGAATCTCCGAAGACACTCAGAAACTTGATCCTTAAGTCGATCACAACTTGAAGACCCATGATGCACGCCTCATACTCCGCCATGTTGTTGGTACAGTTGAAACATAGTCGGGCAGTGAGCGGAGTATGAGTGCCTTGCGGTGATATGATTATAGCGCCGATACCGTTTCCCAAAGCATTGGAGGCTCCGTCAAAGTGCATGGACCATCAGGATCCTTCCTCAGGTCCTTCATCCGGTCCAGGTACTTCACAATCAGTTACTATCATGATGCTTTCATCCGGAAACTCGAAGTTCATTGACTGATAGTCATCTGCGGCCTGATGTGCCAAGTGGTCTGCCAATACACTTCCTTTGATGGCTTTCTGGGTCGTGTACTGAATGTCGTATTCCGTCAAGATCATTTGCCATCTTGCAATTCTCCCAGACAGAGCAGGCTTTTCGAATATGTACTTTATAGGATCCATCTTTGAGATTAACAAGGTAGTGTGAGTCAGCATATACTGTCTCAGCCGGCGAGCAGCCCATACCAAAGCGCAGCAAGTTTTCTCAAGCAGTGAGTATCGAGTCTCACAGTCAGTAAACTTTTTGCTAAGGTAATAAATGGCATGCTCTTTTCGGCCAGACTCGTCATGCTGCCCCAGCACACACCCCATTGAGTTGTCAAGTACTGTCAGGTATAATATCAGAGGTCTCCCTTCAACCGGTGGCATAAGGATGGGTGGTTCTTGGAGATACTCTTTGATTCTGTCAAAAGCAGCCTGACATTCATCATTCCAATGTACTACCTGATCTTTCTTCAGCAGCATAAAGATTGGCTCACAGGTAGCAGTCAGGTGTGAGATGAAGCGAGCAATGTAATTCAGGCGTCCTAGAAAGCCTCTGACCTCTTTCTCTGTCCTAGGAACTGGCATCTCTTGAATAGCTTTAACCTTAGCAGGATCCACTTGAATACCCTTATCACTTACCACAAAGCCTAGCAACTTTCCAGATCTTACCCCGAAGGTGCACTTGTTCGGGTTCAACCTCAGCTTGTATAGTTTCAACCGGTCAAACAACTTCTGCAGATGATCTAGGTGCTCTTCCTCAGTCTGGGACCTTGTGATCATGTCGTCCACATACACTTCTATCTCATGATGGATCATGTCATGAAATAAAGCAACCATGGCACGCTGGTAGGTTGCCCCAGCGTTCTTCAGTCCAAAAGGCATGACCTTGTAGCAGAAGGTGCCCCACTGAGTAACAAAGGTAGTCTTCTCCATGTCTTCAGGTGCCATCTTGATCTGATTGTAACCTGAAAAACCATCCATGAAAGAGAACACCTTATGCTGAGCTGTATTATCAACAAGGACATCAATGTGAGGTAGAGGGAAGTCATCTTTGGGGCTGGCCCTGTTCAGATCCCTGTAGTCGACACACATTCTGACCTTACCGTCCTTATTAGGTACCGGCACCACATTAGCAACCCACTGAGGGTAAGAAGTCACTGCAAGGAACCCAGCGTCAAACTGTTTCATAACCTCGGCTTTAATCTTCTCAGACATCTCTGGACGCATACGGCGGACCTTTTGCTTAACCGGAGGGCAATCTTCCTTAGTTGGCAAGTGATGGACCACAATATCGGTATCCAACCCGGGCATGTCTTCGTAGGACCAGGCAAAGATCTCCATATAATCATGCAGCATCTGAGTCAACCGTTGCTTCACACTGAGCTCTAGGTTGGCACCAATCTTTACCTCTTTCCTATTTGCCTCAGTACCCAGGTTTATTGTTTCCACTGGCTCTTCATGTGGTTGAATTGCCCTCTCTTCCTGGAGCAACAGTCTTGCAAGCTCGCCAGGCACTTCGCAATCATCTTCGCCTTCGTCTTCGGCTAAGTTGATCGGATTTTCGAAGTCATAATTGGCAGTAGCAGAGTCGTTATCAGTGAGATCCAGAGTGGATTGAAACCTGTATGAGTGAGTGTGTGTAAATACAGTTATTTTGAAATATATGTAAAGGAAAGAAAGACAGAAAAGGAGCATAAGATTTGCAATGCGAGAAAACGTCCAAGATTTTCATTTATGATATATGAAATGACAATTTATATGCCCTCACAAATGAAACCACGGTGCCTCGGGTAAGACACCGGGCCATAGAGTCTATTTATTGTTCATTACAGATACCGAAACAAGAGAATTCATTACTCAGTAACAAGAGAAACAGATAGATTGTCCTTTGCACTCCAATTGTTAGGTCCACTGTCGGTTGCCGGGTAAATCCAGCTATCAAACTCAGCTTCATCCACTTCATCCTCGTCCCCAATAGCATTCACTCCATGAGCAGGCAGGGGAGCTGTCACTACATTAGGCTTCTCAGATGCCTCAAACTGTACCTCCTTGGTGTCAATAAGGTCCTGCAGCTTATTCCTTAATGCCCAACAGTCATCAGTGGCATGCCCCGGGCTATCGGAGTGATAAGCACAGCGGGCATTTGGATTGTACTTAGGAGATGTAGTATTTGCAAACTTCGGAGCCTCTCTGACGATCACTAAGTTGGTTGAGAGCAGCTGTGGCAAGATTTGTGACAAGGTCATACTCAAACGGGTGAATTCCATTCTGGGTCTCTCAGCCCTTGGTTGGTTAGCTTGCCGAGGAGCGGCTGCAGGCTTCGCAATCACCAATGCGTTGACAGATTGGCGGCGCTCTGGTTTGTCTTGCCTTCTAGGCCCATACACCACACTGGCCTCTTTTTTGAAGGGTTTCTTCTCAGAACTTGTAGACGCACCCTTCGGAATCTTACCAGACTTCAACCCAGCCTCAATTCTCTCTCCAGTCAGAATAAGGTCAGTAAACCCTGCAGACGAGTTACCGATAAGATGGTTGAAAAATGGCCCAAATAGGGTCCCCAAGAACATGTCTACCAACTCCCGATCAGTCAACGGAGGCTGCACTCTGCCAGCCAGATCCCTCCACTTCTGAGCGTACTCTTTAAAACCTTCACTTGAACCTAACGACATACTCTGGAGTTGGGTACGCGTAGGGGCAAGGTCGGCATTATATTGATACTGCTTATAGAAAGCAGTAGCCAACTCCTCCCAGTTGCGAACCTTGGTCCCATCCAGCTGATAGAACCATTCGAGATGAGTCCCTGAAAGACTCTCCTGGAAGAAGTGGATCCACAAATTCTTATCCGCTGAGTACGGTTGAATCTTCCGAACATAGGACCTGAGATGTAGCTTGGGACAAGACGCCCCGTCGTACTTAGTGAAAGATGGTGCTTTGAATTTCCGAGGAATAATCACACCGGTAGACAAACCCAAATCTCCGAAGTCCAGCCCAGGTACCTGTTGTATCTCCATAGCATTCAACCTATCCTCCAGTTGCTTGTATCTGTCTTCTGCAGGAGGGTACTGCTCCTCATCAAAATCAGTCTCGTTGTCAGAGACTACCGGACTAGGACCTTTTTCTGCTTGAGGAGTACTCTTACCAATAGAAGAACCAACCTCTTCATTCTGCAGAGTATTGCCAAACCTTCGGCCCGAGCTAAACAGAACAGTTCTTCTCTTCTTCTTCTTCTCCTTCTTCAGGAGCAACGCCTTCAGATCTTCTTGGCCTTGAGCCAAACCCTTGATTAATTCCTGAAATTGCGCATTCTGCGCCTGAAGAGCCTTGATGGATGTCTCAGTTGATGATGAGTCAGGACTCATGATGCTGAAATAAACAGCGAAGAACGGTAAGCAACCTGAAAAGAGGAAAACCTGCTATGCACATGATGAATGGAATGCATATGATTTATGTTTTCAAAGACAATCGGGAATCAACTTTGTAAACAAAAAGGAACACACTTCATTAGATTCAACTTTGAAAAATTAGATTGTTCAACAGGTTGCCCTTAGGCTTTACATGAAAGAGAAATACTGAAAAAGGGAAATAAAACTGCAAAGGAACATCCAGAGCTCCTTATTGGTCCCATGGTCTCCTCTTCTCAGTACGGATGTAGGCATTCAGAGCTCGCTCATTCTCCAACTGCTTTGTCAGCTTCTGGATCTTTAATTACTGCTCGTTGAACTTTTCCCGATAAGAATCCCGTTCTTCTCGCAGTTGCGACCAAGATCTCTTCAATGTCTCATAATCAGTAGGTATCTGAGGAGGAAGGACAATTGGAGGAACACCATCTTTGTCAAGACACTCAAGAATGACGGGTCTGACGGCTTCGTATGGCATACCTAACTTCTGAGCCCGGATGCGAACCCATTTGTAGTAGGCTTCCATAGGTAAAGAAGTCTTTGGCCCTAGCTCTTGTGGGTCAGCTTTATGAACCTTGTCCCAAGCCTTGATGAACCTACGACGCAGCTCATCGCTATCCACTTGAAACTCAAAACTGATGTGAGGCACCAACATCTCATGGGGACCTGCTCTTCTGGCTCTTCCAAACTGACGGAGCGCTAGACATGGATTGTAAGAGATTCCTCCTTGGGTACCAATCAGAGGAACATTAGGGTATTCCCCACATCGATCAATAACAGCTATCTCATCCAAACCTCTGCAAGTTCAAATGATGTCTTTATCGGTGAGAGACATTAACCTGTGAGCCCAACCTCTTCCTTCTTGGTTCTTCAGTACGGACTTAGGGAGGTGCGAAATAAACCACCTCGCCAACAAAGGGATACAACACCATAGGGTTCCTCGTCTTCGGGTAGTACGGGCATGAAGTTGTTGCAAGATGTCACCCAAGAGAGTGGGTACGGGATTCTGAGACATAAAGATCCTTATGGCAGTGACATTGATGAAGTTGTCAGGATTAGGAAACAGGACTAACCCATGGATTAGGAGAGCCAAGATGTCTTCATATGCCCTAAAGTCCAGGTCGTTCCAGAAACTGTTAGCCTTACCAATCAGAAACTTGGCCAAGAAACCCTTAACTCCGCTTCTAGTCACCCAGTTGTCAATTACCTCTTGATGTGTCAAGGGAAGAGCTGCAGCAACATCCTCAAGCCTGAGGGTCTTTTCCCAACCAGTAAAGGGAGTCTGATCCAAGATAGGGATACCAAGCAAATAAGAGAACTCTTCCAGGGTAGGGACCAGCTGAAAGTCTTGAAAGGTGAAGCACTGGTACAGAGGGTCATAGAACTGGGTCAGAACACTCATCAACTGTTGATCCCGCTTTGCAGTGACTAAACTGAGAAGAGAACCATGCCTCTGAATGAAAGAAGTGGTATTTGGAATTCTGCTAACCAATTCTTCAAGCAACTCAGGTGAATGAACAAAGTTGAACCGAATGGTATTCCTTCGCACAGGCATCATAATGTCCTACAAAACAGAACAAAGGTGAAACCCTCTTGTCTTTGAAATGGTCAGTCCTTATGCAGGATGCATGCAATGCTCATGATGTTATGATGTTATGATAAAGCACACCACAAAAAGATACAAAGGCAAACATGGTAAGGCACACAAGTCACACAAGGCAAGCCCCTAAAGTTTAGGCCAGCATGAGGTCTAGGTACTACCCTCTTTCGGTTTGTTGGTTCATACCTGTCCTATCAAAGTAACCGGGTTCTTAGAGGATCCCAATATCATTGACTACCCTCAATCGGTCATAACTCCAGCATCGCAATCTTTTCTTGCGGCCAGAACCATCACGAGAGTTTAGCCTCAATGGGCGTAGCATACTGCTACTGTTCTAATGGCCAAGTTGTGTCATTTAAGGTTCTAAGGTTGTTGGTGCTTAATGACTCCTCAGAAGACCCATATTCTCCTCGTTGCAACACAAGGGATATCGGTACAGACCAAGGTGCCACACCAACGTAGCCACTGTTTCACCCGTGTCGGTATACACCGGACAGGTCCCTCACAGCTTATGCTACCTAAACAGGGTATCCCCAGATCCGGGTTAGGATCTATAGAACTCCCATGCAACCCACAATAATAAAGCAAACAAAACATTCAATTGAAAACACAAGTGATCTTAGTCCTAAGGTACACCTCACTTTATAAGAATCCCCAGCAGAGTCGCCAGTTCTGTGATCGGTGGATCTGGAACTGACTGTTTAACGCTGGTTCGCGAAATGTCGCGGTAAGCAAGAGTCGCCACCGTCTTTTATTTTCTCCAAATGGAAAGGACAAAAGCATAGAAAAATTCCTTATAGAGATTGCTCTCGGTTCGGGAGGTAGATTATAGAAAGGGAAGGTGTTAGCACCCTTTCTATCCATGGTTATCCATGGGCTCTTAGATACTTGCTCATCTGTGTTTTCAAAAATGGTTTGTTTTCTTTTCAACTGTGGGTTTTAAAAAAGTTTCTTTGAAAATTCCAGTTCGAATCTTGTATCGGTCCTCAAGAGTGTTTGAAAAATTGCTTTCGAAAGCTTTTTGAAAAGGGTGTCGGTGTGAAAAGTATTTTTTGATTTGTTTTGAAATTTAGAGCAAGTATCTAGAGTCGTCTACCTACCCTAAGGAATTCGTCTGTGTAAACGTCCTTAAAGTAGTGCCATCCCACCATTGAGAGGTAGGTAGCACCACCGTTGGAGGTGTTCGGGTCTATTCGAGGTTCGGGACATGGTGATCACCAGAGCAATGGGAAGACACCTTAGAAGCTACCCTCATGTCAGGTTCCCGGATCATGAGGACTTACTAAGACATCCTCTACTCGACGAGCACCTTTCGAGGCAAGGCAACAGTGAGGCGTACCCTAGGGGTGGTGTGTGATTTGTGTGTCATGTTCATTTACATTTATCTTGTCATGTCAAAGTGATCTATGCGTTTGTTTTTTATTTAAACATTCATTCTTGCATGCGATTTAATTAACAGTTAAAAATTGCGAGAAGTAAAAATTCTAAAGCTATTACAAAAGGCGCGGGTCCACATCGCCAAAATTTCCAGAACCCGATTTGACAGAAAAATAAAGGAATAATGAAAAGTAAAGTGCGAGAAATTACTTACACGGCTTTGGGAGAGATACATAAAAATTATACGAGAAAGAAACAAATATGCGAGTTAAATAAGAATTAAAACGAGGGCGTTGGACCCTTTTTAATTAAATTAAATTAAACGATTATTAAATTAAAAAAAGAAAAAAGAAATTATTTTTTGGTTTTTTTGTATTTATGAGAACTTAATGAGATTAAACCTAATTCTACAATTTTTATTTTATTATGAAAACATATTAAAGTTTAACCTAAAATTAATCCTAATTAATTAATGCGATTTAATTACAAAAATAAATATTTAATATTTAATTATTATGGAAGAAAAGAAAAAGGGATAAAAAATTAATTAAACCCTAGTTCTACCAATTTTAAATTAATTAAGAAAATATTATAATTAAACCTAATTTAATAACTAAAATTAATTAATGCAATTTATTTACAAAAAATATGACATTAAATAAAAATATTAAATTTTGTCTTTTTCCGATTTTTATTGTTTTTGTGTTTTTTTTTATATTATTTGTGAAAATATTAAATTAAAGAAACTGATTAAAAAAAAAATTTGAAAATAAGTAAAGTAAAGAAAAGAAATAAAAATTCAAACCTAGGGGGGTGTCTGTCCCCAGTAGGAGGTTTTTCTTTAGCAATTTGGGCCCAATGGCCTTTGGCCTGGTTGACTTTTCCATTAGCGTGTAGCCTCTTTGACTCAAGTCTATGCTGCTCCTCCAATTATAGCCCTGGGATTGCTCTTGGCATACGCGTGGCAGGTTTGATTTTGTGGGTGCATGGTGGACACTACTACTGAATTTGCACATGAGTATTAATTGAAAAAATATATGGAAAGGGGTGGGGGACCTGGGACTCGAACCCAGGTCCTGAGGGTCACCAGCGTGTACGCCTGCCAACTGCTCCACTTCATCTTTTTGTATATTACATAACAAACAAATAACATAAGCGAATATGATAACTAATGGATTTCTGGCGCGAATTTTTGAACGAACCAATCAACGCTTGCCACTGCATCGTCTTCCTCATTGTTTTGTTTTCCTGAAAAATAGAAAACGGTTAACGGGGGTTTTGAACCCCCTCAAAACAAGCTTGTTCTGAGAATAGCGATTAGGACATGTGGCCTTAGAAATTAGGCGCGAGGGTCCTAATCTGATCGTCCAAGCCTGCTGAACATGGTCATGGCACTGAGGTCCCCTAATTTTACTTTAACTGGGAAACCCCAATTCACAGTTCTACAAACCCTAAAATACGACAATGGTAGATTCACATAGAGGTGATAAAAACACAATTAAGCAATTGGGTTAGCTTCAGAATCAGTTAATTAATAAGAATTCATGAACAAAATGCAATGAATATGCTTAAATTGTAAAATACGATTATGAAAAAAAGTGAAAAAAGTTTGACTTCTATACAATGATTCAAAGGGTTAGGGACGGTGTTCTTGATCCAGGTACGTTGCTTGATGTCCCAGGGATGTAATGGAATCAGTGTTGTGGCTTGAAACGACCTACAAGTGTATTTTCAGTTTTGAGTTTTCAAGCAAAAAGTGTGAGTTTGATAATGGAGTTTATGCGCAGCTTTTTGGTAATGAGCATTAGGTCTTGATTGTGTATGTATAGGAGGATGATTTAGGTCAAGAATCTGATCAAAAGAATCAAGGAATTGATTATGCAATATTTGATTTTCAAGCCATTATTTTGCAATCTTTTTCACATGCTTTTGCTGCCAAATCATGTCCAATTAGCTTCAATTCTTTCCTAATCTGACTTACACAAAATCTTGGAGATATTATATGCATAAAAAGATTTGAAACATTAGGTTTTATATTTTTCATGTATTTTAATTAATTTAAATGAATTATTAATAATAAAAATCCAAATAAATAAATAAATATGAAGAAAAACTTCCCTTTGGGCCAAGTGGTCGTGCACATGCCTTGGATAGTGAATTGTGGAAGAAAAAGAGGCCCATTAGCAATTTTAGGTCATTTGAAGCAATGTTGACTTTTCAAAATATCCAAAACTTTCCCAACTTCCACAAGGCATAACTTGCTCAATTTTTAAGCTTTGCTCCTGTTCATGGACATTTTGGAAAGTTCTTTGAGTCCTCTAACCAATGTCTTTGGTCCCATGTCATTTTGATTTACCAATCTCAAGTTATGGCCTTTTACTTAAAGTCCCTTTTTGTTGACTTTTGAAAATGACCTATAATGTTGAAATTGATAACTTTTTGTGAGAACATTTCTTGGACTTGAAGTGTGAAGAGGAGTTGTAGGAAATGTCTTTCTCTTCAAAATGAGCTTTGGATGGAATTTTTCTGATAATCCATGTGAAAGTTATACCCTGGTCAATTTACAGTTGACTTTTTCAACTGTCCAAATAAGGAAACTTTTGCATCTTGATGATTTTTGAGCCAAGCTTTGAGAATCATGATCAAGCATTGATCAAATGATGTTTGTGGCTTCAAAATGAGATGTTGACCAAAAATTTGAACTTTTGACTGCCAAATGACCATTTTGCCCCTACAGTTGACTGTAGTGCAATTAGGGTTTTGACTGTGCAATTTTGTGCTGAAAGTCTTGAAACTTGGTATGAGGATGCTTGACCATATTTATTGGCATGTGGGGCTTGATTGGACCCTTGGAAACTTCATTTTCTTGATCAGAACCAAAACCCTAATTTTGACTGTTAGGAGGCCCTTGAACTGTGCAACCCTTGGGGAATTTTGAAGCATGACTTGGCAATTTCTTGAAGAATATGGGAGGGCAAATTTTGGGGTACAATAGTTGCCCCTGTTCAATCTTCTTAGACCTGAGGATGCAGATTGGCTGACGTGCCTTTCGTAATCCGAGGGTGGAAGATGATTGAACACTAGAGTGCCCAGAAATTTGCGCTCACATAGTAGCAGTGATGGTAGAAATGGGCTTATAGGTGCCATTTAGAGATTGATGAATAGGATGATGGGCTTATAGATGCCATCTGGATGTTGATCGCGTAAGAGATTCCTTAGCGAGAACTTGCGTACCTGCAAAAGAAAAATGAGTACCTGACATGTTGCAGGATCTGGTTTTCAGATGCTTTGTATAGATGTGTCCTGACTGGTTACAGGAGCTGAATCTTTAAACTCTTCAGACGTGCCCTGGCGAGATACAGGAATCGAGTCTGGTAATGTTAGTCTTCAACGGATACACCCTGGCAAGATTCAGGCATCAGATCCTCGAACTCTTCAGACACACCCTGGCAAGATACAGGAATCGGATCTGGTAATGTTAGTCTTCAACGGATACACCCTGGCAAGATTCAGGTATCGGATCCTCGAACTCTTCAGACACACCCTGGCAAGATACAGGAATCGGATCTGGTAGTGCTAGTCTTCAATGGGTACACCCTGGCAAGATTCAGGTATCGGATCCTCGAACTCTTCAGACACACCCTGGCAAGATACAGGAATCGGATCTGGTAATGCTAGTCTTCAACGGATACACCCTGGCAAGATTCAGGTATCGGATCCTCGAACTCTTCAGACACACCCTGGCAAGATACAGGAATCGGATCTGGTAATGCTAGTCTTCAACGGATACACCCTGGCAAGATTCAGGTATCGGATCCTCGAACTCTTCAGACACACCCTGGCAAGATACAGGAATCGGATCTGGTAATGCTAGTCTTCAACGGATACACCCTGGCAAGATTCAGGTATCGGATCCTCGAACTCTTCAGACACACCCTGGCAAGATACAGGAATCGGATCTGGTAATGTTAGTCTTCAACGGATACACCCTGGCAAGATTCAGGTATCGGATCCTCGAACTCTTCAGACACACCCTGGCAAGATACAGGAATCGGATCTGGTAATGTTAGTCTTCAACGGATACACCCTGGCAAGATTCAGGTATCGGATCCTCGAACTCTTCAGACACACCCTGGCAAGATACAGGAATCGGATCTGGTAATGTTAGTCTTCAACGGATACACCCTGGCAAGATTCAGGTATCGGATCCTCGAACTCTTCAGACACGCCCTGGCAAGATACAGGAATCGGATCTGGTAATTGGTCGTCAACAGATACACCCTGGCAAGATTCAGGTATCGGACCTTTAGTTGCGACCATTGATGGTAATCAATTTTGTACTTTTGTCCTGAAAAGACAAGCGTTAGTTGTATGCGATGTCATGTGGTATGACATGCGAGATGCTCTCTGAATACGTGAGATTGTATGTTCATGATGCGTATATGCATGCTATAATGTATGAAGATGTTTATGAATGTATTTTTCGTCTAGGAAAGTAAATCCTTGACGGGTGCCGGGAAGTCACTCCTGGGCTGATGTTGAAGAATGGATTTTGCTTCCGCTGGGGATGATAGTTGCAAGGATACCGGTTGGGAGAAGATAACTCCATTGGGGAATAAACTTGGCGAATGGAATAACTCTGCGGGGAGGAAAGTACTCTAACGGTCTTGTTGGGAAGCAATACTCTGTGAGGAGAGAGATACTTTGCCGAGTTGTTGATAATAACTTGCTGGGGATATCTTTGCTGTGTTGATAGACTTCGCTGGGGCTAAGAGAGAATTGCGTTGACGACGACCTTTCTGTGGCTTTTGGCTGAGGATAACCCAGTTATATCCTGGTACGGAAATAACTCTTTGAATAAAGTCGGGAGACGTATTCGTGCTATGCGTGGATAAGCTTCCAGAATCTACTGGGGATAAGCTTATTGTTTGGGGAGATGGGTCCCAACTTTCCTGAGGAAACTGGATTGGACTCTCTTGGGGAAGTTTGAACTGCGTCGGGGAAGTGACTCCTCTGAATGTTGGTATGCCGCCGGGGAACAATCTTTAGACCAAGACTGCCGGGGATGTTTGTTAAGAATACATATGCTGCTGGGGAGATGTTGAGATCCACTAGAGGATACCCAACTTCCTTAAGATTTGATAACTTTGCCTTGCTTGAGGAGAGTATACTGTCTTGCATGACTTACTCTCTGGGGAATGAAGATATCTGGTTCTGTTCTTCAGCTGAACCTGCCTTAGTACCTTAGTGGATAGAACAATTAGATTGTTTAGACAACTCTTTATTGCCCCTGTTTCTAATGTTACCTGTAATTGACCCTTTGTTTCGTATGCAAATATTTATGAGTTAGCAAATTATTGTCAATGCATATATCACAAATTGAACCTTGGACGTTCTTCACAAAACAAAACAGAAAAAGAAAAACAATTGGCACTTTTAACTGAAAAGTATATTTGTATTGATTTTTGAATGGCCTGTAAATAGGCGTTTTATGTACAAGGGGCTGACGTCCTAGTAAGAGAACGCCGCCGAGCAAAGGAGTTTATACAAATTTTGTACAAGAGAAAATAAAACAGCTGTGTGAAATGAATGATCCACTGGGTTTCAACTCTGCTATTGCCTTTATAACTCCGAGCGTCTCATCACTTGATGACCTAAACGAAGATGAAGCTGACTGATCGATGCCGTCTGAGCTTGATGTAGATACCGAATTCTGGATGCACAGTGATCAATGAGACATAGTATTACGCTTTTATCCCTAACTTTTGCCTGGACCGCCCTTTCGGGTTTTCAGTCCACCGGGATACCCATTTTTGGTACACAAATTTTCTTTTCTTTTAGCAGCGAGATAGGAAGGATGTTTTTAGAATCAGGCATCAAACACTTATATTCATCGATTCTCCACGTGGTTTATGTCAAGACGGTGCTGACTGCTAGTATAAACTACTAGGGGTTACTTCTAGAACTTGAAACTCCAGATATCGGTATAATGGTTATTGAAACGGATCGCGTAAGTAGGAAGTCTACGGTGTCAGAACCGTATCGATCTTGTTATGTCGTTTTCGACTTCCTCAACTGGGATTTCGTTAAAATAGGTATGTCGGGCTAATGCGAAAATAATAAAAAAATTTCGGTATGGCAAAATAAAGCGAAGAATTTGAATCGAGACATATCGTAAGAATTTACTAGTTTATAAAAGATTGAAAGGTACCTCTCCCACACAAAATCCGACATTGTCCTCAATGTTGCGGTATATATGCGGGGAAGTACAATTACAAAAACAAAAGTAAAAGAAATGAAACAGAAAAATAACAAATTTCATAGAAATTAAAGAAAGACTACTGGTGACCACGTCCTCTACTCCTGGTGCGAGAGCGTCTGGTAGGAGTGGCTTCAGTGTCGGTGTATTGGAAACCAAGGGTGGTCATATCTATCCTCAAGGCGTTAAGATCTGACAGGGCCTCATCTAACCTCTCATTCATGTTGCGCTGCCCAGTCAAGATCTGAGCGTTTTGGGGGAACATAGACTCAAATTTCTCGGCTTGCCTCCTTTCAAGCGCCGCATTAATTTGGTTTTGCATGTGGAGGGTGCGGAGGATGTCTTCAAGATTAATAGGAGGAGGTGCAGATGAGGATCCTGGAATGTCGTGGACAGGAGGAGCACTATCCAACTCTTCTTGTACTTCTTCTGCAGCGGCTGTAGGTTGGTCATCATGGGCAGGTGCACGCTCTGCGGGAATTTCAGGATCGAACAACCAGTTTGCTCAGTTACTTGGATCGATTCGGTCCCTGTTCGGAAAAATGATATTCTGATAGACGGTGTTCCTGATTACAGGGTGAAATCTGCCGTCTTCCCGCTCGTAGATGAGGTGTGCGGCTTTGCAGTGATCTAAGGTTAGCAAAGTCGGTGCCATAGAAGGCAAGGTTGCGAGAGCAACACCGTAGTTTAGACCAATGGCAATTGAAGTAACCAGCCCTCCGAAATAAAATGGTTTTCCACCTCTAGCACAAATAGAGTGGATGTGGGCAAGCAGGAACGGGGCGGCATTGATCTTTTGCCCAGTGAGCGCGTAGTGTAAAAAGAAGAGCTCCTTGGAGTTGAGCTTATGGTTGCTGTCGCGGGCGAAGATCGTGTTGCTAAGTATGCGATGGAAGTAGCAGATGGCCGGATTGTGAATGTGGGTGGCACTCAGGTGGTCGTAGGATCCGGCACGGATATTCGTTAGACTATGCCACAAGTTGAAAGCCTCCTCACCAAAACTATCCGGTACCCGGAAATGAGCACCTTCGTCCAAACAAAATCCTAGAAGTCTCGCGATGTCGGATTGAGGCAACTCGTGCTCAACGCCAAACATGCGTAACTTTTCCAGGTCCGACAGTTGGTTTGTGACACCCGGCGGAGTGAGGTAAACAAATGAACTCAAGAACTCAAGAGTAAGAGTTTCGTAGATTGGTCTTGGTTCGCAGCACAGGTTCCACAAATCCATACTTTGCAATAAACGGTGGACACTGTCGAGTAGTCCCAAACTCCTTAGGCAGTCGATGTCAACGTACCTTATGGGTTGGAGACCTCGACGTTGAAATTTCTGAAACTTTGCTCGTTGATTCTCTCCCTGTTCGCCGATTCTGAAATTGATGGCTGGAGCGTGTGGGTTGTTTGCCATGGTGTAGGTAGGATTTGATTTGGGAATATGAAAATGGGATACTGTATGGATGGTAATTTGGTGTTGGAAGTTTAGAAATTAGAAGAAGAATGGAGTGAGTGGGTAGTTTTTCGTGTGATGTGGTAACAATGGAGGAAGGAAGTGGGTTTATGAAGGGGATGGTTGAAAGTTGGAACGGTTCCCTGCAATAGCCGTTCTGATACACTGTTTGCGTGAAGGTCGTCACGAGGGTGTGACGCTCGTCATGAGGCAAAAAGGCGCGTTACGCTCATCACGAGGGTGTGACGCTCGTAACGCGGGCAACGTCATTAATAAGACGACCGTTACATGACCGTTGGGGTGTTTATAGTTTTATATTTTATTAATTTCTTGGAAATAAGGTTTGAAGTATTTTTTTTTTTCAATTTTTGAAATATTTTAATTAATAATAGTTTTAAATATAGAGGTAATCTAATAATTTAAAGTTTGTAATATTTGTTACCATTACATAACGAAATAGAAATATTGCGTATAAACATAGACAGTAAAATAAAACAGTAAACTGGAAATGAAAATTAAAATAAACTTTAATTGAATAAAATCATGACAAATTGTTTCAAAGTAACTAGGAATAAAAAATGAGAATGCTGAAATAATAAAATAACCAAAATCCCTCCCACACTAAAACGAAATAGTGTCCCCACCGTACGTACAAATGCGAGAGAGAAGAAAATGAATAACAATGGCAACTCTAGCCACGGGGAGGCGGAAACATATGCTGATGCATGTAGTCCAACTGATCAGTCACCAAGTCCATGAAGGTTATGAAGTCCACCCCGAGAGAAGTCAGCTCGCCCCGCATGTCCGTAATTGCCTCATGTAAGGAGTCCAGGGTAACCGTAGGTAGAGGTGGAGTAGTCTCAGGAGCCTGGGTCGCGGTCTCAGCAGAAGTAGCCTGCTGTTCCCAAGGATCAGGGAACTCATGGTATCCTGGCGGTGTAGCAGGATCTTCATCAGCATTAGTAGTGTTTGGAACCTCATAAATGTCAACTGTAGATGGTGAGGAGGGCGGTGAAGCAGGATGGTGAAGGTCAAACAGCTGGTGATAGGGTCCGGAAGCTTAAACTGGTGGACGATCTAATGATTAACTAGCAGGTCAAATTGATCTGGTCCAAGGTTTCCGATCATGCTAGTGTTGAAACAGAATGCAATGTCCATCGACTTTATTCCATAAAGCGGGGCAGATTCGAGCATAGGCCGGCGGAGTCCAATTGCATTAGATAGCATGGTAACTAACCCACCCAACAAGATCGGTGCATTAGGAGTCTGGATGATACGCTCCATATTAGCGAGCATATACGCTGCACCGTTCACCGGACGACTCTGGGATGCACAATACATAATAAATAGCTCATCACGGGATACAAATGTGACATTCTGCTGTTTGCCAAAGATGGTGTGGGCTATGATCTTGTGGAAATACCTGATAGCCGGGTTATGGATGCATTTAGAGTAAAGATCAGACGGCTCAGGATGGTTATTACCAGCGATGCTTCCCCAGAAATAATCAAGATCAGATTCAGGCAAGAGGTTCTCCTGTGTCATACTGATAACATCGGGTCCAAAAGGGAACCCAAGCAGCTGGCTAAACTCCCGTAGGTTATAAGTGTAATCCATGTTAAACATCCTGAATGTGATCAACCCACGGTTGAATCCCATCCCATGATTTGGAATGAAACTCAGGGTGCTTAGGAACTAAAGAGTCAGCCTTTTGTAGGTACAGAACCGTCTACGGATAAGAGCAGTGTCCCAACCAATCTGATGCAGCAAGTACATGACACTCTCACGAATGCCAAGGGCGGTCATAGCATGATCATCTACGTAGATAGTAGGGCACATCTCCCGTTCACCCAGGTCTGCAAACCGTCTTCTTTGGTGTCTGCTTCGCAATTTGACATTCATGAAGTTTGCACAATCCATAGCGCGAAATATGAAAGTAAAAGAATTACCCCCCTGAAAATATTTGATAAATGTTTGAAAAAAAAGAGAAATTAAGTAAGTATTTTCGGGTTAGGAAATTGCCAAAGTTAAATTAAAATGAAAAAGAAAGATGAAAGGGAAAAATAAAAACAGAAGAAAAATAGAAAGGAGTAAGAGATGCAATCATGAAAATGTTTTAAAGATTAAGAAAAAGAAAAGAAAAATAAAAGCATGTTAAAGCAGAAAAAATAATTAAAGTAAAACATGGGTTGCCTCCCACGAAGCGCCTTTATTTTATGTCGACGGCTCGACAGTTAACACCTATTTAGTTAGGTATTTAGGGTAGGCGGCTCACTTAACTGAAGATAAGCCGAGTAGTCGATATTTCCGACGTTAAAGTAGTGCTTTAGGCGCTGGCCATTAACTATGAATGGTTTGATAGAACTGCCTTTAATTTCTATCGCACCACTTGGGAAAACTTTGTTAATTTCGAACGGTCCGGACCATCTGGAACATAATTTTCCCGGGAAAAGTTTCAGTCTAGAGTTGAATAGGAGTACAATGTCTCCTTCCTTAAAGTCTTTCCGCGAGATGCGCTTATCGTGCCATTTTTTTGTTCGATCTTTATAGATTTTAGCATTTTCATAAGCGTCTAAACGCAGTTCTTCTAGTTCATGGATATCTAACACTCGTTTCTCGCCATCACTCTTATAATTTAAGTTAAGGGTTTTTATGGCCCAATAAGCTTTATGCTCTAATTCTACTGGAAAATGACAGGATTTTCCATAAACTAACTTGAACGGCGTTGTTCCGATAGGGGTTTTAAAAGTTGTCCGATATGCCCAAAGAGCATCGTTTTGCTTGGAGGACCAGTCCTTTCTGGATGTGGCTACGGTTTTCTCAAGTATTTGTTTGATCTCCTTATTTGACACTTCCACTTGTCCACTCGTTTGAGGATGGTATGGTGTGGCTATGCGATGTTTAACGCCATATTTGGAAAGTAACTTTTCGGAGATTCTAGAGATAAAATGGGAGCCACCATCGCTGATCACTAGTCTTGGTACACCGAATCGTGGGAAGATAATATTCTTGAATAGTTTTAGTACCACACGTGTATTGTTTGTGGGTGCGGAGATGGCTTCAATCCATTTTGATACATAGTCGACGACTACCAAAATATATTTATTTCCAAAAGATGCGGGGAAAGGTCCCATGAAATCAATTCCCCATACATCGAAAACTTCTACTTCAAGGATTCCCTTTTGCAGCATTTCATTGCGTCTAGATATATTTCCTGTGCGTTGACATCTATTGCAGTTCATTATGCTACGTGGACGTCTTTCCATAAGGTAGGCCAAAAGAAGCCAGCTTGAAGTATTTTTGCACAGGTTTTTGACGTACTAGTGTGTCCACCATAAGGGGCGGAATGGCAATGGGAAATGACGTCGTCTATTTCATCATTGGGAACGCAGCAACGGTAGATACCATCGGCGCCTCTTTTAAAGAGTAATGGTTCATCCCAAAAGTAGTGTTTAAGGTCATGGAAAAATTTCTTCCGTTGTTGGTACGTCAAATCAGGTGGTAAAACACCGGCAGCTAAATAGTTGACGAAGTCAGCGTACCATGGTAATGTGGTGTTAGTACAAATGGCTTTTACTACCGCAGTTGTTAAAGGTTCATTATGTTGATCTAAACTGTCGGTAGGGTTTATCTCTAGCTTGGCAATAAGGTGTTCATAAGGGAAATCTTCGTTTATGGGAACACTCTTGGCTTGGATTCCATCTAATCTCGATAAATGGTCTGCTACCACGTTTTCAGTTCCTCTCTTGTCTTTTATTTCTAAGTCAAACTCTTGTAGGAGTAAGATCCATCTGAGCAGTCGCGGTTTGGTGTCCTTCTTGCTTAGTAAGTATCGGATCGCAGCATGATCTGTATAGATAATGATTTTAGCGCCTACTAAGTAGGAGCGAAATTTATCCAACGCGAATACCACAGCTAAGAGTTCCTTCTCCGTAGTGGCGTAATTAATCTGTGCGGGATCGAGCATTCTGCTTGTGTAGTAGATAGCATAAAGCTTTTTTTCTTTGCGTTGTCCTAGGATTGCGCCTACATCATAGTCGCTCGCATCGCACATTATTTCAAATGGTAAATTCCAATCAGGAGGTTGCATAATAGGTGTTGAGATTAAGGCCTCTTTAAGTGTCTCGAATGCGTTCAAGCATTTATCGTCGAAAATAAACTCAGCCTCTTTCATTAATAATTCGGTTAGTGGCTTGGTGATTTTAGAGAAATCTTTTATAAAACGTCGGTAAAAACCCGCGTGTCCTAGAAAACTTTGTATTTCTCTAACTGTTTTGGGTGGTTGAAGGTTTTTGATAATTTCGATCTTTGCTTTGTCGACTTCAATCCCTCTGTTTGATACGATGTGACCCAACACAATTCCTTGTCTTACCATGAAGTGACATTTTTCCCAGTTGAGCACTAGGTTGACTTTGACACAACGTTTCAATACTAATTCAAGATTTGATAAACATCCGTCGAAACTCTCTCCATAGACAGAGAAATCGTCCATGAATACTTCCATGATTCCGTCTAAAAAATCTACGAAAATTGCCATCATGCATCGTTGGAAAGTTGCAGGTGCATTACATAGTCCAAATGGAATTCTCCGGTATGCAAAGGTACCATAGGGACATGTGAACGTAGTTTTCTCTTGATCATCAGGATGAATGGGAATTTGAAAGAATCCTGAGTATCCATTAAGGTAGCAGAAATGGGAATGTTTGGCTAAACGCTCGAGCATTTGGTCAATGAATGGTAATGGGAAATGGTCTTTGCGCGTAGCTTTGTTTAATTTTCTATAATCGATACACATTCTCCATCCTGTTTGAGTATGTTGTGCTACCGATTCGCCTTTTTTGTTCGTTATAACCGTAACGCCTCCTTTCTTAGGTACCACGTGAACTGGACTGACCCAGTTGCTATCTGATATTGGGTATATGATGCCTGCTTCTAGTAATTTCTGCACTTCCTTCTTAACGACTTCACTTAGGATAGGATTTATCCGTCTTTGATGTTCTCTAGAAGTCTTGTAGTCCTCCTCCAGCATAATGCGGTGCATACAGAGAGAAGGGCTTATTCCTTTTAGATCTGATACATTATAGCCTAATGCGGTTGGATATTTCCTTAACACACTAAGAAGTTTTTCAGTTTCGATCTCTCCTAATTTGGCATTGACTATAACTGGTCGTTCGAGTTCTTTATCTAAGAATTCATACCTAAGATCTTCAGGTAATGTTTTAAGTTCTATACCAGGTTTCTTATTAGTTGGGTCAAGATCGGGCGTTAAGGATAAACATTCGCTTAGGTTGGCATCTAAGTGTTCTTGTTTCCAGTCTTCGTTCTTGAGGATCGTTGGTGTCTGAATTTTCAGCATCTCAGAATAGGTGTCCTCTTGGCATTCGATTTCTTTGACACCTTCATCAATGATGTCTAGGAGACAACATGAGTCATCTATAGATGGGGCTTTAAAGAATTGGGAAAGAATGAATTCTACTTTTTCTTCTCCTACCTCGAAGGTAAGTTTTCCCTTCTTAACGTCTATGATGGCTCCTGCAGTAGCTAAAAATGGTCTTCCTAGTATGATGGGAATGTTTGAATCTTCCTTGATGTCCATTATTATAAAGTCGGTCGGTATGTAAAATTGTCCTATTCGGACATGAATTTTCTCTAGCATACCAACAGGAAATTTGACTGACCTGTCGGCTAGTTGTAGGGACATCTTGGTAGGTCTCATGTCGCCTAATTTGAGCTTCTCGCAAATAGATAAGGTCATTAGACTGACACTGGCTCCTAAATCACATAGAGCTTTGTCTATGACAGATTTTCCAATTACACATGGTATGGAGAAACTACCAGGATCTTTTAGCTTTGGAGGCATGTTGTTTTGAATTATGGCGCTAGATTCGGCAGTTAGCATGACAGTTTCATTTTCAACGATTTTTTTCTTATTAGCCAATATTTATTTTAGGAATTTAGCATATGACGACATTTGGGTTATAGCTTCTGTAAACGGAATAGTGACATTTAGTTGTTTCAGAAGTTCTACAAATTTCTTTAATTGTCCCTCGTTCTTGGATTTTGCAAGTCTTTGGGGGTATGGAATTGGTGGTTTGTATGGTGGTGGAGGCACATAAGGTTTTTCTGAAGCCTCTCTGTTCTCATTCGCGTCTTCCTCTACATTTTCAGATTGATCTTTCGACTTCTCTATTTCTTTTTCAGGTTTTTGATACATGGTCGGGTTTTGGAGTCTAGGATCTACTGGTCCATCAAGGGATGTCCCACTTTGTAATGTAATAGCATTTGCATGTCCTTTAGGATTGGGCTGTGGCTGTCCAGGAAATGTACCAGCAGGTGTGGCAGAACTAGCTTGGTGTTGTGCTACTTGGGAGATTTGGGTTTCTAACATTTTGTTGTGAGTTGCTAGGGCATCTACCTTGTTTGCTAATAGCTTTAACTGTTCACCGGTGTGAACGTTTTGATTGAGAAATTCTTTGTTTTGTTGGGCTTGATTAGCGATAAAATTTTCCATTAGGATTTCAAGGTTAGATTTCTTAGGAATGTTAGGAATATTGACAGCGGGTTTTTGATACCCTGGAGGTACAGCAGGTGCTTGGCCAGGTGCATATAAAGTGTTATTGCTTTTGTACGAGAAGTTAGGATGGTTCTTCCAACCAGGATTATAGGTATTGGCATAAGGATTTCCTTGAGCGTAATTTACCTGATCAGCTGATATTCCTGCTAAGATTTGACATTCGGTTCCAACATGACCAGGAACTCCACAAACTTCGCAGCTTGGGGTAACTGCAGCCACGGTAGCTGCAGGAGGCAAGGTCAAGCTTTCTATCTTTTGGGTAAGAGCATCTACCTTAGCATTAACTTTATCTAGGCTACTAACCTCGTACATCTCGCCTTTGGCTTGAGTTTTCTCCACATATGTTCTTTCTCCTCCCCACTGATAGTGGTTTTGAGCCATGTTTTCAATGAGTTGGTTAGCTTCGTCATAAGGCTTGTCCATCAGTGTACCACCTGCGGCGGCATCTATAGATAATCTTGTGTTGTACAAGAGTCCATTATAAAATGTATGGATTATCAGCCATTTTTCTAATCCATGATGTGGGCACATTCGCACCATATCTTTGTAGCACTCCCATGTATCGAATAGCGATTCATTATCCTTCTGCCTAAATCCGTTGATTTGGGCTCTTAGTGCAGCGGTCTTGCTTGGGGGAAAGTATCGTGCCAAGAATACAATCTTCAGTCCTTCCCACGTAGTGACGGAATTTGATGGCAAGGATTGCAACCAAGCCCAAGCTCTATCTCTTAGTAAGAAAGGGAAAAGACGTAATCTTATCGCATCTTTACTAACACCGTTCGTTATAACTGTGTCGGCAAATTGAACGAATTTTGTAAGATGTTCATTCGGATCCTCAGAAGGATCTCCAGAGAATTGGCGTTGTTGGATAGCTGATATCAATGACGGTTTCAACTCGAAATCGTTTCGGTTTATTGCTGGAGCAGCAATGCTGTTATGGGGTTCTTGTTGTGATGGAGCTGCGTACTCCTTCAGTGGACGGGTCCTTTGTTCCTCGGCCATGTCTAATTCTGGATTGGTTTCGGTTTCAGAGGAAGAATTAGAATCTGTTTCAGAATCAATCTTGATTCTGGGTTTAGGTAAAGGAATAGAGTGATTTAAACAGTAATCCCTGACTGCACGTCTTACGGAAAGAATGCGTTCAGGTTCGTCCGTCGATTTGTCAAGTGGTTCGCCTTGTGAGCGAGTCCTTGGCATACAAATCGACAAAGGGGGTGTCTATTTCCTAGTCTAAACGCGCAACAGAAGAATCGTAATTAATTGACTACTAGTCCCCGGCAATGGCGCCAAAAACTTGATCGGGACTTTATAAGTCTGTCGGGATACTAACTGCAAGTATACAGTTCAGGCGTTCTAGTTTTAAAAGATTATCGAACCCACAGAGACTGAGGATCAATCGCATACGATCTAATGCTACAGTTTGTCTAACTAAGCGATGAATATTCGATTTTTAGGGGAAACAGTTTAATTAAAAGTAATAGTACTAATTATACCGATATGTGATAATCGTACTTAGGGAATTCGGTGAATCGCTTGGCCTATAAAGTATTTCGGTAAAAGCTAATTGTTTAAAAACCTGAGACATACACTCTCGTGTTTATGAAATAAGTCATGCTACTAAACCTAGTGGATGCACTTTAAATTTAATAACACTTTTTGAAAACAATTTGAATCTAATTAATTTATTAAAACACTCTCGTGTATTTAAAAATCAATGTTTCGTTACCACTATCTGGGTTGAACCCCAGCTCTCGCATGCGGGTTCTTGCCTTAATTAATTTCCCACTCTCGTGGTAAAATCGTGTTAATTAACCTCTCACTCTCGTGACAATGATAGTTAAATTAATCTTGGAAATTGGAAACCAAAAATTGTTTTATAAATATTTTTGGCCAAGGTATCACTGAATTCTTTCAGTTCTTACGGTCACATACCGGTATTAATAATTTAGCCAGACATAATTAACTTAACAGCAATACAGTTCAAAATATAATTCATGGCAATAATTGACATATTATAAAAACTGAATGAATAATAATTGCAATATAAAAACCTGGAATCAAAGTTGCTATGGTAATCTTGAAGTATTACAATAATCCAATCTTCGAGCTTGATTTTCAGTAAATAATTCGTGTTAATTCTTGAAAGAAGAATTAACACTTAAAACTAAAAATTAATACTTTGAATGAAAATTACAGGAACGTGAAAACAATATTCCAAAACAAGGGAAATGGAAAATAACTGCAAAAGAAAATAATATTTGTTCTCAGGAAAATTCTTCGACCCTTGAACTGTGCACTGGTACACATATATATAGCATAGGAAAAATCAGCAGTTTTTGAATTCTTGATGAAGTCTTCCATGGAGAAAATATAGGAGCACTAATAGTGGTGGCAGGAAAATAGGAGACTCAGCAGAACAAGGGAGAACGAGTCTGCCCTTAATGCCCACGTCTCAATCCATGTATAACGTCCACCTTCACGCGCGTGACGGTCGTCACAGGTGGGTGACGGTCGTAACGCGCTGAAGTAGTGCATTACGCTCGTCAGTGGGGTGTGACGAGCGTTTCTTCATGTTGGGGGGGTGTTACGCCCGTCACAAGCATGTGACGACCGTCACAAGCATGTGACGACCGTCACTGTTCAAAAAATCCAAACTTTGTATTTTTTTATTCTTTTTCTCTTTGTTTATTGTCTAGCCTTCTTCATGTTGTCATTTTCCATCGGTTTGAGTCGACAAATGTTATACCTGTAAAAAGACAAATAATCTCGGAATAATCGGGGGTTAGACGACTTAATGAAATATTAAAATCGGTAAAAAGCATGGTAATTATGAGATATGTTTTCTCGTTATCACCTCTTTTCAAAATACTTTCAAAACCACATAAAGCACCATTTCAAACAATTGGAAAAGAAAAGCAAGTGATCTAAACAAGTAACTAAGAGCCCATGGAAAACCATGGATGAAAAGGGTGATAGCACCTTCCCTTTTCATAATCTACTCCCCGAACTCAAGAAAATATCTCAAAGGTCTTTCCTGTGCTTCTTTACCTTTCCTTTTGGATAAAATAAAAGTCGGTGGCGACTCTTGCTAAACCGAAACATTTGCGACGAAACGCAAAACCTTAAGTCAGTTCTCCCACCGTATCACAGAACTGGTGACTCTGCTGGGGATCTTTTATAAAAGTGGGGTTACCTTAGGGTTTAGATCACCTTTACATGTTTATCTTGTTTGACTTGTATGCTTTACACTTTGGTTCTATTGTTTGGGTTTGAATCCTCCACCCGGATTTAGGAAACATTCATAGGTAAATAGCAATACATTATGGAAACTGTGCAGGGTATACCGACACGGTCTATGCAATAGCTATGTTAGTGTGACATATTTGTGGGTACCGGTAGCCTTTGAGTCAATCAAAGAGAATACAGGGCCGCTGAGTGATGTCATGAAGCACTAACGAACTTTTAGAACCTTTACTTGACCAACTTTGCCTTTTAGGAGGTAGTGAGATGATCGACTTTGGTGCAGTCTGAAGTTGGTAGATACTCGATACTACACTCATTGAGGGTTGGTTCCTTGGAATATTTCGGTCGCCAGTAAAGAGGCTGAATTGAAACAATGAACAAGGAAACAATCCAGTGATATTGGGCTCCTTAGAACCTGGTTATTATTTCTAGGACAGGTTGAGCCAACTAAACTTCAAGAGAGTACTTACCTATGAAACCCCATGCAAGCCTAAACTAGGAACTTGTGTGATTTGCTTGTACATATATACTTGTGCATAACATCATGGACATCATGAAGCATCATATGCATCCACTAACCATTTCAAGGATTTGGAAATTCATCTTTGTTCCTATTTTGTAGGTTATGGATTCACTGCGCAGGAAAACGATCCAAGTCAACCTTGTAAGAATTCCTCCACAACTCAAAGAGCTAGCTTCAAGGATTCTTGAAAACTCTCCATTCACCGAGAGACATGGTCGTCTTCTCAACTTAGTCACTTCCAACACAGAGGAAGACATGATGAAAGTTCTTTTCCAGTTCTTTGATCCTTTGCATCACTGCCTCACATTTCCTGACTACCAGCTTGTGCCCACTTTGGAAGAATTCTCTCAACTCTTGAGGATTCCTATTCTCAATCAACTACCTTTCAACGGTACGGAAAGAGATCTAAAGCCAGAAGAGATTGCTCAAGCCCTACACTTGCACTCATCTGAGGTCACAACCCATTGGGAGACTAGAAGTGGTGTAAAACGCTTCTTGGCAAAGTTCTTGTTTGAGAAGGCCCAAATCTGCTGGAATTCTTTGGACTTACAAGCTTTTGAGGATATTGTAGCTCTTCTCATATATGGGATGGTCTTGTTCCTTAATCCTGACCAACTCATATATGTGAGTGCTGTCAAAATCTTCATGGCTCGCAACCTGGTGCCTACATTGCTTGGAGATATCTTGCACTCTTTTCACACTCGAACAATGAGGAAGAGAGGTGTTCTCTTTTGTTTCACTCCTTTACTGGAAAGATGGTTTATTTCTCATCTTCCCCAATCAGTCTTGAAGAATGAGCAAGGTTTGAGGTGGTCACAACGGTTGATGACTCTTACACATTCATATATCCATTGGTGTTCTCGATCAAAAGAGAATGTTATCATCGTCAACCGTTGTGGGGAATTCCCTAATGTCCCTCTACTTGGCATTAGGGGAGGCATCACCTACAACCCCTGCTTGGCTCTGAGACAGTTTGGTTATGCCCGAAGGGATGGCCCACATGACATGTTGATTCCGGACTTGGTTTTTGACTTCGACAACGACGATCAAGGACTTCGTCAAAGGTTCATCCGAGCTTGGAGGATGCCTAACAAGGTAGACAGTAAGACCTTGGGACACAATAATTCCATCCCCCTTGAGCCTTACCTCAAGTGGGTACGAACCCACACCCAAAGTCTTATGATGCCTTATCCCTCTATTCTCCCAGTGAATATAGAGCCTGTTAAGGAAGGAGAGGTTCCATACACCCTCCTACATCCTGACATGCCAACATCACTCGAAGATTTGCAAAGGAGTTGGATACAGCTCAAGGGAGAATGCGGTACTTTCGAGGCCCAATTCTACACAAGCGAGAAGAAGGTTTTGGAACTCACTCGGTTACTTCATGAAGAGCATACTCTCAACACCTACATTGCACCGAAGAGGACGCGCAACGTCTTTTTGTCTTAGAATTTTGTACTATTTTGCCCTGGGGGCATTGATGTAAACAAATTCTATTTTATTAATATAACATTTGTTCCTTTTTGTTTAACACAAATTTGAATTTTCTGAATCCTTGAAAGCATTACATGAATACATATCATTCATCATATGCATAAACAGGTCTTTGCAAGAAGTTTCCTCATCTCTCTGCTGTTTATTTCAGCAAGATGGATATTGAACAAACGGTCAAAGATTTGCAAGCTCAGAATTCACAATTTCAACAACTACTCCTGACCTTGGCCAAGGGGCAGGAGGAGCTCAAAACTCTGCTAGAGAAAGAGAAAGAGAAACAGAAGAAGAAGCGAGCCGACGTGGGTATCCTGGGCAGAAGGTTTGAAGGTCAAGCCAGACGGACTTTGGATTTTCCATCAACCTATGAGGAAGGAGAGAGAAAAGGTAAAGAGACTGCAGTACCATCTGAATCTGAAGTTGGAGAAGAGGAAGATGAGGACTACTTAGAACAACAATACCCTCCGACCGATGACAAATACAAAAACTTGGAAGAGCGTCTAGCTGCTATGGAGATACAGAGAGTACCGGGGCTGGACTTTGAAGAGCTAGGGTTGGTATATGGAATTGTAATCCCTCCTAAGTTTAAAGTACCTCTATTTTCCAAGTATGATGGGTTGTCTTGTCCCAAGATGCACCTATGATCTTATATCAGGAAAATTCAACCACATTCTTCTGACAAAGACCTGTGGGTCCACTTTTTCTAGGACAGTTTGTCAGGGACGCAACTGGATTGGTTTTACCAGTTGGAGAGGTCTGATGTGCATAATTGGGAAGACTTAGCGGCCGCATTCTATAAACAGTATCAATACAACACCGACTTGGCGCCAACCCGTACTCAGCTACAGAGTATGGCTATGGCTACCAATGAGGGCTTCAAAGACTATGCCCAGAAGTGGAGGGATTTAGCCGGAAGGGTACAACCACCGTTATCCGAAAGAGAGCTAGTAGACATGTTCTTGGGGACTCTGTCAGGTCCTTTCTTTAATCACCTGATTGGAAGCTCCTCTGCAGGTTTCACTGAATTGATTCTAACTGGCGAGAGGGTTGAAGCCGGTATTAGAAGCGGGAAAATTCATAAAGATGCATCTACCTCTGCTGCTGCCAAAAAGCCCTTCACTGGTAAAAAGGAAGTGTCTGCTGTCTATACACAGAGAAATCAGGGAAGAACCGAACGACGACCAACTGTGGGGGCTGTCATGATTCAAAAGTCTGCATCAGACCAGCCGAGAAACAATCAGTCGAGAAATGATCAACTGAGGAATAATCAGCAAAGGGTGGAAAGGCCTGTAAGGCAATTCACCAAGATAAACATGACTCCTGCTCAAGTCTTACCACATATCCTAAAGTTGAATTTGTCCATGCTAAAGGAGGCCCCTAAAAATCCTAATACTTCATCTCTGCACTACCATCTAAATGCCAGATGCGCTTACCATTCAGAAAGTCCAGGGCACGACACCAACAACTGTTAGGCTTTGAAGAACAAGATTAAGGATCTGATTGACGCAAAGGAAGTTGAATTTGAAGCTCCTGAAAAACCAAATGTAATCTCCACTCCAATTCTTAGGCATGGACATAATGCTAGTGCCATTGAGGAAGATCTGTTTGTTTCTACTATGGACGAACTGTTAACTCCTCTCATAACCATCAAGTTGAATTTGCTGAAAGCTGGGGTGTTCCCAGGATGTGACCAAGATTGCCATGCTTGCTTATCCTCCCCATTTGACTGTCCTCTATTGAAGAAAGGAATCCAACAATTGATTGATAACAAGGAAATTTTGTTTGAGAAAGCTCCTATCTCACCCATTCCAATTCCAGAAGTTTCAATAATAACCATATACGCCAATCCTTCCAGGGTTCCTAAAAAACCCGTTAGGATTACATCCGCTCCTATGACTACTCCATTGAAGATAACAATGCCCGGGCCAGCCCCATACAAATCCAATAAAATGGTACCATGGAACTATGGTGGAGAAATCTACTACCATGGTGTCAAACAGATTGAACAGACTTCCGAAGACGAGAGCTCTGAAGAAGACAATTCTGACATCAGTAACATTGCTGGAACAAGCAAAATTACTCGTAGTGGAAGAATTTTCTCTCCAGAGATTGCGCCACCAAAGGCAGTCTCTGGACCCGTTGTTATTCCAAAGATTACAGATGTACCGGTGATTACACCTGCAAGTGTACCCGCCAACAATGACAATGCAAATCCTATCCCTATTTCCGCTGCTGAGAATAAAGGAAAGAATGTTCAATAGGAGCCTGTTTTGACGAAGGCTCAATCACTTGTTATTCCTGAGACATCCAAGAAGGAGATGGAAGAAATCCTGAGGATCATTAAGAAAAGTGATTATGATGTGGTAGAACAACTGGGGCAGTCCCCCTCCAAAATCTCTATGTTAGCCTTGCTGCTGTGCTCTGAGGCACATGCTAAAGCTTTGGTCAAGTTTTTGAAGACAACGCATGTGCCGCAAGAGACTTCGGCTGATCAATTCCAGGAGTGTGTGGCCAGTCTAACGGCTAACAATGGAATGGGATTCTCCGATGCTGACTTGACCTCTAAAGGGAGAAAACATAATTACGCACTACATGTCTCGGTGGAGTGTAGGGGGACCACCCTAGCTCATGTTTTGTTTGATACTGGATCATCTCTAAATGTCTTGCCAAAGAAGGCCTTGGATAGGTTGGATTGTGAATGCCTAACCCTGAAGCCCAGTAATATCATTGTGAGAGCATTTGACGGCTCTAAAAGGATGGTCCATGGAGAGGTGGACATGCCGATCAAGGTGGGTACCCAGACGTTCAATTCAACATTTTACGTGATGGACATCTGTCCTTCATACTCTTGCCTATTGGGACGTCCCTGGATTCACAATGCTGGTGCGGTCACCTCGACTTTGCATCAGATGCTCAAGTACCCCGTCCAAGGGAAAATTATAACTGTCCATGGGGAAGAGGAATATATGATCAGTCATCTGAATTCCTTCTGTTATGTGGAGTTAGATGACGAATTCATAGAGACCCCTTTCCAACACTTTAAAGAAGTTTCTCAGGAAATAGCAGCGACCAAGGCGGTATCCTCAACTCCTATGATCACAAGACCTGTACCTCAGATTTCTTCTCTAAAAGATGCATGGGCAGTGGTGGAAGAAGGCGTATCCACTATCTGGGGGCAGCTTCTCGACTTTCCTTTCAAATTAGACAAATTCGGCTTGGAATTCACTTCGACTGCTCAGAAGGCTGTGCGCCACTCCCGTGCCGGAGGGCCACCTGTGAAGATCAGCCACCAAGGGGTTAATGCACTAGAGGACAGTGAAGAAGAGGGCAGCTTGGAAGACTGGATTTTCCCTACTGTTGGCGGAGGACTGTGCAACTGGGAAGCAAAAGACTTTGTTCCGATTAGTTTCATACCGCAGTAATTTATCTTTTCCATTTCTGTTGGATCTGTAATAATTCACAAACAGTTCATACTTTTTCAACCTTGTGTCTTACCCGAGGCACATAGGTCCATTTGTAAGGGTTCTTATTTCATTTTCATATGTCATTTTAATGAATCATGGACGCTTTTCATGTTTAAAACTTTTGTGCTCATTGTCTTTCTTTTACATTTTGTTGTTTTAAGATGGCTATGCCCTTACACACACCCACACTCACAAATGCAGGTACCCTTCCACTCTGGAACCCATGGGTAACGATACTGCTATAGCCTTCAGTGACTCTGAAGATCTGGTCTACCAAGCCGAATACGAAGGTGAGGAAGATTGTGAGGTGCCAGGGGAATTGGCTAGACTTCTACAACAAGAGGAAAGAGCAATTTTTCCTCATGAGGAGCTGTTAGATACAGTCAAATTGGATACTGAGGAAGACAAGAAGGAAATCAGAGTGGGTGCCAACCTAGAGCCAAGTGTTAAGGAGCTCTTAATTCAGCTGTTGCATGAATATGTTGAGATCTTTGCCTGGTTATACGAAGACATGCCAGGACTTGATACAGACATTATGGTACACCGTCTACCCACAAGAGAAGATTGTCCACCAGTGAAACAAAAAGTCCGCCGCATGAGACCTGACATGTCAGAGAAGATCAAGGCCGAAGTTATGAAGCAGTTCAATGCTAGATTTCTTGCTGTTACTTCTTATCCACAATGGATTGCTAACATTGTGACCGTGCCTAAGAAGGACGGCAAAGTGAGAATGTGCGTGGATTACAGAGATTTAAACAGGGCTAGCCCTAAAGATGACTTTCCACTTCCGCACATCGACATCCTGGTCGACAATACAACTCAACACAAAGTATTTTCTTTCATGGACGGATTTTTCAGGCTATAACCAGATCAAAATGGCCCCTGAGGACATGGGGAAAACTACTTTTGTTACACAGTGGGGTACGTTCTGCTACAAAGTGATGCCATTCGGACTGAAGAATGCCGGGGCAACCTATCAGCACGCCATGGTAGCTTTATTTCATGATATGATACATCATGAGGTAGAGGTCTACGTAGAAGACATGATAGCCCGATCACAAACTGAAGAAGAACACCTTGATCACCTGCAAAAGCTGTTTGTCAGATTGAAGGAGTACAAGCTAAGGTTAAACTCTAACAAGTGCATATTCGAAGTCCAATCCGGTAAACTCTTGGGTTTCATTGTCAGCAACAAAGGCATCGAGGTTGATCCTGCCAAAGTCAAAGCTATACAAGAAATGCCTGCTCCTCGCACTGAGAAGGAGGTCGAAGGTTTCTTGGGACGCCTAAACTACATTGCTAGGTTCATTTCTCATCTAACATCTACTTGTGAACCAATCTTCAAGATGTTGAAGAAAGATCAGGTAGTTAAATGGAATGATGACTGTCAAATTGCTTTCGATAAAATCAAGGAGTATCTGCTAGAGCCTCCCATCTTGATTCTACCCGTCGAAGGAAGACCGCTAATCATGTATCTGACCGTCTTGGATAACTCAATGGGGTGCGTACTGGGGCAGCATGACGAGTCTGGCCGAAAAGAGCATGCCATTTATTACCTTAGCAAAAAGTTTACCGACTGTGAAACCAGATATTCACTGCTCGAGAAAACTTGCTGCGCTTTGGTATGGGCTGCTCGCCGGCTAAGGCAGTATATGTTGACTCATACCACTCTGCTGATATCTAAGATGGATCCGATCAAGTACATCTTTGAGAAGCCTGCTTTGTCCGGAAGGATAGCTAGATGGCAGATAATTCTAACAGAATATAATTTACAGTACACAACCCAAAAAGCTATAAAGGGGAGTGTGTTAGCCGATTATCTGGCTCATCAAGCTATCAAAGATTACCAATCCATGAGGTTTGACTTTCCTGACGAAGACATCATGACATTGGACAACATTGAAGATCTCAGACCATATGAAGGACCTGAACAAGGATTCCGATGGACCCTGTACTTTGATGGGGCCTCCAATGCACTTGGCAACGGTATCGGTGCGGTACTTATCTCCCTATAAGGTTGCCATACTCCTTTCACCGCCATACTTTGCTTCAACTGTACGAATAACATGGCAGAGTATGAAGCTTGCATCTTTGGACTCAAGGCTGCCATAGACTTGGGAATCAAATATTTAGTTGTATTTGGGGACTCAGCCTTGGTCACCAGTCAGATCAAAGGAGAGTGGGATACTAAGCATCCAAACCTCATCCCTTACAAAGAACATGTCTTGACATTGCTACCACATTTCGAGCAGATTACCTTTGAGCAATTCCCGCGAGAAGAAAATCAGCTAGCAGATGCTCTAGCTATAATGTCATCCATGTTTAAACTTAACTGGGATAATGAGGCTCCCCAAATCACCATTGAACGGATGGACGAACCTGCACACTGTCACGAGATTAACACCGAAGAAATAGTGGACCGACCTTGGTTCCATGAATTCAAAAGGTATCTCGAGGTTCAAGAATACCCTGAAGGAGCTACAGTCAACGACAAAAAGTTCTTAAGGAGATTCTCAGCTAAGTTCTTCCTAAGTAATGACATCCTGTACAAGCGCAATCATGATTCTATTCTGCTCCGTTGTATGGACAAGACTGAAGCTGAAAAGATCATGGCCGAATTGCATGAAGGTACATTTGGCACTCACTCTAGCGGGCATATGATGGCTAAGAAGATTCTACGGGCAGGCTATTACTGGTCTACCATGGAAGCTGACTGCTATCAACACTCCCGTACCTGTCACAAATGTCAAATCTATGCAGACAAGGTACACGTGCCCCCGGTTCCTCTAAATGTCTTAACAACTCCTTGGCCATTCGCTATGTGGGGAATCAACATGATTAAAGAGATCAAGCCTACGGCCTCCAATGGACACCGTTTTATTCTAGTGGCCATTGATTATTTCACAAAATGGGTCGAAGCAGCTTCTTTTGCATCCGTGACAAAGAATATGGTTTCCCGCTTCATCAAGCAAAATCTTATTTTCCGGTATGGTATCCTCGAAAGGATCATTACTGAAAATGGTACAAACCTTAACAATACTATGATCACCGCCCTATGCGAGCAGTTCAAGATTCAACATCACAATTCATCTCCCTATGGGCCAAAGATGAACGGTGTTGTCAAAGCTACGAACACAAATATCAAGAAGATCATACAAAAGATGACATTCACCTACAAGGACTGGCATGAGATGCTACCGTTTGCTCTTCACGGGTACCGGACCACGACACGCACATCAACTTGGGTAACACCATATTATTTAGTTTATGGCATGGAGGCTGTTTTTCCTATTGAGGTTCGGATCCCTTCTTTGAGAATCATGAAGGATGCCGGTTTGAGTGAAGACGATTGGATCCAAACCCGGCTTGATCAGCTAAACTTAATTGACAAGAAGAGACTTACTGCTGTTTGTCATGGTTAGACGTATCAAAAATGGATGATCAAGGCTTTCAACAAGAAAGTTAGACGCCAGACATATCATGTTGGAGATCTTGTGATCAAGCGCATTATCTTGCCACAAAGTGATCCCATAGGCAAATGGACTCCTACCTATGAAGGACCATTTGTGATAAAAAACATCTTTTCTGGTGGGGCAATGATCTTAACTACCATGGACGGCGATGACCTGCCGCACCCTACGAATGCAGACATAGTCAAAAGATACTACGCATAAATGACCCTCTAGGTTGACACACTTAGACAAAACAAGGGCGTCCCGGTGAATTGAAAACCCGAAAGGGCAGTTCAGGCAAAAATTAGGGATAAAACAAAAAAAATTTTACACCCGGCAAGTTGAAAACCCGAAAGGGCGACTTGGGAAAAAAAGGGTTTCCCGGTGGATCGAAAACCCGAAAGGGAGGTCCAGGAAAAAGTTAGGGAATTAAAGCGTATGACTATGTCTCGTCGGATCACTTTAAGGACAATCTCTTCACTGACAAACCTGGAGCTTCTGATCAATCTAATCATCTTCGGACGAAGCAACGAATGGACAAGATATTCGGAGTTACGAAGGCTATAGCAGAATGGGGACCCCATGGAATTTTTCACACATAACTATCTTTCTTTGTATAAATTTTTCTCAATTTTTATGACATTATCCTCTTACTAGGATGTCTGTCTCCTTTGTACAAAATACTCATTCAAAGTAAATACAAAGATATCTCTTTAAAGTTCAGAAAACTATTTGCCTTTTTCTTTTTACATTTGTGTTTTATTTACAAAAACGTCCAATGATTCATTAGTGAACATATGCATTTGAACATAATTACTGTTTACAAATAAACAGGAATGAAAAAGAACAATTACTGACAGATCGAAAAGTTAGGAAAACGTCTTTAGGCTATTCCAGGAGCAATCCCTACAGTACATCATCTAGATCCCCACCGGAGCTAAATTTCAAACCCTTGATCCCCATCAGAGTTAAAACTTCAAACTCCCAATCCCCAGTGGAGTCAAATTTCCAACTATCAATCCACAGTGGAAACCATCTAGTTTCTCCAAATTCCCCAGCAAGCTATCTTGAAGTCTGAAAAGCAACCAGATAACAGTTAACTTTTGTTTTTCCGCAACCTGGGATAATTCCTCAGTAGAGTGGCATACAACCCAAACTCCTGAACTTACTCCCCAGCAGTAAGCCTTCTTCCCCATAGAGTTTTTATTACTCCCCAGTGAAGTCACCGGAATGAAGATTCTCATTCTTAAACTCCCCGCAGAAGTCATCAGAGTTTTCTCTATTCCCTAGCAGAACAAGGTTTCCTTTTGTTAGATCCCCAGTAGACGTCAGCAAAGTTCTCTGGATTCCCCAAGCGGATTACTCAGGCAGTACATGGCATTACTCTCACAATAGAATTTTTGTCAATACTCCAACTTCAAGACTTGAAGGATCCCTATATCCCCAGGAAAATCATCATGGATTTATTATCACCAATAGTCGCCAAGGATTTCTCATCCTCATCAATCAAAGATTTTGAATCTCCAGCAGCGGTCAATGATTTATTTTCCTCAACAATACAGCAAATCAGCTTACATGCGCATACATTACATGCATATATCATAAACATTGATAAAGCACATATATTGCATCATACATTTAATGCAACATAACTTTGTGTTTCAGCTAACAATTTACCCTTTTCAGGATAAGATTAACAGCTACCATTAACAATGTTCAAAGATTTTAGATACAGTAAAGATACACTCCAGACACGGAAGTCATTCTATCACTCATTCAGAATTCAAAGTTAAGATACAGTACAGATACACTCCAGACACGGAAGTCATTTTGTTACTCATTCAGATTCAAGTTCAGATACACTCCAGACACGGAAGTTATTCTGCTACTTATTCAGATCCCAGTCCAGATACGCCCCAGACACGGTTTCCATTCTGTCACTTATTCTGACTTTTTCCTCAGCCCAGAGACGCTCCAGACGCGGATGCCATTCTGTCGCTTATTCAAATTTCAGACTCAGATACAATACATATACACTCCAGACACAGAAGTCATCCTGTTATTCATTCAGATTCAAGTATAGTTACAGCTCGGATACGCTCCACATACGACTGCTATTCCCTAGCTCATACAGATTCAGTCTCCAGATACAGTTCAGATATGTTCTAGATACGAACACCATTCTGATACTCATTCTTCTGACTTAAAACTTATAGTTCCACAAACATTTTTGGATGGCATATACAAGCCCATCTCCGACAAGATTCTGTCACCTCTCCAAATGGCATCTTTAAGCCTATTCCCTCAACTACAATTTGACGAGTGAAAATTTACGGGCACTCTAGTGTCCAATCATCTTTTACCTTCGAGTCACGAACGGCAAAACTCGCCAATCCAACTCTTCAGGTTCAAGAAGATTGAACAGGGGCAGCTGTTGTACCCCAAAATTTTCCCTCTCATTTATCAAGATTTCCTTCACAAGACTTCTTGGACTCAAGATAAGATTAGGGTTTACTCAGCTCAAGACATCCCCTTGCACTGATAACCTGAAATTAGGGTTTGAGTTTGCACAAGGATTTTTGGACCATTAATGCTTCATGTGACTTTCATACACCATCTTGGACCCCTAAGATTTCTCATATCAAGTTTCAAGCCTTGAATCAAATTTTTGACCAGTCAATTGGACAGTTGACCTAAAAATCAGTTGTATTGGGGAAAAAGTCAACCATGGCCAATTTAACGTCAAACCTCATAATTTTTGATCCACATCAACATTATAGACTCATATTAACCATTTGATCAAGTTTGGATCACAACTCCTCAAGAAATTTGATCAGATCATCAAAAGGGCAAAATGGTCAAAATTAGGGTTTTGACTGTAGAAGGGAAATTTCTGATTTTTGACCTAGACAATAGCCAATTAGGTTCAAGCATGGCTTCAAGGATCCAATGGCATCATTTTGACCTAATCATAAGGTCCAAAATATCTCAAATGCATAGGATTGACAGATGAATTTTCCAGTCAACTGATCAAAAATCAACTGTACACTGAAAAGTCAAACTTTGACTTTTTAATCAAAATCAAGTGACAAAGGTCATGACTCATCAAGATATGTCAAAATGTGAAACTTGTTCACCAAGAAACCTAATTTTGAAAATTAGGGTTTTAATTTGAAATTTTTCATAACTTAGAATTTTTCTAAGTGTTGAAAATTTCTCATTTTTTCCCAACTTTTCCCAACCTTTTCACCATGATGCAATTGGATTCAAAGAAAACTTCCAACATGAAAGTTGTATTCCTCCATTAAATATACAACTTTGCTTCACAAAGTTTTCCCAAAAGATGCTTGGATATCAAGCTATGATTTTGTGAATAGGGGTCCATAAACTTTTTAACTTAGTGAAAATTTGCCCTAATTTAGGCAGGTTTTTGACCTAACTTCATGGACATTTTTCACCTAGTTCCAATAGGTATATCAAAATTCATTTCAAATATGGATTGTAGATCATGTTACAAGCTTTCCAAAATGTCCAAGAACTCTCCAAGATCATTTGTGGTTAAGGAGAATCGAAGAAGAGAAAATGGCAATTTGTCACTTTTGTGCAAGCCATGTTTACAATGCTTCAAGTTGCAAATCAGTTTCAAGCATGCTTGTACCTTGCATTACAGGTCCTAATCCCTTTTAAACTCCATAATTAAATGCAAACTCAATGGATAATGGCTTTGTTTTGACTTTTGAAGCATTGCACAATGAATTAATCCAAAAATGGCATAAAGTTCATAATACTACTTTGATAAAGCAAGCCTTTTTGCAACTTTTCATTTCTTGAGCCATGGACCTGATCTTTTGTTGCAAGCAAGATCCACAAACATCAGGCAAAGTACACCAACCCTCTGCAGTCCACAAGCTAGCCTGTACAGGCCTTTGGCATAGTCATGTCAACTTTCTTCAAAAGCAAGCAAACTTGCAAAAGTCAAGTTAACTTGTCCATCTGATAAAGGCAAGGCTTGGTTTCATTTGAAACGACTTCATAAATTTATCACAAGCAAACATAACGAATTGCTAACATCCCAAACACTCTCAAACACCAAAATCACAAGTTCCTGCCCAAACAGGGCATCTTCTGCAGAACCTTTGCTAAATCAATATTGGCTCGTGCGTTTTGCTTTGAAACACTTCAAACAATTTACATACATCCTACCTACACTATTCAAGCCCTTGTCTTGCAATTGTAACCCCTGTTTCAAGCTTCACCATTTTCATTTTTGAAGGTTGCAGGTTGACTTCTACAGGAAGTTTCAAGCATCCTCAAGGTAAGCTGAACATTGGGGTAGCTTGAGGGAACTTCAAGGAAGCTCACACAATCTTCAGGCCTCACTCAAAGCCCCCATATTGCAATATCCAAACTCAACTGAACAAGGTATTTTTCAAAGTTCTATCTTCTTATTTAGGCATCCTTAAGCTTTGATTTGTGAAGCAAAAATGTAGTCCTTAACTTGCTTAAGCTGTATGTTGTACCCCAAAATTTGCCCTCCCATATTCTTCATGATTTGTCAAGAGTCATCTTCAAATGGCTCAAGATTTCTCAAGGATTGCACAGTCCAAATGCCTCCTAAGCCAGTCAAAATTAGGGTTTTGTTTCTTACAAGGAATTTGAGGTTTTCAATGGCTCAATCAAGTCCCATAGGCCTATATTCATGCTCAAGCACCTACATGCCAAGTTTCAAGACTCACAGTCCCAAGTTGCACAGTCAAAAGCTCCATTTGATCCACAAACAACTGTAGGGGTAAAATGGTCATTTTGCAGTCAAAAGTCAGAATTTTTGGTCAACATCTTATTTTGAGTCCACAATCATCATTTGATCAAGTCTTGATCATGATTCCACAAGAATAGCTCAAAAATCATCAAGATGCAAAAGTTACTATTTTTTGACAGCAAAAAAGTCAACTGTATTTTGACCAAGGCATAACTTTTTCATGGTTCATCAGAAAAATACCATCCAATGCTCATTTTGAAGGGGATGACATTTCGTACAACTCATATTCACATTACAAATCCAAGAAATACTCTCACAAAAAGTTATCAATTTCTACATTATAGGTCAATTTCAAAAGTCAACAAAAATGCACTTTAAGTCAAAGACCATAACTTGAGATTGGTAAATCCAAATGACATGAGACCAAAGGCATTGGTTAGATGACTTCAAGACCTTTCCAAAATGTCCAAGAACATGTTCATATGATCAAAATTGAGCAAGATATGCATTGGAGAAGTTGGGAAATTTTTGTGAATTTGCAAAAGTCAACTTTGCTCAAAACACTTTTTTTTTGCTAATGGGCCTCAAATTTCTTCTTGAAACATTATCCAAAGCCTATGCACGACCCATTAAGCTTAAATTGATTTATTTTCTTATTTTTTATTAATTAATTGGATTTTTAATCAATTTTAATTCATTTAATTAATTTAAATTGTAGGAAATTCAAAGATATGATTTCTCAATCTTTTTGTGAAGCAAGAACAACCTAATCAAGCTGGCAAACTCGTGTGCACATCAAGGGGACAAGAATCTCCCAATTTAGAAACTTTTTCCAATAAAAAAGATTCAAAATTATTTGATTTTCAATCAAATATTGGATCATCAATTTCATGGATTTCCTTGCAAGATTGTAACCTAATTCCCTTCTACTATATATACATAAGCTAAACCTAATGCATTGGACGTGGAAACTCTGCAAGAAAGCCGTAATCATATTCAAAAAAATCCAAGAAAAAGTGAAAACTGATTTCCACATTCTAACGTGATTCAAAGCTTTCTATTGATTCTAATCTATTGCAGGGATTCCCAGAAGCGTGTAGCAATCAAAAACAAGCATTAAAGCTACAGGAATCACCCAGAACAGACTCACGGTTTGGTGATTTTTTCTATAATCGTAACTCATTATTCATGCATCATTAACGTGATTTTTTGTGTGCTTTGCATTGCTAGAACTCAGGTGAAGCTTTTGGCATAGGTTAATTGGACTGAAATGCCCTGAATCACAAATCACCATGAACGAATCTTAGGGTTTCCAAGCTTTGAATTTGGGGCTTTGCTATATAGGAAAAATTGGACCCCCTAATGCACATGGTTGAAACTGTTGCATCCAGACGAACACATTGACACCATCGCGCCATATTTATATTTAGCGTACGCCTAATCGCTATTATTCGTGGATACAGGTTGTGGGGGTTAAAAACCCCTGCTATCTCTTTGTTCTTTTTGCAGGCAAACGAGGAAGACGATTGCGTGTTGATACGTGGTTGGTTGGACAATTCAAAAAGGGCGCGCTTTTTTATTGTTTCCAACATATATGATTGTTTTTTTATATATTATCTTTGTTCCTTATTATATTAACAAAGCGTGCAAGATGGCCCAGTGGATGGTGTGCTGGCTGTGTACCATTGGGACCTGGGTTCGATTCCCAGGTCCACCCAAATTGTTTCTATTGTTTTTCTCAACATGATTGTGTGCAGGCTATCCAAAATATTCCACCATGGACTCCCACATCCCAGGCGCCATGTGGCCACAATCATAAATCCAAAGGCCAAAAGGTGATGAACACTATGTTCCTGGTCAACCCTGCGCCTAGGCAATCTCCAAGGTCAAAGCAGGCCTGCACATTAATGGGCCAGATTTCCAATTAACACCTCCTAAGGGCCCAACACCCCCCTGGTTCTTTCATAATTTTCTTTCTTTTTATCATTATTAATTACTATTATTATTATTTAATTAACTCATAAATTATTTTTCATAGTAAAATCAGAAACCTAAAACATTATTTATTTTTATTATTTATTAATTTCACTATTACTTTATTATTTTTGTAAATAAATTCTAACAAATTAATTTAGTTAATTAGGTTAATTTTAATTGTTTTCACAATAAATAAAATCCATGTAGAAATTAGGTTTTGACTTTTAATTCCTGTTATTGTTATTTTATATTTTATTGAAAACATAAAAAACACAAAAAATACTTTTTTCTTGTAATTATTTAATTAATTAGTAAATTAGGTTTAATTTGAATTAATTGCAAAAAGGGGCCAAAATTCTTTCTTTTCTCCAAAAGGGTCAAAACCCTAAGGCTTTTCCCGATTCAATTTCTTTTCGCGCATTATTATTTTTGGTTCATTATTTATGTATCTGCTCCGAGAATGTAATAGATAATTAGGACCTTTTATCGCTTTCTTTATTTTCCCGCATTTTATTTTCAAAGGGTTATGTTTTTGGCGATGTAAGTACCCGACGCCTTGTAATAGGGTAGATTCACTTTCCGCAATTTATTTTTCGCACAATTATTAACTGTTAATTATGCATGACAAGACTTGTATGAAAAATAAAAGCAACCCGTAGCTCACAATGATGCATGTTCAAAGATAATTTAAACATGAAACCTGACACACATGCACATGCCACTCCTAGGGTACGTCTCACTTGGTTGCCTCGACGTGGTCATCAAGTATAGGGTGTTTTAGAGGTCGCCCTCTTGTCTAAAGATCCAGTTGCCTCGAAACGGTTGCCTCAGATAAAAAGGATCTAGGATATTAGGGTTACCGCTAAGGCGTCCTACTATTGCTTTGGTGACCACACATGTCCCTATAATCGAATTGACCCGAATAACTCCAACGACGGTGCTACCTACTTCTCAATAGTGGGATAGTACTGTCTAAAGGACTCTTACACAACTTAATTCCTTAGAGTAGGTAGATTTCTCCTGGGTACTTGCTCTTTTCAAAACAAAAACATCTTTTCGCACCTACACTTTCAAAAAGTTTTCAAACAAACACTTCATACACTCTTGAGGACTGATACAAGAGTTACCTAGAAGTTTTCAAACTAAACTTTTTCAAAACCCTCATACACAAGAAAAGCAAACAATTTTTGAAAACATAGTGAGCAAGTACCTAAGAGCCCGTGGATAACCACGGATAGAAAGGGTGCTAACACCTTCCCTTTCTATAATCTACCTCCCGAACCGAGAAACATCTCGAAAAGGAATTTTGCTGTGCTTTTGTCCTTTCCTTGTTGGAGAACATAAAAGACGGTGGCGACTCTTGCTTACCGCGACATTTCACGAACCAGCATTTCAAAACAGTCAGTTCTATTTCCACCGATCACAGAACTGGCGACTCTGCTGGGGATACTTATAAGTGAGGTGTACCTTAGGATTAGATCATTCTATGTTTTCAATTGTATGTCTTAATTGCTTTAATATTGTGGGCTTGCATCGGGGTTCTATAGATCCTAACCCGGATCTGGGGAATACCTTTTAGAAGTAGCAACAAACTGTGAGGGAACTGTGTGGGGTATACCGACACGGTTGAAGCAGTTGCTACGTTGATGCGGCACTTTGGTGAGTACTGGTAACCCTTGAGTCAAGTCAAGGAGAGTATGGGGCCGCCGCATGGTGTCGTGAAGCATCAACTGACCTAGAACCTTACTTGACCATCCTGGCCTCTTTAGGGGTAGTGAGATGACCGACTTTGGTGCAGTCTGAAGTTGGTAGATACTCGATACTACACTCATTGAGGGTTGTTTTCTTGGAATATTTTGGTCGCCAGTTAAGTGGCTAAATCAAAACAATGAACATAGAAAACAATCCAATGATATTGAGCTCCTTAGAACCCAGTTACTATTCATAGGACATGTTTTGAGCCAACCAACTTCAAGAGGGTAGTACCTAAACCTCATGCTGGCCTAAACTCTAAAGGCTCTTTTGTGTGACTTGTGTGCCTTCAAATCTGAACTACTTGCACATTCTTGTTATCTGATAACATGAGTTCCTTGCAGGTTTTGTTTGCAGTCCTTAATCTGGGCTTATAACAAGGTTCACTTACATCACTCCACGCATAGCATAACATCATACCATCATACCATTGCATACATCCTGCATAAGGACTAACCCATTTCAAGGATCTCAAGGGTCTGTGATGCAGGTCATGAGGAGTCAAATGTCTAGCAAGGGGTAAAGGGGATTTATTTTCCTCTAGCCAAAGTTGTCTGGAGATCAAAACATGATGACTTGAGTCAGGGGCTATGACCCACTCGATATGGTGAGCCTTGACTCTTGAAGAGGGACTCTCAGCAACATGAAGTTCCTTCAATCAAGCTACCAAATTCAAATTCTAACAAGTTTCTCTGTTTACCCCGCGAGATCCTTGAAAACATTGCATGCATATCATACATATCATTGCATTACAGGTACACTTTTTACAGGTCTCTTATCTTCTTCGCTGTTTATTTCAACAATCATCAGGTCTTCTGAACCTTCCACTGAATAAGCTATCAAGGCCCTCCAGGCCCAGAATGCCCAGTTCCAGGAGTTGGTTATGAGCCTAGCCCAGGGTCAACAGGACTTGAAAACTCTGATTCTGAAAGAGAGGAAGAAGAAGAAGAAGAGGACTATTTTGTTCAACACTAGACGCAAATCTGGGGATGGATTACAAAATGAGGCTGATCTGGCTACTTCCTCTGTAGGGAAGGACAGTCCCCAAGAGAGAAGGGTTCCTAGTCCCGTGGTCTCCGACAACGAGACGGATTATAATGATGAACAGTACCCTCCTGCGGAGGATAGGTACAAACAACTGGAGGACCGCTTAAGTTCTATGGAGATTCAACATGTGCCCGGGTTGGATTTTGGAGACCTAGGCTTATCCTCTGGGGTGGTGATCCCACATAAGTTCAAAGCACCTGCTTTTGCCAAATATGACGGAGCTTCCTGTCCTAAGTTACACCTCCGTTCATACGTAAGGAAGATCCAACCCTACACGGCTGACAAGCATTTGTGGATCCATTTCTTCCAGGATAGTCTTTCAGGGACTCAACTCGAATGGTTCTATCAGCTGGATGGAACCAGTATTCGTAACTGGGAAGACTTGGCTACTGCGTTTTATAAGCAGTATCAGTATAATTCCGACCTCGCTCCTACGCGTACCCAACTCCATGGTATGTCACTAGGGACGGGCGAAGGATTTAAGGAGTACGCTCAAAAGTGGAGAGACCTTGCTGGAAGGGTGCATCCACCTTTGACTGACCGTGAACTGGTGGATATGTTTCTGGGGACCCTGTCTGGTCCGTTCTTCAACCATATGATTAGGAATTCTTCTGTTGGGTTTACATACCTTATCTTGACTGGTGAGAGAATAGAAGCTGGTATCAAGTCTGGGAAGATATAGAAGGGTGACTCCTCGAACACTGAGAAAAAACCATTCAAGAAAGAATCCAGTGTTGTCTATGGTTTAAGAGGGCAGAATAGGTCCGAACACCTCCAAGCTGTCAACGCGGTAGTTATTTCAAAACCGGCCAGTGATCCTCAACATCTCAACCAACAAAGGGAAGAGAGACCTAGAAGGCAATTCACTCCCCTCAGCATGACCTTGTCCCAGATATTGCCACAGTTGCTGAAGACCAATTTGGTAACTCTGAGGGACCCTCCTAAGAATCCGAACAAGACACCTTCAAGGTATAACCCCAACGTCCGCTGCGCTTATCATTCTGATAGCCCGGGGCATGCTACAAATGATTGTTGGACTTTGAGGAACAAGGTTCAGGACCTAATCGATGCAAAGGAGGTCGAGTTCGAAGCGCCCGAGACTCCCAATGTGATCACTGCTCCCTTGCCAAAACATGGCTAGGATTGAGAGACTTTTGTTCATTTGAATTCTGATATTCTATTTTTATTTGCTTATTCAAACAATTATCATGTCAAACTCTCTTGTTTCATTAATGCATCACACGTGTCTGTTTTGAAGTAATTGTGTTCACTATATTCAAAATTGCTTTCATTTCTTGATGTTCAACTCTCGATTAAAAATTTCTAAACCTTTTGAGGGAGGATGATGAAAACGATACCACGATCTTTACAGTATGCTTTTGAACAAACCCCGCTGATGAGGTACAAGTATTGTTTCAAATCCTAAACACTGGAGTTATAAGGAAGATAATCCCTCGTCAACCCCTTTGAGCCAAAGAAGTCGGAGTTCTTCTTTTCAAAAATTAAAACCCTTAATTATAACCTGGGGCAGGGTAGTTCTCTCAGTTGATCCAGGTGCACGACGAACGAACAAAGGAGTCCTTCCAAAGCAAAAGACAGTGATGGTTCAGAATAATCATAAAGACAGGCAGTCATTATCTCTCAAAACGAAAGCCCATTAAGTCAAAACCTATATAGGAGACTTACAAAACTGGGGCATCCCGCTGACTGTAATCACAAGAGAAACAGTTCAGGCAAAAAACAGGGATAACAAAATCAAAAGAAAGAGGTCCTACAGATCCTCAACAAAAAAGGAAATGACTGCCTGGTCAAAATAAACTATCAGTATCCGAACCATCACCGGAATATCAGAGCAAAGACTCAAACAAGGTCTAACGCACGATTAGCTGAGTTTAGGATCGAAGAACATCACGAAGAACGGGTGGGTACAAATATACTTTGAGCGTTTATCCTTTGTTTCTTAAACCGTGAACCAGGCCACGTTACAACCCTTAAAAAGTCCTAGCTGAAGCATGGGTTAGTTCGAAAGCATACTGTTACAAAAGGTATCCTGACTCCTGTAGGGCTCGTTGTAAAATCTTGAGTTGACATTACGTTTTATAAAAATTCGCTTGTTTTATTAAAAACTGCATTTTCAAAAACTTCAAGACAGACATAAGCTTTGCATTTTTAAATAACATTGTTTGTATATGACTATTTGTTCAAACAACAGAGAAATTCGCATGATGAATATCCAGTGAACAAGAATCTTCTCAACAAAAAGAGTCACCTCAAGTGGAAAAATACTTCCAATCAAGGGGCAGACATGATCATGGTCCGTCATCTGGGGCAGTCCAGTCAAGATTCAAAGAATCTCTCAAAATGCCAAGTAGCCAGGGGCAAATCTCCGCCTGAATCACTTGGGGCATTGGACATGAATTCCAGCGACGGATCTTGCGCGATCAAACGAAGATCTTCTGGTAGTATGGCAACACAATGTTACCGACAGTGACAACTCCCTGCATTCTGAGAGTGTGGACATGAAAAAATACTACGCATAATCAAAGACTCGCTAGGTCGACTGGCCTAGGCAAAAATAAGGGCCTCCCGGCGAACCAAAAGGGTTCGGGAAAAATAAGGGATGAAAATGAAAAATCTATACGCCGGCAAGTCAAAAACCTGAAAAGGCGGCTTGGGCAAAAAGGGGTATCCTGGTGGACTGAAAACCCGAAAGGGAGGTCCAGGCCAAAGTTAGGGATCAAAGCGTACGACTATGTCTTGTCATCTTGTCACTTGCCTACCAGAAGAAGATTTGTCAAATCGGCAGTTATCAAGCTCCTCCACAGGAACCTTCTCCCACGGAAGCTGGGGCAATAAGAATTGTTCGAATGGTACAAGCTGCACTGTCCACCGAGGTACCAAGGTAAGTTCAGCTGAAGAATGTAACCAAGATACCTTCACTCCCCGTAGAGTAAGACAAGATTCGGCAATGATCCCCCCAAGCATAGTTGGTCTCCCGTCAGCCCTAAAAAGGCACAGTATCCCTAGCAAGTCAGCAACACTCTCCCCAAGCAGAGTTAGGCTACTGTCAGCCCTAAGGAAGTTGGATATCCCTAGAAGATCTCAACATTCTCCAGCGGAGTATACAGATGTTCCTAAGCAAGCATCCCCGGCAGTCTTAATATTCCTCGACAGAAATATAAGATTGTTCCCTGGCGGAACACCAGACACCCCAGTGGAGCCACTTCCCCAGTACAATTCAAAAGTTTCCCCAGGAGAGTTGAATCATCCTCCCCAGTAGATTCTGGAAGCTTATCCCCAGTAGATTCTGGAAGCTTATCCCCAGTAGATTCTGGAAGCTTATCCCCAGTAGAGTCTGGAAGCTGGTCCCCTGCAGAGTACATACATCTCTCCAGCCATATTCAGAGGTTATTCCCCACCAGAGCCTAACTGGGTTATCTTCAGCAAATTACAATGGAAAGATCATCCTCGGCGAAGTTCTTTCTATCCCCAGCGGAGTTCATCATCAAAATCCCCAACAGAGCTTATCAACGGAATCCCCCAGCGGAGTTATCATCAACATCTCAGTGAAGTATCTCTTCCCACAGAGTAATTCCCCTCAGAGTAATCTCTTCACCAAGTTTATTCCCCAACGGAGTCATCTTCTCCTACCGATTTATTCTTGCAATCATCATCCCCAGCGGAAATGAAGAACTCTACTCTTCAACATCAGCCCAGGATTCAACGAACTTCCCGGCATTCGTCAAGGATTTATTTTCCCAAACGAAAATACATTCATAAACATCACATTGTCATACATCATGATACATGCATATACGCATCATATCATACAATCTCATTTATGTTGAGAACATCATTGTTCGATCCATATCATGCATTGCATATGACTGGCTTTTACCTTTCAGGAAAGACGCAGTTAAACTCCAAATCCAGTCAAAGAAGACAAATCCAGTCAAAGAAGACAAATCCAGTCAAAGAAGACAAATCCAGTCAAAGAAGACAAGTCCAGTCAAAGAAGAGAAATCCAGTCAAAGAAGACAAATCCAGTTAAAGATTTTTCTGATGCAAACCTGTCAGTGAAGACAACCCGTCATTGAGGACAACCTGTCAATAAAGACAACCTATCAATGAAGACAACCCGTAATTGAAGACAACCTGTCAATAAAGACAACCCGTCATTGAAGACAACCTGTCGATAAAGACAACCTGTCATTAAAGACAACCTGTCAGTGAAGACAACCCGTCATTGAAGACAACCTGTCAATAAAGACAATCTGTCAATGAAGACAGCCCGTCCATGAAGACAAACCGTTAAAGAGACAACTCGTCAAAGAAGACAAAACCTCCCCTGGTTCAGTTAAATCGGTTCCTAAAGATTTTTCTGAGATAACCTGTCAGTAGAGACAACCCATCAACCTTTTAAGTTCCAGATTCGATACCTGTATCTAGCCAGGGCATATCTGTGAGCGACTGATTAGAGGTCTACGCCTGTATCCATCCAGGAAAGCTATCTCGATTAACCTTTTAAAGTTCCAGATTCGATACCTGTATCTAGCCAGGGCATATCTGTGAGCAACCGATTAGAGGTCTACGCCTGTATCCAGCCAGGAAAGCTATCTCGATCAACCTTTTGAAGTTTCGGATTCGATACCTGTATCTAGCCAGGGCATATCTGTGAGTGACTTATTAGAGGTCTACGCCTGTATCCAGCCAGGAAAGCTATCTTGATCAACCTTTTGAAGTTCCAGATTTGACACCTGTATCTAGCCAGGGCATATCTGTGAGCGATTGATTGTAGATTCGATACCTGTATCTAGCCAGGAAAGTTATCTACATGAAGAGTTTGAAGATCAACACCTGTAACAGGCCAGGAAATTATCTTTCTTTCTCAGGTACGTAAGTTCTCTCTAAGGAATCTCTTACGCGACCGACACCCCTGGATGGCATCTTTAAGCCCATCTCCACAACTATCCATTACATTTCCAAATGGCATCTATAAGCCCATTCCCGACAAGATTCTGTCACATCTCCAGATGGCATCTATAAGCCCATCCTCCTATCCATCGTCTCTCCAAATGGCATCTGTAAGCCCATTCCCAACATCACATTGCTGATACTATACTATACGAGTGCAAATTTCTGGGCACTTTAGTGTTCAATCCTCTTCCACCTTCGGATCACGAAAGGCACGCAAGCCAATCTACATCCTCAGGTCTAAGAAGATTGAACAGGGGAAACTGTTGTACCCCAAAATTTTCCCTCCCATATTCTTCATGATTTGTCAAGAGTCATCTTCAAATGGCTCAAGATTTCTCAAGGATTGCACAGTCCAAATGCCTCCTAAGCCAGTCAAAATTAGGGTTTTGTTTCTTACAAGGAATTTGAGGTTTTCAATGGCTCAATCAAGTCCCATAGGCCTATATGCATGCTCAAGCACCTACATGCCAAGTTTCAAGACTCACAGTCCCAAGTTGCACAGTCAAAAGCTCCATTTGATCCACAATCAACTATAGGGGTAAAATGGTCATTTTGCAGTAAAAAGTCAGAATTTTTGGTCAACATCTTATTTTGAGTCCACAATCATCATTTGATCAAGTCTTGATCATGATTCCACAAGAATGGCTCAAAAATCATCAAGATGCAAAAGTTACTATTTTTGGACAGCAAAAAAGTCAACTGTATTTTGACCAAGGCATAACTTTTTCATGGTTCATCAGAAAAATCCCATCCAATGCTCATTTTGAAGGGGATGACATTTCCTACAACTCATCTTCACATTCCAAATCCAAGAAATGCTCTCACAAAAAGTTGTCAATTTCTACATTATAGGTCAATTTCAAAAGTCAACAAAAATGCACTTTAAGTCAAAGACCATAACTTGAGATTGGTAAATCCAAATGACATGAGACCAAAGGCATTGGTTAGAGGACTTCAAGACCTTTCCAAAATGTCCAAGAACATGTTCATATGATCAAAATTGAGCAAGATATGCATTGGAGAAGTTGGGAAATTTTTGTGAATTTGCAAAAGTCAACTTTGCTCAAAACACTTTGTTTTTGCTAATGGGCCTCAAATTTCTTCTTGAAACTTTATCCAAAGCCTATGCACGACCCATTAAGCTTAAATTGATTTATTTTCTTATTTTTTATTAATTAATTGGATTTTTAATCAATTTTAATTCATTTAATTAATTTAAATTGTAGGAAATTCAAAGATATGATTTCTCAATCTTTTTGTGAAGCAAGAACAACCTAATCAAGCTGGCAAACTCGTGTGCACATCAAGGGGACAAGAATCTCCCAATTTAGCAACTTTTTCCAATCAAAAAGATTCAAAATTATTTTATTTTCAATCAAATATTGGATCATCAATTTCATGGATTTCCTTGCAAGATTGTAACCTAATTCCCTTCTACTATATATACATAAGCTAAACCTAATGCATTGGACGTGGAAACTCTGCAAGAAAGCCATAATCATATTCAAAAAAATCCAAGAAAAAGTGAAAACTGATTTCCACATTCTAACGTGATTCAAAGCTTTCTATTGATTCTAATCTATTGCAGGGATTCCCAGAAGCGTGTAGCAATCAAAAACAAGCATTAAAGCTACAGGAATCACCCAGAACAGACTCACGGTTTGGTGATTTTTTCTATAATCGTAACTCATTATTCATGCATCATTAACGTGATTTTTTGTGTGCTTTGCATTGCTAGAACTCAGGTAAAACTTTTGGCATAGGTTAATTGGACTGAAACACCCTGAATCATAAATCACCATGAACGAATCTTAGGGTTTCCAAGCTTTGAATTTGGGGCTTTGCTATATAGGAAAAATTTGACCCCCTAATGCATATGGTTGAAACCGTTGCATCCAGACGAACACATTGACACCATCGCGCCATATTTATATTTAGCGTACGCCTAATCGCTATTATTCGTGGATGCAGGTTGTGGGGGTTAAAAACCCCCGCTATCTCTTTGTTCTTTTTGCAGGAAAACGAGGAAGACGACTGCGTGTTGATACGTGGTTGGTTGGACAATTCAAAAAGGGCGCGCTTTTTTATTGTTTCCAGCATATATGATTGTTTTTTATATATTATCTTTGTTCCTTATTATATTAACAAAGCGTGCAAGATGGCCCAGTGGATGGTGTGCTGGTTGTGTACCATTGGGACCTGGGTTCGATTCCCAGGTCCACCCAAATTGTTTCTATTGTTTTTCTCAACATGATTGTGTGCAGGCTATCCAAAATATTCCACCATGGACTCCCACATCCCAGGCGCCATGTGGCCACAATCATAAATCCAAAGGCCAAAAGGTGATGAACACTATGTTCCTGGTCAACCCTGCGCCTAGGCAATCTCCAAGGTCAAAGCAGGCCTGCACATTAATGGGCCAGATTTCCAATTAACACCTCCTAAGGGCCCAGCACCCCCCTAGTTCTTTCATAATTTTCTTTTTATTTTCTTTCTTTTTATCATTATTAATTACTATTATTATTATTTAATTAACTCATAAATTATTTTTCATAGTAAAATCAGAAACCTAAAACATTATTTATTTTTATTATTTATTAATTTCACTATTACTTTATTATTTTTGTAAATAAATTCTAATAAATTAATTTAGTTAATTAGGTAAATTTTAATTGTTTTCACAATAAATAAAATCCATGTAGAAATTAGGTTTTGACTTTTAATTCCTGTTATTGTTATTTTATATTTTATTGAAAACATAAAAAACACAAAAAATACTTTTTTCTTGTAATTATTTAATTAATTAGTAAATTAGGTTTAATTTGAATTAATTGCAAAAATGGACCAAAATTCTTTCTTTTCTCCAAAAGGGTCAAAACCCTTAGGCTTTTCCCGATTCAATTTCTTTTCGTGCATTATTATTTTTGATTCATTATTTTATGTATCTGCTCCGAGAATGTAATAGATAATTAGGACCTTTTATCGCTTTCTTTATTTTCCTACATTTTATTTTCAAAGGGTTATGTTTTTGGCGATGTAAATACCCGACGCCTTGTAATAGCGTAGATTCACTTTCCGCAATTTATTTTCCACACAATTATTAACTGTTAATTATGCATGACAAGACTTGTATGAAAAATAAAATCAACCCGTAGCTCACAATGATGCATGTTCAAAGATAATTTAAACATGAAACCTGACACACATGCACATGCCACTCCTAGGGTACGCCTCATTTGGTTGCCTCGACGTGGTCATCAAGTATAGGGTGTTTTAGAGGTCGCCCTCCTGTCTAAAGATCCAGTTGCCTCGAAACGGTTGCCTCAGATAAAAAGGATCTAGGACATTAGGGTTACCGCTATGGCATCCTACTATTGCTTTGGTGACCACACATGTCCCTATAATCGAATTGACCCGAATAACTCCAACGACGGTGCTAACTACTTCTCAATAGTGGGATAGTACTGTCTAAAGGACTCTTACACATCTTAATTCCTTAGAGTAGGTAGATTTCTCCTGGGTACTTGCTCTTTTCAAAACAAAAACATCTTTTCGCACCTACACTTTCAAAAAGTTTTCAAGCAAACACTTCATACACTCTTGAGGACTGATACAAGAGTTACCTAGAAGTTTTCAAACTAAACTTTTTCAAAACCCACATACACAAGAAAAGCAAACAATTTTTGAAAACATAGTGAGCAAGTACCTAATAGCCCGTGGATAACCACGGATAGAAAGGGTGCTAACACCTTCCCTTTCTATAATCTACCTCCCGAACCGAGAAACATCTCGAAAAGGAATTTTGCTGTGCTTTTGTCCTTTCCTTGTTGGAGAACATAAAAGACAGTGGCGACTCTTGCTTACCGCGACATTTCGCGAACCAGCATTTCAAAACAGTCAGTTCTATTTCCACCGATCACACAGTACATATGCATAGTTGTTAATTTGCTTACCGTAAAGGATCCTCCTCGGAAGCTCAATACCTCCTCTCCTAACTATCATCCCGACGCATTCTGTGTTTACCACTCCTACAGCCCGGGACACGACACCAACGACTGTTGGGCCTTGAAGAACAAGATTCAAGATCTGATCGACATTGGGGTGCTGGAATTCATGCCAGACGGCGAGATGAAAATCTTCCGTTAAAGGGTTCTCCACTTGAAGTGACGAAGCTCGAGCTGAAAGACTTTTGCTTCTTTTTGAATTTTCAAAGTTGTAATTTCTTTTGCTGTCAAACAATTATCTGTTGATGATAAACTCTGTTTTCATTAATGCATTGCATATGTTTGTCTTGAACTCACCCATTCGTTTCACTACTCTTATGCTTTTCTTTATGATATTTGACACTTGATAAAAAGCTGTAAGCCTTTAGAGGGAGGATGACGAAACAATACCGTGATCTTATACAGTATGCTCTTGAACAGACCTTGCTGATGATGTACAGGCATTTCTTTCAATTCCCAAACACTGGAGTTATAAGGAAGATAATCCCTAGTCAACCCCTTCGAGCCAAAGAAGTAGGAGTTTTCTGTTCTAAACAATCAAAACCTTTGATATAAACCTGGGGCAGGGTAGTATCTCAGTTAATTCAAAGAGAAACGCGCATTGAAGTCACAAACTCTCAGTTCGTAATACAACGAACGACGTCAAAAAAGAGAAAGCGTTCCTTTGGAATCAAAAGACAAGGGTGGTTCCCTATCACATAGACAGTCAATCTCTCAAAAGAGAAAAGCCCGCCAAGCCAAAACCTATAAAGGAGGTTTAAGAAAGCTGAGGCATCCCGCTGACTGTAATCCCGGAAAACGGTAACAGTCAGGCAAAAGTTAGGGATAACAAATCAAAATCAAAATAGTGAGGTCATTACAAAATCCTCAACAACATGAAAAATGTTGAAAAAGAAAAAGGAGATGATGACTGTCTCCCCCAAATTCAACTGGTGAACCATCGCCCAAAAGTCGTCTGAAACTCAAAACAGAGTATGACGTAATTAACTGAGCTTAGGTTGGAGAACATCACGAAGAGCGGGTGGGTACAAATATACTTTGAGCCTTTATCCTTTGTTTCTTAAAACCGTGAACCAGGCCACGTTACAACCCTTCAAAAGTCCTAATTGAAGCATGGGTTAGTTCGAAAGCATACTGTTACAAAAGGTATCCTGACTCCTGTAGGGCTTTGCTCTAAATCTTGTGTTGATCTGTCTTATAAAAAGTTTTCTGCTAAAAACGCATTTTTCAAAACTTCGAGACAAACATAAACTTTGCATTGCTTGAATATCACTGTCTGCATTTGACTTTTTTGTTTGACAGCGAAGAATTTCATACAGCGAATGTTCGGAGGAACGAAAACTCTCTCAATGAGCAAAATCACTTCAAGAGGATAACACTTCCATCAAATCTCCTATCAGCAAGGGGCATGACATGTCAAAATCCAATTAACCTGGGGCAGTCCAGTCAAGGTCCAACAGATCTTTCAAAGTTCAGTTAACCTGGGGCAGTCCAGTCAAGATTTGAAGAAATCTCTCAATATGCAGAGTAATCTGATTCAAGATTCCTTCATCACCACTTGGGGCATTCGAATGTCAAAAGTGTTCAACAAATCAATCATTACATTTCCAGACTCGATTCCTGTATCTAGCCAGGGCACGTCTGAAGAGTTCGAAGATTCGATTCCTGTATCCAGCCAGGGCATATCTATCAACTATTACAATTCCAGATTCGACTCCTATATCCAGCCAGGGCATATCTGTTGACCACATTTCAAGATTCGATTCCTGTATCCAGCCAGGGAATATCTATCAACTATTACAATTCCAGATTCGACTCCTGTATCCAGCCAGGGCATATCTGTTGACCATATTTCCAGACTCGATTCCTGTATCTAGCCAGGGCACGTCTGAAGAGTTCGAAGATTCGATTCCTGTATCCAGCCAGGGCATATCTATCAACTATTACAATTCCAGATTCGACTCCTGTATCCAGCCAGGGCATATCTGTTGACCACATTTCAAGATTCGATTCCTGTATCCAGCCAGGGCATGTCTGAAGAATTCCAGATCAACACCTGTAACAACCCAGGAAAACATATGTGAACGACCGATTGTAGACCAACACCTGTAATAAGCCAGGAATTTATCTACATCACCACTTGGGGCATTCGAATGTCAAAAGTGTTCAAAAACCGATGCAGTTTTACACAAGCTCATCATCAGGAAACCCTACACCGGTTCCTCTTCAAAACGTCTGAAAACAGTTTATGGATTCTTCCCAACAACGGATGTTAATCTACCAACTTGTTCAGACTCTTCTCAACCGTTGAAAACAGTTTACGGACGCTTCCCAACAACAGATGCGGCTCTATTGCTGATTCAGCTTCAAAATTTCTGAAAATAGTTCACGGGTTCTCCAAGTAACGGATGTTAACCTATCACTTGTTTAGATTCTTCTTCAAGACTTCTGAAAACGGTTTATAGATTCTTCCCAACAACGGATGTTAATCTATCAACTTGTTCAGATGCAACCTTTGAAAACAGTTTACGGACGCTTCCCAACAACGGATGTTGCTCTATTGCTTATTCAATCTCAAGATTTCTGAAAACAGTTCACGGGATCTCCAAGTAACGGATGTTAACCTATCGCTTGTTCAGATTCTTCTCAAGCTAGCTCCACTCAGAGTCAAGCTTCATTATCCCCAGCAAAGCTAAAACTTAAAATTATCAATCCCCAGCGGAGCCAGACCATTGAACCTTCTCCCCACAGAGTTTTGGAGAGGGCAAATCTTGAGTTCCCCAGTGAAGTCGCCAGAGTTACTTCCCACCGAGCTGAAGATTCTCAATCTTACCTCCCCAGCAGGAGTCTACTAATTTGGAACTCCCCAGTAGAGGTCATCAGGAATTCTCTTCCCCAGCAGTAGCCAAGGATTTATTTTCCCCGACAACAGTCAAGATGCTTTTATCTTCAGCCATCTCGGATTCATTTATCCTCAGCAAGATAGCTCATTAGCTTACATGCACATTCATCACATTCATGTCATAAACATTGATGTCACATACATTGCATCATGCATCATAACATTGCATACGACTAACCCTCTATCTTTTCAGGTAAGAGCAGTCGACAGACACAGATCATCTCCCGAGATTCATCCAGAAATAGTTCAGATGTGACCCGGACACGGCGACGTTCTGATACTTATTCCAGATCCATTCAGACGCATCATCAAGAAACCCTACACCGGTTCCTCTTCAACTTCAAGACTTCTGAAAACAGTTTACAGATTCTTCCCTACAACGGATGTCAATCTACCAACTTGTTCAGACTCTTCTCAACTTCTGAAAACAGTTTACAGATTCTTCCCTACAACGGATGTCAATCTACCAACTTGTTCAGACTCTTCTCAACTATTGAAAACAGTTTACGGACGCTTCCCAACAACGGACGTGGCTCTATTGCTTATTCAATCTCAACTCCTGAAAATAGTTTACAGATTCTCCAGACATAGATGTCAATCTATTGCTCATTCGGACCCCCAATTCAGAGATGTTCCAAAACATGGATGCCTTTCTGATACTTGTCCACTCACCATTGACATACAGTTCAACATAACCAGATGGCATCTATAAGCCCATCCTCCTACCAGCAGTCATCAGATGGCATCTCTAAGCCCATTCCCCGACAAGATTCTATCGCACCAGATGGCATCTTTAAGCCCATCACCAAATGGCATCTATAAGCCCATTCACCTCTACCATCACATCGACGAGTGCAAATTTTCTGGGCACTTTAGTGTCCAATCTTCTTTTACCTTCAAGTCGCGAAAGGCAAACTTGCCAATCTAACTCTTCAGGTTCAAGAAGATTGAACAGGGGCAACTGTTGTACCCCAAAATTTGCCCTCGCATTTTTCCACAAGAAATCTCAGCTTCAGGCGTTTCCTGATTTTTCAGATTGGCTCAAGAATCGGACAAACGGACTTTTCTTGTCAGTCAAGCAAAATTAGGGTTTTACTGGTTTTCATGGCTCTAGAACAGTTCACACAGTTGGCTTAGGGTTTTGGTTGATTTTGACTCAATTGTGATCAGGCGAATGTTCGTTGGCATTTAATCAGGAATTAAGGTTTTATGGGCATATTCTCAGAAAGGTTAAAATTCCACAGCACTTTGCAAGATATTCCGAGATTCGGGTTGAATTCGCATTGTTTTGATTTAATCAGTAAAAGAGGCAGTTGGTTTGAATTCGTGTTGTTTTTTTTGAACCAGTCAAAAGAAATATGCAGTTTGGATTTACAGTGCTTGGTAAGAAATCAGCAAGAAAGGATTGCGTCTGACCGATTATTGCATTCGACTGTGCGTTGCTTTGGATGATGGAGACGTCAAGTTCATTTATTTTTGATCGACGAAGAATCAATGTTTAGTTGATTATTTATGGTTCTAAGAATTAAATATTTGAAATTTAATTTTCATTTTATTTAATTTAAGGAACTATAAATAACAAGTAAATAATTGAAAAGGAATTGAAAAGAATTAAATGAACCAATAGAATTTTTATTTCATATTTAATATTTGTTATAATTATTATTTGGATACAAGTATTTATTTACGAAGTATTTAAAATAATAATGGTTTACAATAATTAAATTGAAAATAAAAAACTATCCTATTTTTTCTAAATATTTTCTAAGTCCCTAATTCTTTATTCTTCACTTCGCTCTGGTGCTCCATTTTTCATCTGCAAAAGAAAAGAGAAAAGTAAAAAATAACAGTTAAATTGAAAAGACAGATTAAAATTGCAGTCATCATTAAAGGCCACTGATGGGGATCAGTTAACCCTCTCTGCAAATCACGGGATCGCTCCCGGTTCACAAAGAGGGACGAGTTTTATTTGCTAAAGTATGAATGCACAAAAGCCAAACTGCATAAATTCAAAGTCTCAAACTCCAAGTTCAAACCCAACTAAAAATCAAAGTACAACTTTCTGCCAAAAATATAAAGCATACTGTCACAAAGATATCAAAAGATCCAAAGTGTAAGAAGCTGGCCAAAGAAGATATGCAGAGAAAATGGGATATGCAACAACTACACTTTCATCATTTCCCCATGTGACCTTTTCAGAAAAGTACAGAAAAAAGCATAGTTTAATATTTAAACTGTACTGAGAGAGAGAAAAAGAAGAGATAAGATGCAGGTTTTCAGGCTTAGGCAGGCAGAGATAGGAAGAAGCATATAACACACAAGAACAACACAGTTCAGCAGGAGAAGATACAAAAAATATACAAACTCCCACTGCATAAACCTGAACAAAAGAAACACTTCAAAAAACTCACAACCTGCACATACAAAAGGCCATACAAGCAATAACCTGCTAGGCCTCAAGCCTGAAAGGCCTAAAACCTGAAACACGAACTGCTAAACCATAACCTGCATTAACCATAACCTGCATATCCCAAGCCTGCTGAAGTCAAGCCTGAAAGGCATCAAAACCAAAACTATACACCAAACAACACACAAACCTGCAATAAACCAAACCAGCTGAAGCTATCAAACACATTAAACCTGCATCAGTCAAAACCCATCCAAAACCATACCAGCATAAGCCTCTGTAAGACCAATTCACCCAACCAATAATCCTCGAAGCCTTCAATAAAGAAACATCATCGAGCAAAAACAAGCATTCAAAAGCATGCTGATACCAAAGCATTCAAAAGCATGCTGATACCAAAGCATTCAAAAGCATGCTGATACCAAAGCATTCAAAAGCATATTGATACCAAAGCATTCAAAAACATACTGATACCAAAGCATTCAGAAGCACGTGTGCAAGGCCCTCAGAACTCAGAGTTCATCATAGGGCAACATAAGCAAGCATCACATTTCAACCAACACAAAGGGGCAAAATCAGAAGAAGAAGGAAAAGGCGTACAAAGCATCAAAGTCTCAGAAAAAGCAATATATTCAAAGGCAACATAAAAGCCTCAGGCAATTAACATCATAGGCGTTCAACACATAGCATACAAAGCAGGCAACACAATTTCAAAGGCATCTCAAATCAACAATTCAAGACAACAAGTCAGAAGAAGAGAGGGACGTTCAAGGTAACATGCAGTAGAAGAGAAGAGAAATCAAATAAAAGGTTTTCAGAACACATCATAAAACCTAAAAAAGAGGGTTAATACACGAATACCAGAAGTCCAGACAAGTTAAGCTCCTTCATCCCCTCGCCGTCAAACCGCCGGAAACGCCTCCAACTCCAACCTCTTCCTCCGTCTTCAAGAGGTAACGCTTTCTGTTTCTCTATTCTTCCATAACATCCATGACCATAATAGCAAAAAGGAAAGTCAGAGTTCAAAACGAAATAAGCATGCAAAATCATAAAAAAGGGACATAAAAAACACCAAAAACGAACCTCGTAAAACCATTTGGCTCGAGCTATGAAGGAAGGAGAGGTTAAGGGATTGCGTTGGTGGCTTAGGCAAGGGGATAAACTCAAAAGCCGGTGAGATTGAACGAAGACGAAGAAGATGAAAACGAACGCCGCTGTCTCCAAACCCTAACATTCTCAACTGAACAACCAAGCCCTCTAACCCTAAAATTTTGTTTCAATACCTTGGGCCTAGCATGCGTTTCCATTAACTCAAGCCCACGCAAGCTGCTGATACACCCCCCTTCCTCTGGTATTGGTTGGAACTGAACAGGCCCATTAAGAGGTTTAAATTCTCTTCTTTTATAAAACAAGTTAATTAACCTACTTTTTTTTAATTAATTTAAAACGTTTAATACTTTTTAATTATAATGGTTTTCCTCTAACCTAATTTTTGTTAGCATTGTATATTATTTCGTTAATACTAAAATACCATGAAATATGTTTTTATTTCTTTAAAATATTTAATTTAAATTATCTTTGTATATACATAGAAATATATCTTTATAAGATTGAAAAGATTTTTCTTTTGATTAAAACATCTCCTTTTGTACATATCATACAATATAATTGAAAATACCTTTTTCTTTTAAATATACTTTTGTACATAACAATTAAAAATACATTTCTTTTTTAATATACATAATTCAATTCATAACAAATGAAAAAATACTTTTTGTATACATAATTAAAATTTAGAAATATTTTCTTTTCTTAAAAACATCATTTTTATACATAATTTAATTAGAACTTAAACATTCAATTAAAACATTTTCTTTTGTACATATTAAAAGAAATACAAGATTACTAATTGAAAAAATAAGCATTCAAATTATCTAGGTCAAAGCAAATACCTAACATTACTTTCTTAAAATTACATTGTCACACATGTAAATAATCACATATACATATACATCTCACACTTACACAATACAAATACATTCACATTGCCCTATACACATTTGTTTATCTTATATTTGTATATTCGATATTTACATTTGATCGCAAATTCGATTTGGTTGTAACTTATTGGATACTATAAGTCTCATCCCCATTCATACACATGTACCCCCACTCCCGGATACTGATTTTGTAATAGCGTAGATTTTACATTTTCGCAATTTACCGCTTTCAATTATACCATGATTAGACCTAGGGTTTGTATGTACATAAAATCAAACGCTAGATAACCTAATACAAGACAAATACATGAAATTAATACACAATCACACTTGCACCCTCTAGGGTAATCCCACATATTGCCTTCCAAAATGGGCCATGCTTGCACGTCGAGTTTCTTTGGCAAAACAAAATCAAATGATCATAAGTCCCTCAAAGTGTTGCCTAAACGGAATGATCATAGTCCCTTCAAAGCAAATTGCCAAAGACACTTGGCACCATTGCATTCATGGTCCATACGACGACCCGCGCCCGTCCCGAATAAACTTCCTAAACGCAAGATTGTCCATCAATTTCAATGGTGGAACAAAATTGTTAAAAGGGGTTAAAACATAACAAAAACCTTTGAGTATAATAGGGTAGACAAAACTCTTAGTTACTTGAGATCAACTTGCAAAAACACTTGCCTTCTTTTCAAAAACCACAATCCACAACACTTTCAAACAAACTCTCAAAAACATTTGAAACATCTTTTCGAAAAGATCCACACTTTTGTAAAACACTCAAACACGAGTCAAATACATTAGTCGCCTAAGACAAGGCATCTCTTCAAAAACATTTTCAAAACAAACTCACACACACACCATTTTCAAGCAATAGAAAATCAAGGCAAGTGATCTAAAAAACCAAGTAACTAAGAGCCCATGGATAACCATGGATGAAAAGGGTGCTAATACCTTCCCTTTTCATAATCTACCCCCCGAACCCAAGAAAAATCTCAAAAGGTTTTTGCTGTGCTTTTTTAACCTTTCCTTTAGGATAAAATAAAAAGTCGGTGGCGACTCTTGCTCAACCGCACAAGTGCGAATACGAACGCAAAACTCAAGTCAGTTCTCCCACCGTATCACAACTCCCCATAGAGTAAAAGTACCCAAAGGCATTGGTGACAGTTTCCCCAAAGCAATACGTAACTATCCCCAGCTAAGGTTCGTAATCGCAGGCGAATCAGTAAACTTCATCCCCCAAGCAGAGTTCATTTCTACAGATATAGAAGTTCAATCTCCAACAGAGTTCATCATCTCCAACAACAAAATTTCATCCCCAGCTAAGTTTATTCCTCCAAGTCAGCAGGTCTACCAACAAAGTATCTTTTCCCTCAAAGTTTGGTCCCCACAGAGTTTATTCTCCAGCATCTATTCCCGACAGAATATTCACAAATCTCCAGCAATAATCAAGGATTTATTTTCCCAGACGCGAGCATACCCCAATAGCATTTCATGAACATACATCTTGACATACGCATATATGACATATACAGCATAATCTCATTTATTTCGAGAACATCATCTCACCCTGTATTTCATGCATCGCATATAACTAACCCCAATATCTTTTCAGGTAAAGACGACTAGCTTCAATGAATCCAACAGTTATACAAACCATATTTACAGACGACTAATGGAAGCTCAGTTCTCGAAATCAAACAGGTCAACTAATCTATGTTATCGCTTCGAAGTAACCCTACTATCCAGGTTCCTTCTCACAGCCCTACTATCCAGGCTTTCATACCGAAGTAACCCTACCATCCAGGTTCCTTCTCACAATCCTACTATCCAGGCTTTCATATCGAAGAAACCCTACTATCCAGGTTCCTTGTTACAACCCTACTATCCAGGCTTTCATACTGAAGTAACCCTACCATCCAGGTTCCTTCTCACAGCCCTACTGTGATCGGTGGAAATAGAACTGACAGTTTTAAAGCTGGTTTCGCGAAATGTCGCGGTAAGCAAGAGTCGCCACCGTCTTTTATGTTCTCCAACATGGAAAGGACAAAAGCACAGCAAAATTCCTTCTTTGAGAATATTTCTCGGTTCGGGAGGTAGATTTATAGAAAGGGAAGGTGTTAGCACCCTTTCTATCAGTGGTTATCCACGGGCTCTTAGGTACTTGCTCTTATGTTTTCAAAAGATGTTTGCTTTTCAAGTGTGTGTGGGTTTTGAAAAAGATTTGTTTGAAAAATTTCTAAGTAACTCTTGTATCTGTCCTCAAGAGTGTATGAAAAATTTGTTTGAAAACCTTTTGAAAGTGTGAGTGCAAAAAGTTGTTTTGTTTGTTTGAAAGAGCAAGTACCCATGAGAATCTACCTACTCTAAGGAATTAAGTTGTGTAAGAGTCCTTTAGATAGTGCTATCCCACCATTGAGAGGTAGGTAGCACCATCGTTGGAGGTATTCGGGTCAATTCGATTATTAGGGACAGTGTGGTCACCAAAGCAACGGTAGGACATCTTAGTGGTAACCCTAACGTCCTAGATCCTTTTTATCCGAGGCAACCGTTTTGAGGCAACTGGATCTTAGACAGGAGGGCGACCTCTAAGACACCCTATACTTGATGACCACGTCGAGGCAACCAGTGAGGCGTACCCTAGGGGTGGCATGTGCATGTGTGTTGTTTTTCAGTCAATGTTTATCTTGTACATGTTATTTGTGAGCTACGGATTGATTTTATTATTCATACAAGTCTTTCATGCATTTTTTAACAGTTGGGAGTGCGGAAAATAAATTGCGGAAAGATAAATTCTAGCTATTACAAGGCGCGGGTATATACATCGCCAAAAACAACAACCCATTTGGAAAATAAAAATACGAGAATTTAAAAGAAAGCGATAAAGTTCTAATTAATTATTACATTTCCTGAGCAGATACAAAATAATGAATTAAAAAATAAATACACGCGAAAGAATTAAATCGGGAACGTCCTAGGGTTTTGACCCTTTTGAGAAAAGAATTGAGTTTGTCCTTTTTTTTGCAATTAATTAAAAATTAAGCCTAATTACTAATTAATTAAATTATTTATTAAAAGAAAAAAAATGTTTTTTTGTGTTTTTTATGTTTTTAATAAAATAAAAGAAATTTAAAAGTCAAAAGAAAAACCTAAATCTAAGCTTGATTTTATTTATTATGGAAAAAAAGATTAAAATTATTCTAATTAAAACTAAGTAATTTGTTAGTGTTTTATTTACAAAAATAATTAATAGTGAATAATGAAAATATTTACATTTTTTATTTTCTGAATTTTTATTGTGAAAAATGTTAATTAATTGATTAACTAAATAATAATAATAATAATTACTAAAGAAAATAAAAAGAAAAGGAAAATGGAAAAAGAAATAGAAACCAATGGGGGTGTTGACCCAAGAATGGAGGTGGATCTGGAAATTTTAGGCCCAATAAGCCAAGCCTGTTGACTTCTGGAATCAAGTGTGCAAGCGTTGACTGGAGAATATGGTGTTCCTCATCTCCTGGCCACTGGATTGTTGTTTGTAGACACTTGGCATACTGAAGTGTCAGGGCACATGGTGTACCACCTTTAGAAGCCTGCACAGGAATACATTGAGAAAAATGGAAACAAGTTTTTGGGTGGACCTGGGAATCGAACCCAGGTCCCAATGTTCAATGCTTGTTCGCCCTTGCCACTACACCAATCTGCGCGCTTTGATAATACAACAACAATTAATTATATTATATGAAAAAAATTAATAGGTTGGAAACAAAGAAAAGCGCGCACTATTTTTGAATACTCCAACCACAGCTCAACACGTCTTCATCTCCTTCACTGAAACCTGCATAAAACATGTTAGATAGCGGGGGTTTTTAACCCCCACAACATGGAACTGCCAATAATAGCGATTAGGCCCCTGATGATCAGAAATTGTTTGCGAGGGTTGGGTTGAGTTCGTCTGGCCTTGACGAATTCAACCATAGGCGCCATTAGTCCTAATTTTACCTATGCTGTAAACCCCCAAATTGGAAGCTTTGAAAACCTAGGTTTCATCAATGGTGGTTTCGGATTCTATGTGTTTCAATGCAATTGACTTATGCCAAAAGATTCTTGTGGATTCAAGCAACACAAAAATAACAAAAAATCATATGAATGATGCATATATTTTGAGTTTCGATTATGGAAAAGAAACCAAACCGTGTGACTTGTTCTGGGCGTTTCCTTGAGGTTTATGGCTTGTTTGTGATTGCAATAGGTTCCTGGGAGGTCCAGCAAGGTGTTTGAATCTTTAAATTGTTGTGAAAGGGCCTGGAGTATGAAGATCAGTTTTGACTTTTCTTGACTTTTTTTCAAAATGGCATAAGGGTTTGCAGCAGCTTTTTTTACGTGAAATGTATTAGATTTTTGTTCAGCATATGTATGGGAATGCATTTAGGTCAGCAGCTGAGCCTGAAATCCATTGCATTGATGGTTTGAGATTCTTGTTTAACACCATTAAAGGACTTTCCAAGCTTGGTTCAAAACCATGATTTTGTGCACAAAATAGCCTTACACGAATTTGGTAGTTGGCATATGCTGTATGAAAGCCATTCAAACCACAAAGATGCCATTTAATTAATTTTTTGATTTTATTTGAATTATTATGGATTGAAATGAATTAAATCCAAAATAATTAAATAAAAATGAAAAAAATAAATGTTTGGTCTTGAAATTAATCATGGGACATGTGGGTGGCATGACAAGGCTGAATCAAGTGGAAGAAAGTGGGCCCTTTTGTCAAAAATTGAAGTTTTAAGGATAGTTGACTTTTGCCATTTCACAAAAATTTCCCAACTTCTCCAATGCATATCTTGCTCAATTTTGATCATATGAACATGTTTTTGGACATTTTGGAAAGGTCTTGAAGTCCTCTAACCAATGCCTTTGGTCCCATGTCATTTGAATTTACCAATCTCAAGTTATGGTCTTTGACTTAAAATGCCTTTTTGTTGACTTTTGAAAATGACCTATAATGTTGAAATTGATAACTTTTTGTGAGAGCATTTCTTGGACTTGGAATGTGAAGATGAGTTGTAGGAAATGTCATCCCCTTCAAAATGAGCATTGGATGGGATTTTTCTGATGAACCATGAAAAAGTTATTCCTTGGTCAAGTTACAGTTGACTTTTCAACTGTCCAAAAATGGAAACTTTTGCATCTTGATGATTTTTGAGCCATGCTTGTGGAATCATGATCAAGAATTGATCAAATGATGATTGTGGCCTCAAAATAAGATGTTGACAAAAAATTTTGACTTTTGACTGCCAAATGACCATTTTACCCCTACAGTTGATTGTGAAGCAAATGAGGCTTTTGACTGTGCAACTTGACCTTGTGAGCCTTGAAACTTGGCATGTAGATGCTTGACAATGTATATAGGCATATGGGACTTGATTGAGCCCTTGAAAACCTCAACTTCCTTGCAAGAACCAAAACCCTAATTTTAGCTGGCTTAGGAGGCCTTCGGACTGTGCAATCCTTGAGAGATCTTGAAGCATTTGAAGATTGATCTTGACAAATCTTTGAAGAATATGGGCAAATTTTGGGGTACAACAGTTGCCCCTGTTCAATCTTCTTAAACCTGAGGATGCAGATTGGCTTGCATGCCTTTCGTGATCCGAAGGTGGAAGATGATTGAACACTAAAGTGCCCAGAAATTTGCACTCACATAGTGGAGTATCAGCAATGTGATGTCGGGAATGGGCTTACAGATGCCATTTGGAGAGATGGTGGATAGGAGGATGGGCTTATAGATGCCATCTGGAGATGTGACAGGATCTTGTCGGGAATGGGCTTACAGATGCCATTTGGAAGTGTGATGGATAGCGGTGGAGATGGGCTTATAGATGCCATCGGTAGGTGTCGATCGCGTAAGAGATTCCTTAGCGAGAACTTGCGTACTTGAGAAATAAAGATAATTTCCTGGCCCGTTACAGGTGTTGATCTTCTAACTCGTCGTGTAGATATGCCCTGGCTGGATACAGGTGTCGAATCTACAATTGGTTGCTCGCAGATGTGCCCTGGCTAGATACAGGAATCGAATCCGTAACTTCAAAAGGTTGCTTACAGACGTGCCCTGGCTGGATACAGGTATCGAATCTACAAACAATCGCTCACAAATATGCCCTGGCTGGATACAGGTATCGAATCCGGAACATCAAAAGGTTGCTTACAGACGTGCCCTGGCTGGATACAGGTATCGAATCTCTAAACTCTTCATGCAGACATGCCCTGGCTGGATACAGGTATCGAATCTACAATCAGTTACTCACAGATATGCCCTGGCTAGATACAGGTATCGAATCTCTAAACTCTTCATGCAGATATGCCCTGGCTAGATACAGGTGTCGAATCCACAATCAATTGCTCACAGATATGCCCTGGCTAGATACAGGAATCGAATCTGGAATTGGTCGTCTACAGATATGCCCTGGCTGGATACAGGAATCGAATCTCTAAACTCTTTATGCATACATGCCCTGGCTGGATACAGGTGTCGAATCCATAATCAGTTGCTCACAGATATGCCCTGGCTAGATACAGGAATTGAATCTGGAATTGGTCGTCTACAGATATGCCCTGGCTGGATACAGGAATCGAATCTCTAAACTCTTTATGCAGACATGCCCTGGCTGGATACAGGTATCGAATCTACAATCAATACTCATAGATATGCCCTGGCTAGATACAGGTATCGAATCTGGAATTAGTTGTCTACAGATATGCCCTGGCTGGATACAGGTATCGAATCTCTAAACTCTTCATGCAGACGTGCCCTGGCTGGATACAGGTATCGAATCTGCAATCAGTTACTCTCAGATATGCCCTGGCTGGATACAGGAATCGAATCTCGAATTAGTGACAGTTGATAGTAATCATCCTTGGATTGACCTTTTTCCTGAAAAGGCAAAACATCAGTTGTATGCAATGTCATGATGTATGAAATGCATGATGTCATGATGTTCAAAATGAGATAGTGTTATATGTATATTGTGATGCATGTAAGCAGGATGTATGAAATGTGATATGTTTATGAATGTGTTTTCGTCTAGGAAAATAAATCCTTGACGAATGCCAGGAGCTTGTTGAATCTTGGGCTGATGTTTGAATAATAGAATTCTTTGTTTCCGCTGGGGATGATGGTTGCAAGAATAAACTGGTAGGAGAAGATGACTCCGTTGGGGAATAAAACTTGCTGAGGAGATTACTCTGCGGGGAACTACTCTGTGGGGAGTAGATGCTTCACTGAGGTTTTGATGAGAACTCCGCTGGGGATTCCGTTGATAAGTTATGTTGGGGAATTTGATGAACTCCGCTGGGGGATAGGAAGAACTTCGCCGAGGACGATCTTTCTGTGGTGATTAGCTGAGGATAACCCAGTTATAAACTCTGGTGAGGAATAACCTTCTGAATAAAGCCGGGGAGAGATGCATGTACTCTGCAGGTGATAAGCTTCCAGAATCTACTGGGGATAAGCTTCCAGAATCTATTGGGGAGGATGATTCAACTCTCCTGGGGAGACTTTTGAAGACTGCACTGGGGAATGGCTCCACTGGGATGTCTTGTATTCCTCCGGGGAACAATCTTATATTAAGATTGCCGGGGATGCTTGCTTAGGAACATCTGTATACTCCGCTGGGGAATATTGAGATTTTATAGGGATACCCAACTTCCTTAAGGCTGACAATGGACTAACTCTGCTTGGGGAGAGTATCGTTGACTTGCTGGAGATACTGTGCCTTTTTCGGGCTGCTTGGAGACTAACTCTACTCGGGGAGAATTGTTGAATCCTGTCCTACTCTGCGTGGAGTGGAGGTATCTTGGTCATGTTTTTCAGCCGAACCTACCTTAGTAATTTGGTGGACAGAGCAACTAGATCGCTTAGAAAACTCATTATTGCCCCTGTTTCTGATGTCACCTGTAATTAGTCCTTTGTTTCGCATGCAAATATTTATGAGTTAGCAATTAATGTCAAATGCATATATCAAAAATGAACATTGGACGTTCTTTGCAAAACAAAACAGAAAAAGGAAAAACAATTGGCAATTTGTCTGAAAAGATGGATTTGTATTGATTTTTTTGGAATTTGCCTGTAAATAGGCGTTTATGTACAAGAGGCTGACGTCCTAGTAAGAGAACTCCGCCGATCAATAGAGTTTATACAATTTTGAAAATGAAAATAAAACAGCTATGTGAAAAATCCCACTGGGTTTCAATTCTGCTATCGCTTTTATGTCTTTGAGCGTCTCATCACTTCGCTGCTTAGTTGAAGATGAAGCTGATTGATCGATGCCGTCTGAACCTGATAGTTGATGTCGAAGTCTGGATGCAAAAGTGATCCAATGAGACATAGTATTACGCTTTATCCCTGACTTTTGCCTGGACCGCCCTTTCGGGTTTTCAGTCCATCGGGATACCCATTTTTGCCCAAGCCGCCTTTTTAGGTTTTCGACTTGCCGGGTGTACAAATTTTTTCATTTCATCCCTTATTTTTGCCCGAACCCTTTTGGTTCGCCGGGAAGACCTTATTTTTGCCTAGGTGTGTCAACCTAGCGGGTCTTTAATTCATGCGTAGTATCTTTTTACTATGTTTGCATTGGCGGGGTGAGGAAGGTCGTCACCATCCATGGTGGTTAGAATCATGGCTCCTCCTGAGAAGACATGTTTAACCACAAATGGCCCTTCGTACGTAGGGGTCCATTTGCCCCTGGGATCACTTTGAGGAAGAATGATGCGCTTGATTACCAGGTCTCTGACTTGATACTCTTGTCATCTGACTTTCTTGTTAAATGCCCGGATCATCCGTTTTTGGTACGTCTGACCATGACACATAGCAGTAAGTCTCTTTTCGTCAATTAGATTTAATTGATCAAGTCGAGTCTGGATCCAGTCATCTTCGCTCAAACCTGTGTCCTTCATCATCCGTAGAGAGGGTATCTGGACTTCAATAGGCAAGACTGCCTCCATGCCATAGACCAAGGAAAAGGGTGTTGCCCCTGTTGACGTCCGTGCTGAGGTACAGTACCCATGAAGAGAAAACGGTAACATCTCGTGCCAATCTTTGTAGGTCACTGTCATCTTCTGCACAATCTTTTTGATATTCTTATTAGCTGCTTCTACAGCCCCATTCATCTTCGGCCGGTAAGGAGAAGAGTTGTGGTGCTGTATCTTGAATTGCTCGCAGAGCTCAGTGATCATCTTGTTATTGAGATTGGTACCATTGTCTGTAATGATCCTTTCCGGGACGCCGTATCGACAGATCAGGTTGTGCCGAATGAACCGTGCCACGATGTTTTTGGTTACGGTAGCATATGAAGCTGCTTCAACCCACTTCGTGAAGTAATCAATTGCTACCAGGATGAAGCGATTCCCGTTAGATGCCGTAGGTCTGATCTCGCCGATCATATCAATGCCCCACATTGCAAAAGGCCAAGGTGCTGTCAAGACGTTCAGAGGAACTGGAGGAACGTGCACCTTATCAGCGTAAATCTGGCATTTATGACATGTCTGAGAATGTTGGTAACAGTCTGCTTCCATTGTGGACCAGAAATATCCTGCCCGAAGGATTTTCTTTGCCATGGTATGTCCACTGGAGTGTGTTCCAAAGGTACCTTCATGTAGCTCTGCCATGATCCTTTCTGCTTCAGTTTTATCCACACAACGCAGTAAGGTCGAATCATGGTTTCGCTTGTACAGAATGCCATTGCTGAGGAAGAACTTTGCCGCGAACCTTCTCAAAAATTTCTTGTCGTTAACAGATGCGCCTTCAGGGTATTCTTGAGCTTCAAGGTACCTCTTCACTTCATGATACCAAGGTTTTTCAGTTACCTCTTCAGCCTCAAGATCACAGTAATATGCAGGTTCATCCAGTTTCCAAATGATGATACGGGGAGCCTTGTTGTCCCATTTGACTTTGAACATAGAAGACATCGTAGTCAGCGCGTCCGCCAACTGATTCTCCTCTCTTGGGAAGTGTTCAAAAGTTATCTCCGTGAAATGGGGGATCAATGTCAACACATACTCTTTGTAAGGAATAAGATTTGGGTGTTTCGTATCCCACTCGCCTTTGATCTGATTGATCACAAGAGCGGAATCTCCGAAGACACTCAGAAACTTGATCCTTAAGTCAATTGCAGCTTGAAGACCCATGATACATGCTTCATACTCTGCCATGTTGTTGGTGCAATTGAAACATAGCCGGGCAGTGAGTGGAGTATGAGTTCCTTTAGGGGATATGATCACAGCGCCAATACCATTACCCAAAGTGTTTGAGGCTCCGTCAAAGTGCATAGACCATCGGGATCCTTCCTCAGGTCCTTCCTCCGGTCCAGGTACTTCACAATCAGTTACTACCATGATATTCTCGTCGGGAAATTCAGAGTTCATGGACTGGTAGTCATCCACTGCCTGGTGTGCCAAATGGTCTGCCAACACACTTCCCTTGATTGCTTTTTGTGTCGTGTACTGGATGTCATATTCAGTCAAGATCATCTGCCATCTCGCTATTCTTTCGGACAAGGCGGGCTTTTCGAATATGTACTTGATTGGATCCATTTTTGAAATCAACAGAGTAGTGTGAGTCAACATATACTGTCTCAACCAGTGAGCAGCCCATACCAAAGCGCATCAAGTTTTCTCGAGCAGTGAGTATCGGGTCTCACAGTCGGTAAACTTTTTGCTAAGGTAATAAATACTGTTCCTCATCAAAATCAGTCTCGTTGTCGGAGACCACCGGACTAGGACCTTTTCCCCCTTGGGGACTACCCTTGCCTATAGAAGAACCAGCCTCTTCATTCTGCAGAGTGTTGCCAAACCTTCGGCCCGAGTTGAAAAGAACAGTTCTCCTCTTCTTCTTCTTCTCTTTCTTCAGGAGCAGAGCCTTCAGCTCTTCTTGGCCCTGAGCCAAACCCATGATTAGTTCCTGAAATTTCACATTCTGCGCCTGAAGAGCCTTGATGGACATCTCAGTTGATGATGAGTCAGGATTCATGATGCTGAAATAAACAGCGAAGAACGGTAAGCAACCTGAAAAGAAGAAAACCTGCTATGCACATGATGAATGATATGTGTTTATGCAATGCATTTAAGGGTTCGAAAGTTAAAATTTGTTGTAGACAAAAAGGAACACACGTTATCATTAAGGAAATAATTGTTCAGTACATCAAAGCCTCATGGGCACAATAATACAAAGCAAATCAATCCCAAAAGACACTACGCATCCTCTTTGGAGCTATGTAGGTGTTGAGAGTCCTCTCCTCATGCAATAGGCGGGTGAGCTCCAGGACCTTCTTTTCACTAGCATGTAGACTGGTCTCAAGAGAATTATGTTCTTCCTTAAGCTGGGTCCAGCTCTTCTGCATCTCTTCCCAGGATGTGGGCATATCAGGGTGCTGAATGGTGTAGGACACTTCTCCTTCCAAGACTGGCTCTTTGATCACAGGGAGCATATGAGGATATGGCATTACTAACTTCTGGGAGCGGGCTCGTACCCACTTGAGATAAGGTTCCAACGGGATGGAGTTCCTGTGCCCCAGTGTCTTGCTGTCTATCCTACTGGGCATCCTCCAAGCTCTGATAAATCTCTGGCGAAGTCCTTGTGCATCGTTGTCGAAGTCAAAAACTATGTCAGGAATTAACAAGTCATGAGGACCATCCCTTCGAGCATAACCAAACTGTCTCCAAGCCAGGCATGGGTTGTAAGTAATACCTCCTCTGATTCCAAGTAAAGGAACATTAGGGTACTCCCCGCAACGATCAATGATAGTGACATCCTCTCTGGACCGAGGGCACCAATGTATATCTGCATGTGTAAGAGTCATCAACCGTTGTGACCATCTCAAACCCCGCTCGTTCTTCAAAACTGATTGTGGAAGGTGCGAAATAAACCACCTTCCCAAGAGAGGAGTGCAACACATAAGGACACCTCTTTTTCTCATGGTTCGAGTGTAACATGAGTGAAGGATATCCCCCAGCAATGTAGGTATAGGATTCCTGGACATGAGGATCTGGACAACACTGATATCTATAAGCTGATCTGGGTTAGGGAACAACACCAAACCATAGACAAGGAGGGCCACAACTTCTTCAAAAGCTTGTAAGTCAAGGGAGTTCCAACATTCATGGGCCTTTTCAAACAGAAACCTGGCTAAGAACCCTTTGATACCACTTCTAACTTCCCAATGTCCCTTGAGGTCAGATGATTGTAGGTGTAAGGCTTTAGCAATCTCTTCAAGCTTGGGTTCCTTTTCTGTACCGTTGTAGGGTAGTTGATCAAGGATAGGGATCTTCAGGAGCCGGGAGAACTCCTCTAATGTAGGTACCAGCTGATAGTCCAAGAAGGTGAAACAGTGATGCAGAGGGTCAAAGAACTGGAACAGGACCTTTATCATATCTTCCTCAATGTTGGTGTTGACCAAGCTAATGAGTCTTCCATGTCTTTCACTGAATGAAGAGCTCTCGGGAATCCTGGATACAAGCTCCTTAAGCTGAGGAGGGATCCTTACAAGGCTGATTTGAATTGTCTTTCTGCGAACAGTTTCCATGTCCTACAAAACAAGAACAAAGATGAAGATTCGAACCCCTGAAATGGTTAGTCAATGCATATGATGCTGGATGATGTCATGATGCTATGATTAAACACACCACAGATATTTACAAAGACAAACATGTAAGGCACACAAGTCACACAAGACAAGCCCTTAGAGTTTAAGGCCAGCATGGGGTCTGGGTAGTACCCTCTTGAAGTTGGTGGGTTCAACCTGTCCTATTAGAAGTAACCGGGTTCTAAGGATCCCAATATCACCGGATTGCTTTCATTGTTCATCGTTTCGATTTAGCCACTGAACTGGCGACTGAAATATTCCAGGAAAGCAACCCTCAATTGAGTGTAGTATCGAGTATCAACCAACCTCGGACTGCACCAAAGTCAGTTATCTCACTACCCTAAAGAGGCCAAGATAGTTCAATTAAGGTTCCTAAGGTCTGTTGATGCTTCACGACACCACGCGGAGGCCCCGTACTCTCCTTGACTGAACTCAAGGGTTACCGGTACACACCAAAGTGCCACATCAATGTAGCAGACTGTTTCAACCATGTCGGTATACCCCGCACAGTTCCCTCACAGCCTTGTTGCTACTTTTTAAGAAGGTATCCCCAGATCCGGGTTTAGGATCTATAGAACTCCCAAGACAGTCCCACAATTTAAAGCAAGCAAATCAATACAATTGAAAACACAGTTATGAACTAACCCTAAGGTACACCCCACTTATTAGATCCCCAGCAGAGTCGCCAGTTCTGTGATCGGTGGATCTGGAACTGACTATTTAACGCTGGTTCGCGAAATATCACGGAAGAAAGAGTCGCCACCGTCTTTTATTTTCTCCAAATGGAAAGGACAAAAGCACAGAAAAATTCCTTATAGAGATTGCTCTCGGTTCGGGAGGTAGGTTATAGAAAGGGAAGGTGTTAGCACCCTTTCTATCCATGGTTATCCATGGGCTCTTAGATACTTGCTCATTGTGTTTTCAAAAGGTTTGTTTGCTTTTCAATTGTGGGTTTTAAAAAGTTTCTTTGAAAATTCCAGTTCGACTCTTGTATCGGTCCTCAAGAGTGTTTGAAAAATTGCTTTCGAAAGCTTTTTGAAAAGGTGTCGGTGTGAAAAGTATTTTTTTGAATTTTGTTTTGAGATTAGAGCAAGTATCTAGAGTCGTCTACCTACCCTAAGGAATTCGTCTGTGTAAATGTCCTTTAAAGTAGCGCCATCCCACCATTGAGAGGTAGGTAGCACCACCGTTGGAGGTGTTCGGGTCAATTCGAGGTTCGGGACATTGTGATCACCGGAGCAATAGGAAGACACCTTAGAAGCTACCCTCATGCCAGGTTCCCGGATCATGAGGACTTACTAAGACATCCTCTACTCGACGATCACCTTTCGAGAGGCAAGGCAACAGTGAGGCGTACCCTAGGGGTGGTGTGTGATTTGTGTGTCATGTTCATTTATTTTTGTCTTATTCATGTCATGGGTGATCTACGCGTTATTTTTATTTTAACATCCATTCTTGCATGCAATTATTAACAGTTAAAAAGTTGCGAGAAATATAAAGTTCCTACGCTATTACAAAGGCGCGGGTCCACATCGCCAAATTTAATCCAGGACCCGATTTGACATAAAATAAAGTAAAGTAATATAAATATCAAGTTTACACGGCTTTGGGAGAATTACATAAATATTACAAAAAGAAATAAAAATGCGAAGAGAATTAAATCGGGAATGCGAGGGCGTTGGACCCTTTTTGACGAAATTAAATTATTATGAACAAATTAATTAAAATAAAATAAAAAGAAATTATTTTTGAAGTTTTTTCTATTTATGAATTTTTAATGAGAATTAAATGAAATTAAAATATTAATTAACCCTAATTCTAGTTTTTTTTATTTATTAAGAAAAGCATTAAAATTTAACCTAAAATTAAACCTAATTAATTAATTGCAAGTATTTACAAGAATAATAATTAATAATTAATAATTAATAAAAGAAAAGTAAAAGGTAAAAAGTGATTAAAACCTAATTCTACAAATTTTAAATTTATTAAGAAAATGTTAAAGTTAATCCTAGAATAAAAAAAACTAATTAATTAATAAGACTTTTTTTACAAAAATAACATTTAAATAATATATTTTTTTATTTTGTCTTTCTGATTTTTTTTGTATTATTTTTATATTTTATGAAAATAAATTAATTTAAAGAATTAAAAAATGAAATAATTGAAACAAATAAAATAAAAAAAGAAAAGAATTGCAAAACCTTGGGGGGTTCTGTCCCCAATTGGAGGTATAATTTAGCATTTTAGGCCCATCTTTGGAGGCCTTTGTTGACTTTTCCTGGAAGCGTGCATGTGTGTTGACTGATGCCTATTATGTTCTTCAGATCATAGCCCTTTGATTGATATTGATAAGCGCGTGGCCAACCTGGATGAGGGACGTATGGTGGACGCTTGTATTGAAACTGCACAGAAGCATGATTAGCAAAATAACATGGAATAAGAAGGGGGGACCTGGGGATCGAACCCAGGTCCCAGAGGTTACCACACTGATGCCTTGCCACTGGAGCTATTAACGCGTTTTGATTATATTATAGAAGACAAATAATATAATGCAAATCATGAGTTAGTGGCCAATTTTCGCGCGAAATTTGAATACACCAACCATCGCCTTACACATCACCATCTTCTCCACTGGCCCTGCATTTTATCTGAAAAAAACAAATTGAATAGCGGGGGTTTTAAACCCCCACTAAGTAACAAGTACAAAAATAGCGATTAGCAACCCTTTGATCATAAATTAGGCGCGACCCCATCATTGAGTTCGTCTGAAGGTCATGATTTTAATGGTCTGGGTCTTGTGTTCCAATTTTACCCTATGTCAGAATCCCCAATTCAAGGTCTCTGAAAACCTAGAATGCTTCAATGGTGGATCCTCCAATTTTGCACGAAAACTCAATTAAAGTATGCAGTTAGCTTTAGAATCAATCAATTAGTATGAATCCACAAAAAAAATGCAATGAGAATGCTTGAATATTGAAACACGAATATGAATAAAATGTGAAAAACTTTGAGTTCTGTATACCAATTCTGGGCGTTAGAGTTGATGATTTTTATTCAAACACGTTCCTTGAAGCCTCAGGAACGCAATAGAATGGTTATTTGCCTTTGAATCGCACTGGAATGTAGTTTTCAGTTTTGGAATTTTTTGGCAAAAACTCAAACTTTGCTCTTGTTTTCTGGCGCAGCTCTTAGGTTCCTGGCTCTAGGGTTTGCATTAGGCTTATGTATGGAATGATTAGGGTTGAGTTTTTGGTCCAAAGAATCCTTGCATTGATGGAATGAATTTTGATTTTTATGGCATAATCTTTCAAATATTTTCCATGCATATTTGATTCCAATCATGGCAAATCACATTGATTCTTCCCATATCAGATCATGCACGAATCTTGAGTGTATTTCATGCATAAAAAGATTTAAAAAGCTTGCTTTGGTATTTTTAACATATTTTAATTAATTAAATGAATTATTAGCAATTAAAAATTCAAATAAATAAATAAAAATGATGAATAACTTCCCTTTGAGCCAAATGGTCGTGCACATGCTTGGAATGATGAATCTTGGAAGAAAATATGGCCCATTAGCAATTTTAAGGCATTTGAAGCAATGTTGACTTTTTAAAATATCCAAAAATTTCCCAACTTCCACAAGGCATATCTTGCTCAATTTTTAAGATTTGATCATGTTCTTGGACATTTTGGAAAGGTCTTGAAGTCCTCTAACCAATGCCTTTGGTCCCATGTCATTTTGATATACCAATCTCAAGTTATGGCCTTTGACTTAAAGTCCCTTTTTGTTGACTTTTGAAAATGACCTATAATGTTGAAATTGATAACTTTTTGTGAGAGCATTTATTGGACTTGAAGTGTGAAGAGAAGCTGTAGGAAATGTCTTTCTCTTCAAAATGAGATTTGGATGGAATTTTTCTGATAATCCATGTGGAAGTTATGCCCTGGTCAAGTTACAGTTGACTTTTTCAACTGTCCAAATATGGAAACTTTTGCATCTTGAGACTTTTTGAGCCAAACTTTGAAAATCATGATCAAGCATTGATCAAATGATGTTTGTGGCTTCAAAATGAGATGTTGACCAAAAATTTGAACTTTTGACTATCAAATGACCATTTTGCCCCTGCAGTTGACTGTAGTGCAATTAGGGTTTTTGACTGTGCAATTTTGTGCTGTAAGTCTTGAAACTTGGTATGAGGATGCTTGACCATGTTTATAGGCATGTGGGACTTGATTGGACCCTTGGAAACTTCATTTTCTTTGTCAGAACCAAAACCCTAATTTTTGACTGTTAGGAAGCCCTTGAACTGTGCAACCCTTGGGGAGATTTTGAAGCTTGCTCTTTGCAAATTTTGAAGAATATGGGAGGGCAAATTTTGGGGTACAACAGTTGCCCCTGTTCAATCTTCTTAAACCTGAGGATGCAGATTGGCTGACGTGCCTTTCGTAATCCGAAGGTGGAAGATGATTGAACACTAGAGTGCCCAGAAATTTGCGCTCACATAGTAGTGTGATGGTGGAATGGGCTTATAGATGCAATTTGGAGATTGATGGATGGTGGATGGGCTTATAGATGCCATCTGGATGCTGATCGCGTAAGAGATTCCTTAGCGAGAACTTGCGTACCTGCAAAAGAAAAATGATTACCTGACCCGTTACAGGGGCTGGTCTTCAGATTCTTTGTATAGATATGTCCTGATTGGTTACAGGAGCTAGATCTGGATCTTCAAAAGGTGATGAATGAACCAGGGATGGTTACTACTTCAACAGGAACGCTGAGAGAACCTTGGATGATTACTACCTCAACAGGAACGCTGGGAGAATCTTGGGGCGATTACTACCTCCACGGTAACGCTGAGAGAATCTTGGATGACTTCAACCTCAACAGTAACGCTGAGAGAATCTTGGGCGACTTCTACCTCAACAGTAACGCTGAGAGAATCTTGGATATCTTCTACTGAGTCTTTATCAGGAAAATCTGTTAGGGGTCGATTTAGCTGGACTAGAGAAGGCCTTTGACTGGATAAGAAACAAAAAAGTCTTAGGGTCGATTTAACTGAACCGGTCTAGGTCTTGAAATCTTCAACTGGATAAGAAACATGGAGATCTTAGGGTCGATCTGACTGAACCAGAGAAGGCCTTTGACTGGATAAGAAACAGGAAAATCTTAGGGTCGATTTAACTGAACCGGTCTAGGTCTTGAAATCTTCAACTGGATAAGAAACAGGGAGATCTTAGGGTCGATCTGACTGAACCAGAGAAGGCCTTGGACTGGATAAGAAACAGAAAAATCTTAGGGTCGATTTAACTGAACCGGTCTAGGTCTTTAAATCTTCAACTGGATAAGAAACAGGGAGATCTTAGGGTCGATCTGACTGAACCAGAGAAGGCCTTTGACTGGATAAGAAACAGGAAAATCTTAGGGTCGATTTAACTGAACCGGTCTAGGTCTTGAAATCTTCAACTGGATAAGAAACAGGGAGATCTTAGGGTCGATCTGACTGAACCAGAGAAGGCCTTGGACTGGATAAGAAATAGAAAAATCTTAGGGTCGATTTAACTGAACCGGTCTAGGTCTTGAAATATAGTTGAGAACTTAACTGAATCTTTCCTGAAAGGTAAAGGTCAGTCATATGCAATGCATGATATGGATCAAGAAATGATGTTCTCAATATAAATGAGATTTGTGAGATATGATGCGTAGATGCATGCTATAATGATGTATGTGATGTTTATGAATGTATGTTTTCGTCTTAGGAAAATAAATCCTTGACGGGTGCCGGGAAGTCATATCCTGGGCTGATGTTGAAGAATAGATCTTTGCTTCCGCTGGGGATGATAATTGCAAGAATACCGGTAGGAGAAGATAACTCCGTTGGGGAATAAACTTGGCGAATGGATTACTCTGCGGGCAGGAAAGATACCCTAGCAATCTTGCTGGGAAGCAATACTCTGTGGGGAGAGAGATACTTTGCTGAAATGTTGATAATAACTTGCTGGGGATACCCTTGTTGTGTTGGAAGTGTTAATAGACTTCGCTGGGGATAAGAAGACTTTGTCGAGGACGATCTTTCCGTGGATTTTGGCTAAGGATAACCCAGTTATATCCTGGTAAGGAAATAACTCTTTGAATAAAGCCGGGAGACGCGTTCGTGCTCTGCGAGGATAAGCTTCCAGAATCTACTGGGGATAAGCTTACTGTTTGGGGAGATGGATTCCACCTTTCCTTGGGAACTACATTGGACTCTCCTGAGGAAGTTTGAGATGTATCGGGGAAGTGACTCCATTGAATGTTGGATATACCGCCGGGGAACAACCTTTAGGCCAAGACTGCCGGGGATGCTTGTTAAGAATGCATGTATACTGCTGGGGAATGTTGAGATCTGCGGGAGGATACCCAACTTCCTTAAGTTTGACTGTAACTTTTCTCGGGGAGAGTGTACTGACTTGCTGGCTCACTCTCTGGGGATTTAAGATATCTGGTTATGTTCTTCAGCTGAAATCACCTTGGTACCTGGGTGGACGGAACAATTAGATCGCTTTTAGACAACTCTTTATTGCCCCTGTTTCTAATGTTACCTGTAATTAATCCTTTATTTCGTATGCAAGTATTCATGAGTTAGCAAATTATTGTCAATGCATATATCACAAATTGAACCTTGGACGTTCTTCGCAAAACAAAACAGAAAAGGAAAAAACAATTGGCAATTTTAAGCTGAAAAGTGATTTTTTTATTGATTTTTTTTTTAATTTGCCGGTAAATAGGCGTTTATGTACAAGAGGCTGACGTCCTAGTAAGAGAACACCGCCGAACAAAAAGAGTTTATACGAATTTGTACAAAAGAAAATAAAACAGCTGTGTGAAATGAATTATCCCACTGGGTTTCAACTCTGCTACTGCCTTTATATCTCCGAGCGTCTCATCACTTGATGACCTTAGTTGAAGATGAAGCTGACTGATCGATGCCGTCTTAACTTGATGTAGATACCGGATTCTGGATGCAAAGTGATCCAATGAGACATAGTATTACGCTTTATCCCTAACTTTTGCCTGGACCGCCCTTTCGGGTTTTCAGTCCACCGGGATACCCATTTTTGCCCAAGCCGCCTTTTCAGGTTTTCGACTTGCCGGGTGTACAGATTTTTTTTTATTTCATCCCTTCATTTTGCCCGAACCCTTTTGGTTCGCCGGGAAGCCCTAACTTTTGCCTAGGCATGTCAGCCTAGCGGGTCTTTTCTCATGCGTAGTATCTTTTTACTATGTCTGCATTGGCGGGGTGAGGAAGGTCGTCACCATCCATGTTGGTTAGAATCATGGCTCCTCCTGAGAACACATGTTTAACCACAAATGGCCCTTTGTACGTAGGGGTCCATTTGCCCCTTGGATCACTCTGAGGAAGGATGATTCGCTTGATTACCAGATCCCCAACTTGATACTCTTGTGGTCTGACCTTTTTGTTAAATGTCCTGATCATCCGCTTTTGATACGTCTGACCATGACAAATAGCAGCAAGTCTCTTTTCGTCAATTAGATTTAGCTGATCAAGTCGTGTCTGGATCCAATCATCTTCGTTCATATTTGCATCCTTCATTATCCGGAGAGAGGGTATCTGCACTTCGATTGGTAAGACTGCTTCCATACCATAAACCAAGGAGAAAGGAGTTGCCCCGGTTGACGTCCTGGCTGAGGTACGGTACCCATGTAGAGCGAACGGTAACATCTCGTGCCAATCTTTATAAGTTACTGTCATCTTCTGCACGATTTTCTTAATGTTCTTATTTGCTGCTTCTACAGCCCCATTCATCTTCGGTCTGTAAGGAGAAGAGTTATGGTGCTGTATCCTAAACTGCTCGCAGAGCTCAGCGATCATCTTGTTATTGAGATTGGTACCGTTGTCTGTAATGATCCTCTCAGGGACGCCGTATCGACAGATCAGATTATGCCGAATGAACCGTGCCACAGCAGTCTTGGTTACCGTAGCGTAGGAAGCCGCTTCAACCCACTTCGTGAAGTAATCAATTTCCACTAGGATGAAGCGATGCCCGTTAGATGCTGTAGGTTTAATCTCACCGATCATGTCTATGCCCCACATTGCAAACGGCCAAGGCGCAGTCAGAACATTCAGAGGAACTGGAGGAACATGCACCTTGTCTGCATAAATCTGGCATTTATGGCATGTCCGAGAATGTTGGTAACAGTCGGCTTCCATTGTGGACCAGAAATACCCTGCCCGAAGGATTTTCTTCGCCATAGTGTGTCCACTGGAATGTGTCCCGAAGGTCCCTTCATGTAGCTCTTCCATGATCCTTTCTGCTTCATTCTTGTCCACACAACGCAGTAAGGTCGAATCATGGTTTCGCTTGTACAAGATGCCGTTGCTAAGGAAGAACTTCGCTGCGAACCTTCTCAGAAACTTTTTATCATTGACAGATGCACCTTCAGGGTATTCCTGAGCTTCCAAATATCTCTTCACCTCATGGTATCAAGGATTCTCAGTCACCAATTCAGTCTCGAGATCACAACAGTATGCCGGTTCATCCAGTTTCCAGATGATGATCCGGGGAGCCTCATTATCCCATTTGACCTTGAACATAGAAGACATTGTAGCTAACGCGTCCGCCAGCTGATTCTCCTCTCTCGGGAAGTGTTCAAAGGTTATCTCTGTGAAGTGGGGGATCAAGGTCAACACACATTCTCTGTAAGGAATAAGATTCGGATGTTTCGTATCCCACTCTCCTTTGATCTGATTGATCACGAGAGCGGAATCTATGAAAACACTCAGAAACTTGATCCTTAAGTCGATCGCAGCTTGGAGACCCATGATGCATGCCTCATACTCCGCCATGTTGTTGGTGCAGTTGAAACATAGCCGGGCAGTGAGCGGAGTATGAGTACCTTGAGGGGATATGATTATAGCGCCGATACCGTTACCCAAAGCATTGGAGGCTCCGTCAAAGTGCATAGACCATCGGGATCCTTCCTCAGGTCCTTCATCCGGTCCAGGTACTTCACAATCAGTCACAATCATGATGCTCTCGTCTGGAAACTCGAAGTTCATTGACTGATAGTCGTCTACTGCCTGATGTGCCAAGTGGTCTGCCAATACACTTCCCTTGATGGCTTTCTGGGTCGTGTACTGAATGTCGTATTCCGTCAAGATCATTTGCCATCTTGCTATTCTCCCAGACAGAGCAGGCTTTTCAAATATGTACTTTATAGGATCAATCTTTGAGATTAACAAGGTGGTGTGAGTCAGCATATACTATCTCAGCCGGCGAGCAGCCCATACCAAAGCGCAGCAAGTTTTCTCAATCAGTGAGTATCGGGTCTCACAGTCGGTAAACTTTTTGCTAAGGTAATAAATGGCATGCTCTTTTCGGCCAGACTCGTCATGCTGCCCCAGCACACACCCCATTGAGTTATCAAGTACCGTCAGGTATAGTATCAGAGGTCTCCCTTCAACCGGTGGCATAAGGATGGGTGGTTCTTGGAGATACTCCTTGATTCTGTCAAAAGCAGCCTGACATTCATCATTCCAACGTACTACCTGATCTTTCTTCAGCAGCTTGAAGATTGGCTCACAGGTAGCAGTCAGGTGTGAGATGAATCGAGCAATGTAATTCAGGCGTCCTAAGAATCCTCTAATTTCTTTTTCAGAACGAGGGACTGGCATTTCTTGGATGGCCTTGATCTTGGCAGGGTCCACTTGAATACCCTTATCACTTACAACAAAGCCTAGCAACTTCCCAGATCTTACCCCGAAGGTGCACTTGTTCGGGTTCAACCTCAGCTTGTACAATTTTAGACGGTCAAACAACTTCTGCAGATGATTTAGGTGTTCTTCCTCAGTCTGAGACCTTGCGATCATGTCGTCAACATACACTTCTATCTCATGATGGATCATGTCATAAAATAAAGCAACCATGGCACGTTGGTAGGTTTCCCCAACATTCTTCAGTCCAAAAGGCATGACCTTGTAGCAGAAGGTGCCCCACTGAGTAACAAAGGTAGTTTTTTCCATGTCTTCAGGTGCCATCTTGATCTGATTGTAACCTGAAAAACCATCCATGAAAGAGAACACCTTATGCTGAGTAGTATTGTCAACAAGGACATCAATGTGAGGTAAAGGGAAGTCATCCTTGGGGCTGGCCCTGTTCAGATCCCTGTAATCGACGCACATTCTGACCTTACCATCTTTCTTTGGTACCGGCACCACATTAGCAACCCACTGAGGGTAAGAAGTTACTGCAAGGAACCCAGCATCAAACTGTTTCATAACCTCGGCTTTGATCTTCTCAGACATCTCTGGACGCATACGGCGGACCTTTTGCTTAACCGGAGGGCAGTCTTCCTTAGTAGGCAAGTGATGGACTACAATATCGGTATCCAACCCGGGCATGTCTTCGTAGGACCAGGCAAAGATCCCCATATAATCATGTAGCATCTTAGTCAACCGTTGCTTCACGCTGAGCTCTAGGTTGGCACCAATCTTTACCTCCTTTCTGTCTACCTCAGTACCCAGATTTATTGTTTCCACTGGCTCTTCGTGTGGTTGAATTGCCCTCTCTTCCTGGAGTAACAGTCTTGCAAGCTCGCCAGGCACTTCGCGATCATCTTCACCTTCGTCTTCGGCTAAGTTGATCAGATTTTCGAAGTCATAACTGGCAGTAGCAGAGTCGTTACCAGTGAGATCCAGAGTGGATTGAAACCTGTATGAGTGAGTGTGTGTAAATACAGCTGTTTTGAAATATATAAAGGAAGGAAAGACAGAAAAGGAGCATAAGATTTGAAATGCGAGAAAACGTCCAAGATTTTTATTCATGATATATGAAATGACAATTTATATGCCCTCACAAATGAAACCACGGTGCCTCGGGTAAGACACCGGGCCATAGAGTTTTAATTGTTTATTACAAATAATAAAACAAAGAAGTTTATTACTGCGTAACAAAAGTAACAGGAGTATGGTCTTTGGCAATCCAATTGGTCAATCCGCCTTCAGTCGTCGGGTAGATCCAGCTATTGAATTCTGACTCTCCCACTTCATCTTCATCTCCCATAGCATTCACCCCTGGGTTGGTAATAAGCACAAGAGGTCTTCTGGTCTTTGCCTTCCGCATAGCTTTCTGACCCTCTGCAGTAAAACCCAGTCCGAATTTGTCAGTTTTCTGTGTAAAATCAGGGAGCCTTCCCCAGTTAGTACATTCGCCTTTCTGAATCATAGCCCGGGCATCCTTTAGGGAAGCCATCTTCAAAGGAACATCCTCTTCGACCACTGTTTCTGCTGCTGCTAAAGTTGGAAGTACCTCCTCGAAATGCTGAAAGGGGGTTTCAATAAACTCCCCGTCCATCTCAATATACCTGAAGGAATTCAAATGGCTCACCATATACTCCTCCTCTCCCTGCACAGTGACGATCTTCCCTCTGACGGGGTACTTGAGCTTCTGGTGCAGGGTAGAGGTCACTGCCCCAGCTTTGTGGATCCAAGGTCGACCCAGTAGACAAGAATACGATGGACGGATATCCATCACATAGAAAGTAGAGTCGAAAACTTGAGAGCCCACACGAATAGGAATGTCTACCTCTCCATGGACCATCCTTTTAGAACCGTCGAAGGCTCTGACGATGATGTTGCTAGGTTTCAGCTCCAGACCTTCACAATCCAAATGGTCTAAGGCCTTCTTGGGTAGCACAATTAGGGAAGAACCAGTGTCCACCAACACGTGCGCCAGAGTAGTGCCCCTGCATTCAATAGAGACATGCAGGGCGTCATTGTGGTCATTTCCCTTAGCAGTAAGGTCAACATCTGAGAAACCCAAACCGTTGTCCGCTGTCAGATTGGCTACGCAATCAGTGAACTGGACTGCAGATGTCTCCTATGGCACATGGGCCGTCTTGAGGAATGAAATCAGGGCCTTAGCATGGGCCTCTGAGCACAGTAGCAAGGAGAGCATTGAGATCTTGGAGGGGGTGTGCCCCAGCTGCTCGACAACATTAAAATCACTCTTCTTGATTATTTTTAGAATTTCCTCCATCTCTTGTTGGGAGGCCTCAGCAGTTACAGGTCTTGGTGCCTCCATTCGGGCAGGCTCGTCTTCAATCCCTTTGCCCCGAGCATTAGATGACTCGGCAGCAGGGGAAACAACTTGATCAGAAATAGGAACAGGTACACTTGTAGGTGTTATAGTGAGGGGTCTTCGAATAGCGGGCGGTGCAATGTCAGGCGAGAAGAGCCGGCCACTGCGGGTAACCTTTGCTGGACCAGTGATATTGCTGATACTGGTGCCAGTGTTGAACTCTTGCTTAATTCCATTCACATACACATCTGCCCCATAGTGCCAGGGGACAACCTTATCAGATTCGTAGGGGAGAGGCCCCGGAACAGTAATAACAACAGGTGCGACAGTCATGATTTGAACTGGCTTTCTTGGGAGAGCCTTGATCGGATTATTAAAGATTGTAACAACAGAAACTTCTTCTACCGGAACCAACTGAACATCAGTCTTCTTGAACAGAATCTCTTTGCTGTCCATTAGGCTTTGGATGCCCAACTTCAGCAAAGGACAACCAGATAGGGAAACAGCACAGAAAAGGCAACCTTCACTACAACCCGGAAATAAACCGGCCAACAGTAGATTCCTCTTGACAGTCATTAAAGGAGTAGCCACATCATCCACAGAAACGGCGTATACATCTTCATCAACAGCATTTACTCCATGCTGGGGCATAGGAGCAGTCACCACATTCGGCCTCTCCGGCGCTTCAAACTGTATCTCTTTTGTGTCAATAAGGTCTTGTACCTTATTCCTTAAAGCCCAACAGTCATCAGTGGAATGCCCCGGGCTATCGGAGTGATAAGCACAGCGAGAATTTGGATTGTATTTAGGAGAAGCCGTATTCACAACCTTCGGGGCTTCTCTGACAGTCACTAGGTTGGTGGACAGCAACTGCGGCAAGATCTGCAATAAAGTCATACTCAAACGGGTGAACTCTCTCCTGGGTCTTTCAGCCCTTTGAGGATTGGTTTGCCGAGGAGCGGCAACAGGCTTGGCAATCATCACCGCGTTGACAGATTGGCGGCGCTCAGGTTTCTCTTGTCTTCTAGACCCATATACAGCACTGGCCTCCTTCTTGAAGGGCTTCTTCTCAGAACTTGCAGATGCACCCTTCTGAATTTTGCCAAACTTCATTCCAGCCTCTATTCTCTCTCCAGTCAGAATAAGATCAGTGAACCCTGCAGACGAATTCCCGATAAGATGGTTGAAAAATGGCCCAGATAGGGTCCCCAAGAACATGTCTACCAACTCCCGGTCAGTTAACGGAGGCTGCACCCTGCCAGCCAGATCCCTCCACTTCTGTGCGTACTCTTTAAAACCTTCGCTTGAACCTAGCGACATACCCTGGAGTTGGGTACGTGTAGGGGCAAGGTCGGCATTATATTGATACTGCTTATAGAAAGCAGTAGCCAACTCCTCCCAGTTATGAACCTTGGTCCCATCCAGCTGATAGAACCATTCGAGATGAGTCCCTGAAAGACTCTCCTGGAAGAAGTGGATCCACAAGTTCTTGTCCACTGAGTACGGTTGAATCTTCCGCACGTAGGATCTGAGGTGTAACTTGGGACAAGACGCCCCGTCATACTTGGTAAAGGATGGTGCTTTGAACTTATGAGGAATGATCACACCAGTAGACAAACCCAAATCTCTAAAATCCAGCCCCGACACTTGTTGGATCTCCATGGCATTCACTCTGTCCTCCAACTGCTTGTATCTGTCTTCTGCAGGAGGATACTGTTCCTCATCAAAATCAGTCTCGTTGTCGGAGACCCCCGGACTAGGACCTTTTCCCCCTTGGGGACTACCTTTGCCTATAGAAGAACCAGCCTCTTCATTCTGCAGAGTGTTGCCAAACCTTCGGCCCGAGTTGAAAAGAACAGTTCTCCTCTTCTTCTTCTTCTCTTTCTTCAGGAGCAGAGCCTTCAGCTCTTCTTGGCCCTGAGCCAAACCCATGATTAGTTCCTGAAATTGCGCATTTTGCGCCTGAAGAGCCTTGATGGACATCTCAGTTGATGATGAGTCAGTTTCATGATGCTGAAATAAACAGCGACGAACGGTAAGCAACCTGAAAAGAAGAAAACCTGTTATGCACATGATGAATGATATGTGTTTATGCAATGCATTCAAGGGTTCGAAAGTTCAAATTTGTTGTAGACAAAAAGGAACACACGTTATCATTAAGGAAATAATTGTTCAGTACATCAAAGCCTCATGGGCACAATAATACAAAGCAAATCAATCCCAAAAGACACTACGCATCCTCTTTGGAGCTATGTAGGTGTTGAGAGTCCTCTCCTCATGCAATAGGCGGGTGAGCTCCAGGACCTTCTTTTCACTAGCATGTAGACTGGTCTCAAGAGAATTCTGTTCTTCCTTAAGCTGGGTCCAGCTCTTCTGCATCTCTTCCCAGGATGTGGGTCAGGGTGCTGAATGGTGTAGGACACTTCTCCTTCCAAGACTGGCTCTTTGATCACAGGGAGCATATGAGGATATGGCATTACTAACTTCTGGGAGCGGGCTCGTACCCACTTGAGATAAGGTTCCAACGGGATGGAGTTCCTGTGCCCCAGTGTCTTGTTGTCTATCCTACTGGGCATCCTCCAAGCTCTGATAAATCTCTGGCGAAGTCCTTGTGCATCGTTGTCGAAGTCAAAAACTATGTCAGGAATTAACAAGTCATGAGGACCATCCCTTCGAGCATAACCAAACTGTCTCCAAGCCAGGCATGGGTTGTAAGTAATACCTCCTCTGATTCCAAGTAAAGGAACATTAGGGTACTCCCCGCAACGATCAATGATAGTGACATCCTCTCTGGACCGAGGGCACCAATGTATATCTGCATGTGTAAGAGTCATCAACCGTTGTGACCATCTCAAACCCCGCTCGTTCTTCAAAACTGATTGTGGAAGGTGCGAAATAAACCACCTTCCCAAGAGAGGAGTGCAACACATAAGGACACCTCTTTTTCTCATGGTTCGAGTGTAACATGAGTGAAGGATGTCCCCCAGCAATGTAGGTATAGGATTCCTGGACATGAGGATCTGGACAGCACTGATATCTATAAGCTGATCTGGGTTAGGGAACAACACCAAACCATAGACAAGGAGGGCCACAACTTCTTCAAAAGCTTGTAAGTCAAGGGAGTTCCAACATTCATGGGCCTTTTCAAACAGAAACCTGGCTAAGAACCCTTTGATACCACTTCTAACTTCCCAATGTCCCTTGAGGTCAGATGATTGTAGGTGTAAGGCTTTAGCAATCTCTTCAAGCTTGGGTTCCTTTTCTGTACCGTTGTAGGGTAGTTGATCAAGGATAGGGATCTTCAGGAGCTGGGAGAACTCCTCTAATGTAGGTACCAGCTGATATTCCAAGAAGGTGAAACAGTGATGCAGAGGGTCAAAGAACTGGAACAGGACCTTTATCATATCTTCCTCAATGTTGGTGTTGACCAAGCTAATGAGTCTTCCATGTCTTTCACTGAATGAAGAGCTCTCGGGAATCCTGGATACAAGCTCCTTAAGCTGAGGAGGGATCCTTACAAGGCTGATTTGAATTGTCTTTCTGCGAACAGTTTCCATGTCCTACAAAACAAGAACAAAGATGAAGATTCGAACCCCTGAAATGGTTAGTCAATGCATATGATGTTGGATGATGTCATGATGCTATGATTAAACACACCACAGATATTTACAAAGACAAACATGTAAGGCACACAAGTCACACAAGACAAGCCCTTAGAGTTTAAGGCCAGCATGGGGTCTGGGTAGTACCCTCTTGAAGTTGGTGGGTTCAACCTGTCCTATTAGAAGTAACCGGGTTCTAAGGATCCCAATATCACCGGATTGCTTTCATTGTTCATCGTTTCGATTTAGCCACTGAACTGGCGACTGAAATATTCCAGGAAAGCAACCCTCAATTGAGTGTAGTATCGAGTATCAACCAACCTCGGACTGCACCAAAGTCAGTTATCTCACTACCCTAAAGAGGCCAAGATAGTTCAATTAAGGTTCCTAAGGTCTGTTGATGCTTCACGACACCACGCGGAGGCCCGTACTCTCCTTGACTGAACTCAAGGGTTACCGGTACACACCAAAGTGCCACATCAATGTAACAGACTGTTTCAACCATGTCGGTATACCCCGCACAGTTCCCTCACAGCCTTGTTGCTACTTTCTAAGAAGGTATCCCCAGATCCAGGTTTAGGATCTAAAGAACTCCCAAGACAGTCCCACAATTTAAAGCAAGCAAATCAATACAATTGAAAACACAGTTATGAACTAACCCTAAGGTACACCCCACTTATTAGATCCCCAGCAGAGTCGCCAGTTCTGTGATCGGTGGATCTGGAACTGACTGTTTAACGCTGGTTCGCGAAATGTCGCGGAAGCAAGAGTCGCCACCGTCTTTTATTTTCTCCAAATGGAAAGGACAAAAGCACAGAAAAATTCTTTATAGAGATTGCTCTCGGTTCGGGAGGTAGGTTATAGAAAGGGAAGGTGTTAGCACCCTTTCTATCCATGGTTATCCATGGGCTCTTAGATACTTGCTCATTGTGTTTTCAAAAGGTTTGTTTGCTTTTCAATTGTGGGTTTTAAAAAGTTTCTTTGAAAATTCCAGTTCGACTCTTGTATCGGTCCTCAAGAGTGTTTGAAAAATTGCTTTCGAAAGCTTTTTGAAAAGGTGTCGGTGTGAAAAGTATTTTTTTGAATTTTGTTTTGAGATTAGAGCAAGTATCTAGAGTCGTCTACCTACCCTAAGGAATTCGTCTGTGTAAATGTCCTTTAAAGTAGCGCCATCCCACCATTGAGAGGTAGGTAGCACCACCCTTGGAGGTGTTCGGGTCAATTCGAGGTTCGGGACATGGTGATCACCGGAGCAATAGGAAGACACCTTAGAAGCTACCCTCATGCCAGGTTCCCGGATCATGAGGACTTACTAAGACATCCTCTACTCGACGATCACCTTTCGAGAGGCAAGGCAACAGTGAGGCGTACCCTAGGGGTGGTGTGTGATTTGTGTGTCATGTTCATTTATTTTTGTCTTATTCATGTCATGGGTGATCTACGCGTTATTTTTATTTTAACATCCATTCTTGCATGCAATTATTAACAGTTAAAAAGTTGCGAGAAATATAAAGTTCCTACGCTATTACAAAGGCGCGGGTCCACATCGCCAAATTTAATCCAGGACCTGATTTGACATAAAATAAAGTAAAGTAATATAAATATCAAGTTTACACGGCTTTGGGAGAATTACATAAATATTACAAAAAGAAATAAAAATGCGAAGAGAATTAAATCGGGAATGCGAGGGCGTTGGACCCTTTTTGACGAAATTAAATTATTATGAACAAATTAATTAAAATAAAATAAAAAGAAATTATTTTTGAAGTTTTTTGTATTTATGAATTTTTAATGAGAATTAAATGAAATTAAAATATTAATTAACCCTAATTCTAGTTTTTTTTATTTATTAAGAAAAGCATTAAAATTTAACCTAAAATTAAACCTAATTAATTAATTGCAAGTATTTACAAGAATAATAATTAATAATTAATAATTAATAAAAGAAAAGTAAAAGGTAAAAAGTGATTAAAACCTAATTCTACAAATTTTAAATTTATTAAAAAAATGTTAAAGTTAATCCTAGAATAAAAAAAACTAATTAATTAATAAGACCTTTTTTACAAAAATAACATTTAAATAATATATTTTTTTATTTTGTCTTTCTGATTTTTTTGTATTATTTTTATATTTTATGAAAATAAATTAATTTAAAGAATTAAAAAATGAAATAATTGAAACAAATAAAATAAAAAAAGAAAAGAATTGCAAAACCTTGGGGGGTTCTGTCCCCAATTGGAGGTATAATTTAGCATTTTTGGCCCATCTTTGGATGCCTTTGTTGACTTTTCCTGGAAGCGTGCATGTGTGTTGAGTGATGCCTATTATGTTCTTCAGATCACAGCCCTTTGATTGATCTTGATAAGCGCGTGGCCAACCTGGATGAGGGACGTATGGTGGACGCTTGTATTGAAACTGCACAGAAGCATGATTAGCAAAATAACATGGAATAAGAAGGGGGGACCTGGGGATCGAACCCAGGTCCCAGAGGTTACCACACTGATGCCTTGCCACTGGAGCTATTAACGTGTTTTGATTATATTATAGAAGACAAATAATATAATGCAAATCATGAGTTAGTGGCCAATTTTCGCGCGAAATTTGAATACACCAACCATCACCTTACACATCACCATCTTCTCCACTGGCCCTGCATTTTATCTGGAAAAAAAAATTGAATAGCGGGGGTTTTAAACCCCCACTAAGTAACAAGTACAAAAATAGCGATTAGCAACCCTTTGATCATAAATTAGGCGCGACCCCATCATTGAGTTCGTCTGAAGGTCATGATTTTAATGGTCTGGGTCTTGTGTTCCAATTTTACCCTATGTCAGAATCCCCAATTCAAGGTCTCTGAAAACCTAGAATGCTTCAATGGTGGATCCTCCAATTTTGCACGAAAACTCAATTAAAGTATGCAGTTAGCTTTAGAATCAATCAATTAGTATGAATCCACAAAAAAAATGCAATGAGAATGCTTGAATATTGAAACACGAATATGAATAAAATGTGAAAAACTTTGAGTTCTGTATACCAATTCTGGGCGTTAGAGTTGATGATTTTTATTCAAACATGTTCCTTGAAGCCTCAGGAACGCAATAGAATGGTTATTTGCCTTTAAATCGCACTGGAATGTAGTTTTCAGTTTTGGAATTTTTTGGCAAAAACTCAAACTTTGCTCTTGTTTTCTGGCGCAACTCTTAGGTTCCTGGCTCTAGGGTTTGCATTAGGCTTATGTATGGAATGATTAGGGTTGAGTTTTTGGTCCAAAGAATCCTTGCATTGATGGAATGAATTTTGATTTTTATGGCATAATCTTTAAAATCTTTTCCATGCATATTTGATTCCAATCATGGCAAATCACATTGATTCTTCCCATATCAGATCATGCACGAATCTTGAGTGTATTTCATGCATAAAAAGATTTAAAAAGCTTGCTTTGGTATTTTTCACATATTTTAATTAATTAAATGAATTATTAGCAATTAAAAATTCAAATAAATAAATAAAAATGATGAATAACTTCCCTTTGGGCCAAATGGTCGTGCACATGCTTGGAATGATGAATCTTGGAAGAAAATATGGCCCATTAGCAATTTTAAGGCATTTGAAGCAATGTTGACTTTTCAAAATATCCAAAAATTTCCCAACTTCCACAAGGCATATCTTGCTCAATTTTTAAGCTTTGATCATGTTCTTTGACATTTTGGAAAGTTATTGAAGTCCTCTAACCAATTCCTTTGGTCCCATGTCATTTTGATTTACCAATCTCAAGTTATGGCCTTTGACTTAAAGTCCCTTTTTGTTGACTTTTGAAAATGACCTATAATGTTGAAATTGATAACTTTTTGTGAGAGTATTTCTTGGACTTGAAGTGTGAAGAGGAGTTGTAGGAAATGTATTTCTCTTCAAAATGAGCTTTGGATGGAATTTTTCTGATAATCCATGTGGAAGTTATGCCCTGGTCAAGTTACAGTTGACTTTTTCAACTGTCCAAATATGGAAACTTTTGCATCTTGAGACTTTTTGAGCCAAGCTTTGAAAATCATGATCAAGCATTGATCAAATGATGTTTGTGGCTTCAAAATGAGATGTTGACCAAAAATTTGAACTTTTGACTGTCAAATGACCATTTTGCCCCTACAGTTGACTGTAGTGCAATTAGGGTTTTTGACTGTGCAACTTTGTGCTGTAAGTCTTGAAACTTGGTATGAGGATGCTTGACCAAGTTTATAGGCATGTGGGACTTGATTGGACCCTTGGAAACTTCATTTTCTTTGTTAGAACCAAAACCCTAATTTTTGACTGTTAGGAAGCCCTTGAACTGTGCAACCCTTGGGGAGATTTTGAAGCTTGCTCTTTGCAAATTTTGAAGAATATGGGAGGGCAAATTTTGGGGTACAACACATATCATGAAATAAAGCAACCATGGCACGTTGGTAGGTTGCCCCAGCATTTTTCAACCCAAAAGGCATGACCTTGTAGCAAAAGGTGCCCCACTGAGTAACAAAAGTGGTCTTCTCCATGTCTTCAGGAGCCATATTGATTTGGTTGTAACCGGAGAAGCCGTCCATGAAGGAAAATACCTTATGCTGAGCAGTATTGTCAACTAGAACATCGATATGAGGCAGAGGGAAATCATCTTTAGGGCTCGCCCTGTTCAAATCCCTGTAATCAACACACATTCGGACCTTACCATCCTTCTTCGGCACTGGAACCACGTTGGCAACCCACTGAGGGTAAGAAGTCACTGCTAGAAAACCGACGTCGAATTGTTTCATAACCTCAACTTTGATTTTCTCGGACATCTCTGGACGCATACGGAGGACCTTCTGCTTAACCGGAGGGCAATCTTCCTTGGTAGGCAGGTGATGAACCACAATGTCGGTATCCAACCCGGGCATTTCTTCGTAGGACCAGGCAAAGATTTCCACATAGTCATGCAACATCTGAATCAACCGTTGTTTCACACTGAGCTCTAGATTGGCACCAATCTTGACTTCCTTTCTGTCTGTCTCAGTACCCAGATTTACCGTTTCCACTGGCTCTTCATGTGGCAGAATGGCCCTCTCTTCCTGGAGTAACATTCTTGCAAGCTCACCAGGCACTTCGCAATCATCTTCACCCTCGTCTTCGGCCAAGTTGATCGGATTTTCGAAGTCATAACTGGCGGTAGCAGAGTCGTTACCAGTGAGATCCAGAGTGGATTGGAACCTGTATAGGTGAGTGTGTGTAAATATAGCTGTTTTGCAATATATAATAAAGGAAGACAGGGAGCGCAAGATTTGAAATGTAAAAAACGTCCAATGCTTTTATTCATGATATATGAAAGTGACAAATAACAAGCTCTCACAAATGAAACCATGGTGCCCTGGGTAAGACACCGGGCCATAAAGTTTCAAATTATTGTTCGTTACAAATTTAAAACAAAGGAGTTCATTACTGAGTGACAAAAGTAATAGGTGTAAAGTCTTTGGCAGTCCAGTTGCTTGGTCCATCATTGGTCGTTGGGTAGATCCAGCTGTCAAATTTGGATTCCTCCACGTCATCTTCAATAGCATTTACTCCCGGGTTGGTGATGAACATGGGAGGTCTTCCAATCCTTGCTTTACGGACAGCCCTCTGAGCTTCTGCAGTGAAACCCAAGCCAAATTTGTAAGCCTTTGGAGTGAAATCAGGAAGTCGGCCCCAGTTTGCGCACTCACCCTTCTCGATCACAGCCCGGGCATCCTTTAAGGAAGCCATCTTCAAAGGAGAACCCTCTTCATTCACAGTCTCTGCTGCTGCCAATGTCTGAGGCACCTCTTCAAAGTGTTGAAAGGGGGTTTCAATGAACTCCCCATCCATCTCTACGTACCGGAACGAGTTGAGGTGGCTGACCATATATTCTTCCTCCCCCTGCACTGTAACAATCTTCCCTCTGACCGGGTACTTAAGCTTCTGATGTAATGTGGAGGTCACAGCTCCAGCCTTGTGGATCCATGGACGACCCAGCAAACAAGAACAGGATGGTCGGATGTCCATCACATAGAAGGTAGAATCAAAAAATTGAGAACCAACCCTGATTGGAATATCAACTTCACCATGTACCATCCTTTTGGACCCGTCAAAGGCCCGGACAATAATGTTACTAGGCTTGAGCTATAAACCCTCACAATCCAACCTGTCAAGGGCCTTCTTGGGTAATACGTTTAATGAAGAACTGGTGTCAACCAGCACGTGGGCAAGAGTAGTGCCCCTGCATTCAATGGAGACATGCAGGGCATCATTATGGTTCTTTCCCTTGGAAGTCAGATCAGCGTTAGAGAAACCCAACCCATTATCAGCAGTCAAGTTGGCCACACAATCGGTAAATTGATCAACAGACGTTTCTTGTGGCACGTGGGCCGTCTTCAGGAAGGAAATCAGGGCCTTGGCATGGGCCTCTGAACATAACAACAGTGATAGCATAGAGATCTTAGAGGGGGTGTGCCCCAGCTGCTCAACAACGTTGAAATCACTCTTCTTAATGATCTTGAGAATCTCTTCCATCTCTTGCTTGGAAGCCTCAACAGTGGTTGTCTTTGGTGCCTCCGTCCGGGCAGGCACATCAGTAGCAATCCCTTTGCCCCGAGCGTCAGATGGCTCGGCAGCAGGGGTAGAAACTTGATCAGGAGGGGAAACAGGCACACTGGCAGGTGTGATAACAAGAGGTCTTTGAATTACTGGTGGCGCAATATCTGGTGAGAAGAGTCTACCACTACGAGTAACCTTAGCAGGCCCGGTGATGTTGGTGACACCGGTACTGGTATCAAATTCTTGTTTTACTCTGAGCACATAAACATCTGCCCCATAGTGCCATGGGACAACATTGTCAGATTTATAGGGGATGGGCCCCGGAACGGTGATGATGATAGGATCAATCTTGTGAACAGGCATGATTTTGACAGGCTTCTTTGAGGGAGCCTTAGGAGGGTTATTAAAAATAGTGACAATTGAAACTTCTTCAACAGGGACAGCAGGAACAACAATTTTCTTGAACAAGATCTCTTTGCTATCCATCAGGTTTTGGACGCCTGACTTCAGCAAAGGACAACCAGCAGGTGAAACAGCACAAAGAAAGCAACCTTTACTACATCCTGGAAATAAACCGGCTAGTAACAGATTCCTCTTGACAGTCAACAACGGAGTAACAATCTCATCCACAGAGGCCACATACGGGTCTTCTTCCACAGCATTCACTCCATGCTGGGGCATGGGAGCAGTCACAACATTGGGCCTTTCGGGCGCCTCGAACTGTATTTCCTTAGCATCAATAAGGTCCTGAACCTTATTCCTTAGAGCCCAACAATCATCAGTAGAATGCCCCGGGCTATCGGAGTGGTAAGCGCAACGGGCGTTGGGGTTGTACTTTGGAGAGGTTGTGTTTACAACCTTTGGAGCTTCCTTGACAGTTACCAGATTGGTTGACAGCAGTTACGACAATATCTGAGAGAGGGTCATACTAAGCCGAGTGTACTGCCTTTTGGGTCTCTCACCCCTTGGCTGGTTGTACTGCTGAGGAGCAGCAGCAGGCTTTGAAATTACCACCACGTTGACAGCTTGGCGGCGTTCCAGTTTATTTTGCCTTCTGGGACCATACACAGCACTGGCTTCCTTTTTGAAGGGCTTCTTTTCAGTACTCGAGGAGGCACCCTTCTGTATCTTCCCCGACTTTATACCAGCTTCTATCCTTTCACCGGTTAGAATGAGGTCTGTAAACCCTGCAGAAGAATTACCAATCAGGTGATTAAAGAATGGACCAGACAGGGTCCCCAAGAACATGTCCACGAGTTCACGGTCAGTCAACGGTGGTTGCACCCTGCCAGCCAGGTCCCTCCACTTTTGCGCGTACTCCTTAAAACCTTCACCCGCCCCAAGTGAAATACCCTGGAGTTGGGTACGCGTGGGAGCGAGGTCGGAATTGTACTGATACTGCTTATAAAAAGCAGTAGCCAAGTCCTCCCAGTTTCGAATACTGGCTCCATCCAGCTGATAGAACCATTCGAGTTGAGCCCCTGAAAGGCTATCCTGGAAGAAATGGATCCATAGGTTCTTGTCTGCAGTGTAAGGTTGGATCTTCCTTACATAAGATCTGAGATGCAGCTTAGGGTAGGAAGCCCCTTTGTACTTCGCAAAGGCAGGCGCCTTGAACTTGTGAGAGATCACCACCCCAGAAGATAAACCTAGATCTCCAAAATCTAATCCAGGCACGCGTTGGATCTCCATAGCATTTAACCGGTCCTCCAGTTGTTTGTACCTGTCCTCGGCAGGAGGGTACTGTTCATCATTGAAATCTGTCTCGTTGTCGGAGACCACGGGACTATGAACCTCTCTCCCTTGGGGGTTGTCTTTCCCTGCAGAGGAAGTAGCCTGATCAACCTCATTTTGCAGTGTATTCCCGAGTCTGCGTCCAGTGTTGAATAGCACAGTCCTCTTCTTCTTCTTCTTCAGGAGCAAAGCCTTCAACTCATGTTGTCCCTGGGCTAAGTTCATGACCATCTCTTGAAACTGGGCGTTCTGGGCGTTCTGGGCCTGGAGGGCCTTGATAGCTTGTTCAGTAGTAGGTTCAGGATTCATGATGATTGAGTGCTGAAATAAACAACGAAGAAGATTAAGCAACCTGTAGAAAAAGGGTACCTGTTATGCACATGATGCATGATATGCTATTTATGCAAATGCATTCAAGGGTTCGAAAGTTCAGATTCGTTGTAGACAAAAAGGGAACACACGTTATATTAAGAAATAATATGTTCAGTACATCAGGGCCTCATGGGAAAAACATTACAAAATAATTAATCCCAAAAGACACTGCGCATCCTCTTTGGAGCAATGTAAGCGTTGAGAGTCTTTTCCTCGTGAAGCAGACGGGTGAGCTCCAAGACCTTCTTCTCACTGGCATGTAGACTAGCTTCAAGAGAACTCCGTTCTTCCTTGAGTTGGATCCAGCTTTTTTGCATTTCTTCCCAAGATGTCGGCATGTCAGGATGTTGAATGGTGTATGGCACCTCTCCTTCCAAAACTGGCTCTTTGATCACGGGGAGAACATGAGGATATGGCATCACCAGCTTCTGGGAGCGGGCTCGTACCCACTTGAGATAAGGCTCTAGGGGGATGGAGTTCTTGTGCCCCAGTGTCTTGCTGTCTACCCTGTTGGGCATCCTCCAAGCTCTGATAAATCTCTGGTGAAGTCCTTGCGCATTGTTGTCGAAGTCAAAAACTATGTCAGGAATCAACATGTCATGAGGGGAATCCCTCCGAGCATATCCAAACTGTCTCAAAGCCAGACATGGTTTGTAAGTAATGCCCCCTCTAATTCCAAGTAAAGTAACATTAGGAAACTCTCCGCAACGATCAATGATAGTGACATTATCTCTGGACCGAGAACACCAATGTATATCAACATGTGTAAGGTTCATTAATCGTTGTGACCATCTCAAACCCCGCTCGTTCTTCAAAACTGATTGCGGAAGGTGCGAAATAAACCACCTTTCCAGGAGAGGAGTGCAGCACATGAGAACACCTCTTTTTCTCATGGTTCGAGTGTAACATGAGTGAAGGATGTCCCCAAGCAATGTAGGTATAGGATTCCTGGACATGAAGATCTTGACAGCATTGATATCCACAAGCTGATCTGGATTCGGGAACAACACCAACCCATAGACAAGGAGTGCCACAACTTCTTCAAAGGCTTGTAGGTCAAGGGAGTTCCAACATTCTTGGGCCTTCTCAAACAGGAACTTGGGCAAGAATCCTTTGATACCACTTCTGGTTTCCCAATGCCCCTTGATGTCAGATGGTTGTAGGCATAATGCTTTAGCAACCTCTTCAAGTTTTGGTTCCCTTTCTGTACCTTTGTAGGGTAGTTGATTAAGAATAGGAACCTTTAGAAGCTGAGAAAACTCTTCCAAAGTAGGCACCAATTGATAATCTGGGAAAGTAAAACAGTGGTGCAAAGGGTCAAAGAACTGGAACATCACTTTCACCATATCCTCTTCAATGTTGGTATTGACCAAGCTGATGAGTCTACCATGCCTTTCACTGAAGGAAGAGTTCTCGGGGATCCTAGATGTAAGCTCCTTAAGCTGAGGAGGGATCCTTACAAGGTTGGCCTGAATTGTCTTTCTGCGGATAGTTTCCATGTCCTACAAAACAAGAACAAAGATGGAGATTCAAACCCTTGAAGTGGTTAGTAAATGCATATGATGTTGTATGATGCTATGATGTTATGATAAGGACACACCACAAGTATTCACAAAAAGCAAACATGATAAGGCACACAAGTCACACCAGACAGCCCTTAGGGTTTAGGACAGCATGAAGTTTGGGGTACTACCCTCTTGAAGTTGGTGGGCTCAAAACCTGTCCTATCAAAAGTAATCGGGTTCTAAGGAGCTCAATATCATAGGGTTGTTTTTTGTGTTCATTGTTTTGATTTATCCATTGAACTGGCGATCAAAATATTCCAAGAAAACAACCCTCAATGAGTGTAGTATCGAGTATTAACCAACTTCGGACTGCACCAAAGTCAGTCATCTCACTACCCCTAAAGAGGCCAGGATGGTCAAGTAAGGTTCCTAAGGTCAGTTGATGCTTCACGACACCACGCGACGGCCCCGTACTCTCCTTGACTTGACTCAAGGGTTACCGGTACTCACCAAAGTGCCACATCAACGTAGCAAACTGCTTCAACCGTGTCGGTATACCCCGCACAGTTCCCTCACAGTTTTGTTGCTACTTTCTAAGAGGTATCCCCCAGATCCGGGTTAGGATCTATGAAACTCCAAAACAGGCCCACAATATTAAATCAGGCAAAGCAAGCAATTGAAAACATAAGAGTGGTCTAATCCTAAGGTACACCTCACTTATTAAGTCCCCAGCAGAGTCGCCAGTTCTGTGATCGGTGGAAATAGAACTGGCAGTTTTAAAGCTGGTTTCGCGAAATGTCGCGGTAAGCAAGAGTCGCCACCTTCTTTTATGTTCTCCAACATGGAAAGGACAAAAGCACAGCAAAATTCCTTGTTTGAGAATATTTCTCGGTTCGGGAGGTAGATTTATAGAAAGGGAATGTGTTAGCACCCTTTCTATCTGTGGTTATCCACGGGCTCTTAGGTACTAGCTCTTATGTTTTCAAAAGATGTTTGCTTTTCAAGTGTGTGTGGGTTTTGAAAAAGTTTTGTTTGAAAAATTTCTAAGTAACTCTTGTATCTGTCCTCAAGAGTGTATGAAAAATTTGTTTGAAAACCTTTTGAAAGTGTGAGTGTAAAAAGTTGTTTTGTTTGTTTGAAAGAGCAAGTACCCATGAGAATCTACCTACTCTAAGGAATTAAGCTGTGTAAGAGTCCTTTAGATAGTGCTATCCCACCATTGAGAGGTAGGTAGCACCATCGTTGGAGGTATTCGGGTCAATTCGATTATTAGGGACAGTGTGGTCACCAAAGCAACGGTAGGACATCTTAGTGGTAACCCTAACGTCCTAGATCCTTTTTATCCGAGACAACCGTTTTCAGGCAACTGGATCTTAGACAGGAGGGCGACCTCTAAGACACCCTATACTTGATGACCACGTCGAGGCAACCAGTGAGGCGTACCCTAGGGGTGGCATGTGCATGTGTGTTGTTTTTCAGTCAATGTTTATCTTGTACATGTTATTTGTGAGCTACAGATTGATTTTATTATTCATACAAGTCTTTCATGCATTTTTTAACAGTTTGGAGTGCGGAAAATAAATTGCGGAAAGATAAATTCTAGCTATTACAAGGTGCGGGTATATACATCACCAAAAACAATAACCCATTTGGAAAATAAAAATGCGAGAATTTAAAAGAAAGCGATAAAGTTCTAATTAATTATTACATTTCCTGAGCAGATACAAAATAATGAATTAAAAAATAAATATGCGCGAAAGAATTAAATCGGGAACGTCTTAGGGTTTTGACCCTTTTGAGAAAAGAATTGAGTTTGTCCTTTTTTTTGCAATTAATTAAAAATTAAGCCTAATTACTAATTAATTAAATTATTTATTAAAAGAAAAAAAAGTTTTTTTTGTGTTTTTTATGTTTTTAATAAAATAAAAGAAATTTAAAAGTCAAAAGAAAAACCTAAATCTAAGCTTGATTTTATTTATTATGGAAAAAAAGATTAAAATTATTATAATTAAAACTAAGTAATTTGTTAGTGTTTTATTTACAAAAATAATTAATAGTGAATAATGAAAATATTTACATTTTTTATTTTCTGAATTTTTATTGTGAAAATTTTTAATTAATTGATTAATTAAATAATACTAATAATAATTACTAAAGAAAATAAAAAAGAAAAGGAAAATGGAAAAAGAAATAGAAACCAATGGGGGTGTTGACCCAAGAATGGAGGTGGATCTGGAAATTTTAGGCCCAATAAGCCAAGCCTGTTGACTTCTGGAATCAAGTGTGCAAGCGTTGACTGGAGAATATGGTGTTCCTCATCTCCTGGCCACTGGATTGTTGTTTGTAGACACTTGGCATACTGAAGTGTCAGGGCACATGGTGTACCACCTTTAGAAGCCTGCACAGGAATACATTGAGAAAAATGGAAACAAGTTTTTGGATGGACCTGGGAATCGAACCCAGGTCCCAATGTTCAATGCTTGTTCGCCCTTGCCACTACACCAATCTGCGCGCTTTGATAATACAACAACAATTAATTATATTATATGAAAACAATTAATAGGTTGGAAACAAATAAAAGCGCGCACTATTTTTGAATACTCCAACCACAGCTCAACACGTCTTCATCTCTTTCGCTAAAACCTGCATAAAACATGTTAGATAGCGGGGGTTTTTAACCCCCACAACATGGAACTGTCAATAATAGCGATTAGGCCCCTGATGATCAGAAATTGTTCGCGAGGGTTGGGTTGAGTTTGTCTGGCCTTGGCGAATTCAACCATAGGCGCCATTAGTCCTAATTTTACCTATGCTGTAAACCCCCAAATTGGAAACTTTGAAAACTTAGGTTTCATCAATGGTGGTTTCGGATTCTATGTGTTTCAATGCAATTGACTTATGCCAAAAGATTCCTGTGGATTCAAGCAACACAAAAATAACAAAAAATCATATGAATGATGCATATATTTTGAGTTTCGATTATGGAAAAGAAACCAAACCGTGTGACTTGTTCTGGGCGTTTCCTTGAGGTTTATGGCTTGTTTGTGATTGCAATAGGTTCCTGGAAGGTCCAACAAGGTGTTTGAATCTTTAAATTATTGTGAAAGGGCCTGGAGTATGAAGATCAGTTTTGACTTTTCTTGACTTTTTTTCAAAATGGCATAAGGGTTTGCAGCAGCTTTTTTTACGTGAAATGTATTAGGTTTTTGTTCAGCATATGTATGGGAATGCATTTAGGTCAGCAGCTGAGCCTGAAATCCATTGCATTGATGGTTTGAGATTCTTGTTTAACACCATTAAAGGACTTTCCAAGCTTGGTTCAAAACCATGATTTTATGCACAAAATAGCCTTACACGAATTTAGTAGTTGGCATATGCTGTATGAAAGCCATTCAAACCACAAAGATGCCATTTAATTAATTTTTTGATTTTATTTGAATTATTATGGATTAAAATGAATTAAATCCAAAATAATTAAATAAAAATGAAAAAATAAATGTTTGGTCTTGAAATTAATCATGGGACACGTGGGTGGCATGACAAGGCTGAATCAAGTGGAAGAAAGTGGTCCCTTTTGTCAAAAATTGAAGTTTTAAGGATAGTTAACTTTTGCCATTTCACAACAATTTCCCAACTTCTCCAATGCATATCTTGCTCAATTTTGATCATATGAACATGTTTTTGGACATTTTGGAAAGGTCTTGAAGTCCTCTAACCAATGCCTTTGGTCCCATGTCATTTGAATTTACCAATCTCAAGTTATGGTCTTTGACTTAAAATGCCTTTTTGTTGACTTTTGAAAATGACCTATAATGTTGAAATTGATAACTTTTTGTGAGAGAATTTCTTGGACTTGGAATGTGAAGATGAGTTGTAGGAAATGTCATCCCCTTCAAAATGAGAATTGGATGGGATTTTTCTGATGAACCATGAAAAAGTTATGCCTTGGTCAAGTTACAGTTGACTTTTCAACTGTCAGAAAATGGAAACTTTTGCATCTTGATGATTTTTGAGCCATTCTTGTGGAATGATGATCAAGAATTGATCAAATGATGATTGTGGCCTCAAAATAAGATGTTGACCAAAAATTTTGACTTTTGACTGCCAAATGACCATTTTACCCCTACAGTTGATTGTGAAGCAAATGAGGCTTTTGACTGTGCAACTTGACCTTGTGAGCCTTAAAACTTGGCATGTAGATGCTTGACAATGTTTATAGGCATATGGGACTTGATTGAGCCCTTGAAAACCTCAACTTCCTTGCAAGAACCAAAACCCTAATTTTAGTTGGCTTAGGAGGCCTTTGGACTGTGCAATCCTTGAGAGATCTTGAAGCATTTGAAGATTGATCTTGACAAATCTTTAAAGAATATGGGAGGGAAAATTTTGGGGTACAACACCTACTATCCAGGCTTTCATGTCGAAGTAACCCTACTATCTAGGTTCCTTCTCACAGCCCTACTATCCAGGCTTTCATATCAAAGAAACCCTACTATCCAGGTTCCTTCTCACATCCCTACTATCAAGGCTTTCATATCGAAGTAACCTTACTATCCAGGTTCCTTCTCACAGCCCTACTATCCAGGCTTTCGTATTGAAGTAACCCTACTATCCAGGTTCCTTCTCACAGGCCTACTATCCAGGCTCCTTCTCACAGCCCTACTATCCAGGCTTTCATATCGAAGTAACCCTACTATCCAGATTCCTTCTCACAGCCCTACTATCCAGGCTTTCATACAGAAGTAACCCTACCATCCAGGTTCCCTTTCACAGCCCTACTATCCAGGCTTTCATATGGAAGTAACCCTACTATCCAGGTTCCTTATCACAACCCTACTATCAAGGCTTTAATATCGAAGTAACCCTACTATCTAGGTTCCTTCTTACATCCCTACTATCCAGGCTTTCATACCGAAGTAACCCTACCATTCAGGTTCCTTTTCACAGCCCTACTATCCAGGCTTTCATATCGAAGTAACCCTACTATCCAGGTTCCTTCTCACAGCCATACTATCCAGGATTTCATATTGAAGTAACCCTACTATCCAGGTTCCTTCTCGGTAGCCCTACTATCCAGGCTTTCATATCGAAGTAACCCTACTATCCAATTTCCTTCTCACAACCCTACTATCCATGCTTTCATATCGAAGTAACCCTACTATCCAGGTTCCTTCTCATAACCCTGCTATCCAGGCTTTCATATCTAAGAAACCCTATTATCCAAGTTCCTTCTCACAGCCCTACTATCCAGGCTTTCATACTAAAGTAACCCTACCATCCAGGTTCCTTCTCAGCAGCCCTACTATCAAGGCTTTCATATCAAAGTAACCCTACTATCCAGGCTTTCATATCGAAGTAACCCTACTATCCAGGTTCCTTCTTACAACCCTACTATCCAGGCTTTCATATCGAAGTAACCCTATTATCCATGTTCCTTCTCACAACCCTACTATCCAGGCTTTCATATCGAAGTAACCCTACTATCCAGGTTCCTTCTCAGAAACCCTACTATCCAAGTTCCTTCTCACAGCCCTACTATCCAGGCTTTCATACCCAAGTAACCTTACCATCCAGGTTCCTTCTCACAACCCTACTATCCAGGCTTTCATATCGAAGTAACCCTACTATCCAGGTTCCTTCTCACAGCCCTACTATCCAGGCTTTCATACCGAAGTAACCCTACCATCCAAGTTCCTTCTCACAGCCCTACTATCCAGGATTTCATATCGAAGTAACCCTACTATCCAGGTTCCTTCTCACAACCCTACTATCCAGGCTTTCATATCGAAGTAACCCTACTATCCAGGTTCCTTCTCACATCCCTACTATCCAGGCTTTCATATCGAAGAAACCCTACTGTCCAGGTTCCTTCTCACAGTCCTACTATCCAGGCTTTCATACCGAAGTAACCCTACCATCTAGGTTCCTTCTCATAGCCCTACTATCAAGCTTTCATATCTAAGTAACCCTACTATCTAGGTTCCTTCTCATAACCTTACTATCCAGGTTCCCCCCTCTCTTATCCCCAAAAACTGGTCCATAACACTGTAAGACCGGGACTCGATCAAACATGATTGGTTTCGCATTTCCTCAGTAAATCGCGATGTAGCATATACCCCGACCAGATACGCAGTACACTTCCACTTCCTCAAGCCGGAGTTATTCCCCAGTAGAGTAACAGACAACTGATGCTCCTAAAACTTTATTTCTCCCAAGACAGGAAATTAACATCCCCTAGATGGCATCTTTAAGCCCATCTCTTGCAATTCTCCATCGCATCCAGGATGGCATCTTTAAGCCCATCTATGACAATCTTCAATCCTCGACCTCCAAATGGCATCTGTAAGCCCATTCCCGATATCACAAATCAAGTGCCACTTCCTGCGAGTGCAAATTTTTAGGCACTCTAGTGTTCAATCATCTTCCACCTTCAGATCACGAAAGGCATAGCAGCTAATCTACATCCTCAGGTTTAAGAAGATTGAACAGGGGCAGTTGTTGTATCCTAAAATTTCCCCCCTCATTTTACTCAATACATGTCAATTGAGGTCCCCAAGTTGCTCAAGGAAGCCCAAGAGTTGACCATACAAACTCTCTCCTAAGGCAGTATACCCCAAGTTAGGATTTCTATTTTCATCAAGATGGGTGGACCACAAAGGTATCATATTCTTTCCAATGTCTTATTATGTTCCCAATATCTTCCATGGCAAGTTTTAGGCCTTGCATAAGAAGTTTGCTCAATCAACTGCTCAAATGCTTGAGAATCGACTATAGTAGGTCAAAAGTCAACTATGGCCCACATACAGTCAAACCTCGAGATTTTTGGCCAACATCAACATTTTGAAGTGACTTCCATCATTTGATCAAGGACTGATCATGATTCCTCAAGGGATGCTCCAAATTCATCAAAACCCAAAAGTTACTAAATTAGGGTTTTGTAGGAAAAGTCAACCCAACTTTGACCAAGCATAACTTCTTCATATTTTATCAGAAATTTTTCATCCAAATCTCATTTTAAAGAGGATGCAATTACCTACAATTCATCTTCAGCTCACAAGTTCCAAATATTCACTCAGAAAAAGATATGAATTTTGACATTATAGGTCATTTTGAAAAGTCAACAAAAACACCTTTTGGGTCAAAGCTTCATACATGAACATGGAAGACTCAATTGAGATGAGACCAAAAGGGTTTCTTAAGGGACATCCTAAGATTTCTAAAAAGTCAAATAAAACCTCTCTAGGGTTAAAATTGGAGGAGATATGCCTTGTCAAAGTTGACCCTTTTTGCAAAATTGTCAAAAGTCAAATGAGCTCAAAATTGCATTTTTTGCCAAATGGGCCTAACTTTTTATGCTTGCACCTCACTTATAATTTAATTCACGACCCAAATATACAACCTCATATTATTTTCTTCACTTTTCAATTTATTTTGATTTTTTTTTAATTAAAATTTCAATTAAATCAAATAATGGATGAATAATCGAAAAGATATGTTATGATTTGATTTTTGGACATGATTTCAATCAAATAATGCAAGGATATCATGTTCAATTCGAATCAAGGCTGATTGGTACAAGAAAGGGAAGATTTGGCTCAAAATAGCAAGTTTACATAAGCTTGAAAATCAAATCAAATCTCTTATAATTGCAAAGATTCAGTCCAAATTTGTTGACCTAATTCAATCTACTATAATGACATAACAATTCCAGATCAAAAAAACAAGGATTGGAGGCATGAACAAGAAGAACAAAAACTTCAAAAAGTTGACAAAAGTTATGACTCGGTTTCAAGCTTGGAGGCCAATTCAAGCCATTCCAGCATCGCCAAATGATTCCTGGACCTTCCCAGAAGCTAACCCAATCGGTTGGACGCCTCTACACGTCCAGAGTCGCCCTCTAGAAGTCCCACGGTTTTCCCTTTAATTCAAATTCGATTATTGTAATTCTTGTATCTTTAGCATGTTTAAGTTACATATTTGTGATCCTCATTGTGTTTGCAAGCTAACTAGATGATTTAATTTCATTTTTAGAGCCTGTACATGCCTTTACCATCGTTTGGGTTTGTATGTGCAGTTTAGGGGTTTTGTCCACATGTTAAATTGGCCAGCAAAAGGGGTACCATGGTGTTTACAAGATCAAGACGAGTGGATCTATATAATTAGATGCCATTTATCATGCGTGTACATGATTTTTGAATGAGACTGGGTTATAGCCATGGCAAAACGTCTGTAGGTAAAAGTATTTTATCTAAAACAACGATCCAAGGAAGAAGATGATGTGTGTCAAAGCATGGTTGGCCAATTCAAATTTGACGCACGTTTTCTGGCAACTAACTTGTCTTCCAATATATTATATGTTCGTTATTATATTAACAATCGAGACATCCAGCGTAGTTGGTCAGAGGAAGGAAGTATGAAGCTCATGTCCTGGGTTCGATCCCAGGCGTGAGCTTTTGGAATTTTCTCCATTATTTTCACCAGATCCAGCACACCTCACCTTCTGAGGATCATCACGCGCCCTCTGATCTCATCCTCTGGATCCATCTCTATCCAGACCCAGCACACCTCACCTTCTGAGGATCACCACGCGCCCTCTGATCTCATCCTCTGGATCCATCTCCAGCCAGATCCGGCACACCTCACCTTCCGAGGATCATCATGCGCCCTCTGATCTCATCCTCTAGATCCATCTCCATCCAGATCCAACGCCAGCATACACAGGTCCACCATGAGTCCCCAGAAGATGGTCTCATTGGATCAGGCGCCAGACTCTGAGCCATCCTTCTGGGTTTCATAAGTTCAACATACACCCCCAATTTGCTTCATCACTCCAGGCCCAAATCTTTCTCTCTTTTTTTTAATTCTTTTTTATTGGTTATTTTTAATTATTTTCACAACAAAAATCATTCTTTAATCATAAAATCAGAAAATCACTAAAAAATTAGATTTTAGTTTTTTTCATAAAAATATTTAATTGCAATTAATTAATTAGCTTAATTAGATTAATTCAAATTCTTTTTTTATAATTAAAATTAATTAGACAAATTAGGTTAAAATTTCAAATATTTTTCGCAACAATAAAATACAAAAAAACTATTTCCTCTTTAATTGATTAGACTTTTTAGGATCCAGACTTTATTCTCGTACGTAATTCGTCGCGTGCGCCTTGACTTTCTTTTAATTCAAATTATTGTAATTGTTTCAAGGTTGTAATAGTTTAATTAGGATTTTAAATTCCACATTTTTTATTTTACGTTAAGGCAATTGTGTAACTGTCAAAGCCATGTAATAACTAGGTTTATTTCCGCGTTTACTTTCAGCAAATCATTAATTTTCTAGATGTATGGCTAATAGGATTGTATGGCAAGAATGCATGAAAATTAAAACATTTAGAAAACCCTAATGTGCAAAGATTAAAATAACTGAAACAAATCACTCGCACATGTTCACTCCTAGGGTTTACCTCACTCCGGTTGCCTTCGGTACACAATCATTAAGCATAGGAGATTTTAGTGGTGGCCCTCCTGTCTAAAAGATCAAATGTTCCATTTGAATATTGCCTCGGATATGTTTCCTCGAAAATATCTTAAGACTCTAGGGTTACTACTAAGGTTTTCTAACTATTGCTTTAGTGATTGTATTTGTCCCTTTCGAACGTCCCTTACAAACTCCAACGACGGTGCTACCTACTCCTTAATTGTAGGATAGTGCTGTCTAAAGGAAATAAAACCAAAACAATCTTTTTTTCGAGTTGGTAGATGCTAGTAGGTACTTGCTCAAAATAAAACTTTTCACGCAAACACTTTTCAAAAACAGTTTTCAAAACAACTTCGTCACACCCTTGAGGACTGATACAAGGGTTATCACGAAGTAAAATATTTTCAAAGTAAGCACACACACAAGCAATTGAAAAATGAGCAAGTACCTAAGAGCCCATTGAAAACCATGGATAAAAAGGGTGCTAACACCTTCCCTTTCTATAATCTACCCCCCGTACTCAGAAAAATCTCGAAATAGTTTTTTTCTGTTCTTTTTCCTTTTCCTTTGTTGGATGAAATAAAATTTGGTGACGACTCTTGCTTACCGCGACATTTTGCAAACACAAAACGCAAAATGCAAAACAGTATTAAACAATCAGTTCTGCCACCGTATCACAATGCCAAATAGCCAAGGGTAGATCTCCATCTAAATCCCTTGGGGCATTGGGCATGAATTCCAGCAATGAATCATGTACGATCAAACAAAAGTCTTCTGGTAGTGTGGCAACACTTACTACTATGGACAATGACAATTCTCCGTACCCGGTGAACATGGACATAGTCTGAAAATAATACGCATGAACAAAGACCCGCTAGGTTGACTGGCCTAGGCAAAAAAAGGGCATCCCAGCGAACCAAAAGGTTTCGGGCAAAAATTAGGGATAAAAACAAAAAAGATATATACACCCGGCAAGTCAAAAACTTGAAAAGGAGGCTTGAGCAAAAAAGGGAATCCCGGTGGACTGAAAACCCGAAAGGGCGGTCCAGGCAAAAGTTAGGGATTTGAAGCGTATGACTATGTCCCATCATCTTATCATTTGCTTATCAATAGAAGACTTATCATCCTGATCAACATCCACAAAGCCTCCGTGGGTACTTTCTCCAGCAGGTACAACGACAGAAAAGTCCTGATGTGAAGTCATTGCCGTATCCTCAGCATACGACCCTATGACATATACACTCCCCACAGAGTAGAGGCAACTAAAGCTTTGACATCAGCTTCCACAAACAGGAGCTATGTTCCCCAGCAAAGTTCCTTCAGAGAATCGACATCTATATTCCCCAACCGAATTTCATAATCGCAAGTGGTTCATAAAGTTGTCTCCCAAGCAGAGTTTATTTCTATGAATACAGAAGCTCAATCCCTAATAGAGTTTATTCCTCCGGCTACGGAAGTTCATCCCTAAACGAAGTTTATCTTTCCAAATCGGCAAGATCTTCCAGCAAAGCATCTCCTCTCTCAAACAGAGTTATTCCCCCGCAGAGTTGTTCTCAAGCAGAGTCTTTCCTCGGTAGAATATCCGTAAACAAGGGGAATATCCCCAACATAGTCATCTCCGGTTCACCATCCCCAGCGGAAGTAGAAGAACCACTTTTTCTATGACGGTCAGGAACTCAATTTCCGTTACTCTCCATCAGCGTTCAGGGATTTATTTCCCACTCGGATATGTCACAATAGCATTTCATGTTCATATATCATGACGTGCGCATACACATTGCATACAACATAGTCTCATTTATTTTGAGAACGTCATCATACAATGCATTTCATGCATCATATACGATTAATCATGTACCTTTTCAGGAAAGATGGTTATCATCAATAACTTCCAACAAGTTCAAGATTAGCTCTTGAAACTAGACAGAGTAATTATCTGCACAATCAAATGCAACTTTACGCGGGTTCGTCATGAAGCAATCTTACACGGGTTTCTCCTAAATGCAGCTTCACACGGGTTTATCCTGAAAAATCTTACACGGGTCCTTTCTCATACATTTCCTTCTGAAGTTTCACACGAACTTATCACAAAGTAACCTTACCCAGGTTCCTCCTGAAGTTTTACATAAACTTATCATAAAGTAACCTTACCCAGGTTCCTCCTGAAGTTTTACACGAACTCATCCCAAAGTAACCTTACCCAGGTTCCTTCTGAAGTTTTACACGAACTTATCACAAAGTAACCTTACCCGGGTTCCTCCTGAAGTTTTGCACAAACTTATCTCAAAGTAACCTTACCCCGGTTCACTCTGAAGTTTTACACGAACTTATCACAAAGTAACCTTACCCCGGTTCCTCTTAAAGTTTTACACAGACTTAGCCCAAAGTAACCTTACCCAGGTTCCTTCCGAAGTTTTACACGGACTTATCCCGAAGTAACCCTACCCAGGTTACTCCTAAAGCCCCACATAGACTCATTATGAGCAACCTTACCCAGGTTCCTTCTCAGTTCAGATGCAGTTTTACCCAAACTCCTCACAAAGCAACCTTACCCAGGTTCCTTCTCAGTTCAAATGCAGTTTTACCCAAACTCCTCACAAAGTAACCTTACCCAGGTTCCTTCTTAGTTCATATGCAGTTTTACCCAAACTCCTCACAAAGCAACCTTACCCAAGTTTCTTCTTGGTTCAGATGCAGTTTTACCCAAACTCCTCACGAAATAACCTTACCCAGGTTCCTTCCCATAAGCCCTACTATCCAGGTTCCTTCTCATAACCTTACCATCCAGGTTTCTTTTCTCTTATCTCCAGACAGCAGTCCACAACACTATAAGACCTAGACCTGATCAAACCCGATTGGTTTCGCATTTCCCCAGTAAGTCGCGGTGCAGCCTGTACACTGACCAGATATACAGTTCACCTCCGGAGTTAATTCCCCAGTAGAGTAACAGACAACTGAAGCTCCTAAAATTTTATTTCTCCCAAGACAGATACCAACATTCCTCAGCAGATTCCTCCTCAACGACAGGGGCAGGGACTCTCATTGAAGGAATGTCTCAGGAAATCAACATCCTCTAGATGGCATCTTTAAGCCCATATCCAACGGTACTCCGTCACATCTTGGATGACATCTTTAAGCCCATCTCCGACAATTCTCTAGCAACTTCTAAATGGCATCTATAAGCCCATTCCTGATATCACAAATCAAGTATCACTTCATGAGAGTGCAAATTTCTGGGCACTCTAGTGTTCACTCATCTTCCACCTTTAGATCACGAAAGGCAGACGAGCCAATCTACATCCTCAGGTTTAAGAAGATTGAATAGGGGCAGATGTTTTACCCCAAAATTTGCCCTCTCATTTTACTCAAAACATACTCCTAGAGATCCTCAATTTGCTCAAGTTTGCCCAAGAGTTGACCAGACAAACTCTCTCCTAAGGCAGTGTGTCTCAAATTAGGGTTTCCAATTTCATCAAGATATGTGGATCACAAAGGCCCCAAATTCTATCCAAGGCCCTAATATGTTCCCAAGATTCTCCATGTCAAGTCTCATGCCTTGCACAAGAAGTTTGCTCAGTCAACTGCTCAGATGCTTGGGAATCGACTGTACTAGGTTAAAAGTCAATTGTGGCCCACATACAGTCAAACTTCAAGATTTTTGGTCAACATCAAAATTTTTAAGTAACATCCATCATTTGATCAATGGTTGATCATGATTCCTCAAGAAATGCCCCAAATTCATCATAACTCAAAAGTTGCTAAATTAGGGTTTCATAGAAAAAGTCAACCAAACTTTGACCAGGCATACCTTCTTCATACTTTATCAGAAATTTTCCATCCAAGGCTCATTTTAAAAAGGATGAAATTCCCTACAATTCATCTTTAGCCCACAAGTTCAAAATATGCACTCATCAAAAGATATGAATTTCTATATTATAGGTCCTTTTGAAAAGTCAACAAAAACACCTTTTAGGTCAAAGCTTCTTACATGAACATGGAATACCCAATTGAGATTAAACCAAAAGGGTTATTTAGGGGACATCCTAAGATTTATAAAAACTCAAAGAACACCCTCTTAGGGTTAAAATTGAGGGAGATATGTATTGTCAAAATTGACCAATTTTTGGAAATGTGCATGAAGTCAATATTGATCAAAATGACTTTTTTTTTCCAAATGGGCCCATGTTTTCTTGTTTTAAACTTGTTCCTAAGATGGCCCGCGACCCCTCATCTTATCCACATATTATTTTATTATTTTTATTATTTATTTTGATTTTTTACTCATTTAAATCAAAATAAATCAATTTAAATAGTAGAATAATCAAATAAAATCAAAGATTTGATTTTATGAGCATATTATGAGTGCATGAACAACTAGCAAATCAAAAAATTCGTGCAAGAGCTAATTGATTGGAAAAGATCTTAATTTGGTCTATTTTAGAAACAAATCATACAAGGTGTGATCGGTGGATCTGGAACTGACTGTTTAACGCTGGTTCGCGAAATGTCGCGGAAGCAAGAGTCGCCACCGTCTTTTATTTTCTCCAATATGGAAAGGACAAAAGCACAGAAAAATTCCTTATTGAGATTAGTTCTCGGTTCGGGAGGTAGATTTATAGAAAGGGAAGGTGTTAGCACCCTTTCTATCCATGGTTATCCATGGGCTCTTAGATACTTGCTCATTTTGTGTTTTCAAAATGTTTGCTTTTCAAATGTGTGTGTGGGTTTTGAAAAAGTTTCTTTTGAAAAATTTCTAAGTAACTCTTGTATCTGTCCTCAAGAGTGTATGAAAAATTTGTTTGAAAACATTTGAAAGTGTAGGGTGCGAAAAGTTTTTTTTTGATTTGTTTTGAATTAGAGCAAGTATCTACGAGTCATCTACCTACCCTAAGGAATTAGTCTGTGTAAATGTCCTTGAGGTAGTGCCATCCCATCATTGAGAGGTAGGTAGCACCACCGTTGGAGGTGTTCGGGTCAATTCGAGGATTAGGGACAGTGTGGTCACCAGGGCAATAGGAGGATACCTTAGAAGCTACCCCCATGCCATGTTCATGGACATGAGGACTTACTAAGACGTCCTCTACTTGACGACCACGTTTCGAGGGGCAAGGCAACAGTGAGGCGTACCCTAGGAGTGGTGTGTGAATTGTGTGTCATTTTCAGTTATTATTTGTCTTGTCATGCATTTGGTGAGCTACGCTTGATTTTATTTGGGCATACATTCTTTCATGTGATTATTAGCAGTTAAGGGTGCGAGAATTAAAATGCGGAAAAATAAAGGTCATACGCTATTACAAGGCGCGGGTCTACATCGCCAAATTAAACCAAGACCCGATTTGAATAAAAGTGCGGAAAGTAAATAAGTCTCTAATTATTATTACAAGGCCTTGGGGCAATTACATAATATTTAAAAGAAAAAATGTAAATAAACGCGCGAAAAGAAAGTAGAAGCGAAAGTGCGAGGGCGTTGGACCCTTTAAAGATTAAATTAAAATTACAAAATAATTAATTGACTTAATGAGAAAAGAAGTTATTTTTTTGATGTTTTTGTATTTAATGGACATAAAGAAAATTAATATTGAAAGAAATCCTAATTCTAAATTGTTTTTAATTATTAAAGAAAAAATGTTTAAGTTGTAACCTAATTTACCCTAATTAATTAAATGACATATTTATTTATAAAATTAATTAATGGTTAATAATAATTATAATAAGAAAAAATTAATTATTGAGAAAAAGAGTAAAATGCTAAAAAAACCTAATTTTTATATTTTTTAGTTATTAAGAAAATATTAAAATTGAAAACCTAATTTAAACTAATTTGATTATTAAAATTTATTTACAAAACTATTAATGAATTAAAAAAAATAAATAAAACATATTTTTATTTTATGATTTCTGATTTTTTGGTTTTATGAAAATTATTTTTGATGAATTAATTAAAATAAATAAAACAAATAAAAAATGAATAGAAAGAAAACAATATGCAAACCATGGGGGGTGTTGACCCCAATTGAGGAGGTGGTTTGAGGAATTTTGGCCCAACAGGAGGAGGCCCTTTGTTGACTTTTTTGAATCACATGCTTGTGGTTGACTGAGCGTGCATGATGGTCTGCTTTTGTGACCATGGGATTGATCAATCAGATTACGTGGCCAACGAGTGCTTGAGGGTGTATGATGAGCCCTGGGGACTTATACTACATGGAAGTATATGAAACAAAACAATAGAAATTATTTGAGGGGACCTGGGATTCGAACCCAGGTCCCAGCATTTACTAAACCATCTGCCTACCAGTTGAGCTATCAGCGCGTTTTGGATATGAAATGGAAAATAAACAATATAACGTAAAACAAGAATTGGTGGTGTACAAACAAAAAAACACGCCAGAATTATGAATCATCCAATGACCATCAGCCACGCTAGCCTTCGTCTCCATTGGTGCCTGTAATAAAATGAGATAGCGGGGGTTTTAAACCCCCCCCCCCCCCCCAAAACACCATCTGCAGAAAATAGCGAATAGCATATAGTAAAAAAGAAAAAGGGCGCGATGGTCAATTTCTACTCATTGGAAGGTCCTGATTTCAATGGTAGTGGTCTCGTGGTCCAATTTTTTCAGATGAAAGAAACCCTAATTCACAGCTCCTGCAACCCTAGAAAATTTCAATGGCATATTTCTCTACAGGCATGGTTAGGACAATTAAATGGTATCATGAGCTTCAGAAGGTTCATATTAATATAAATCAACCTTTAAAATGTATGAAACATGCATATATATTGAGATGCGATTATGAAAAAGCTTGAGAAAAGTGTGACTTCAATATACCAATTCCTTGCGCGTGGAAGGTTGATTTTGATTGGGATAGCTTCCTGGTAGTTTCAGGAATGTATTGGAAATGTTATTTGGCCTTGAAACACCTTGTATCAATGAAAACAGTTTTCAAGTTTTTTTTAGAAAAAATGCAAAGTTGTTTTTTGAGTTTGGGCGCAGCCTAGGTCGTGTATATGCTTGTGTTCACTTGTATATGCATTATGTAATATGTTTTGACAAGAATTATGGCCCATAATGCCTTGCATTCATGCTTTAAGATTTTCCATAAACCTCCATTAACACACCTTCCATTTTTGAGCCAATTTTGAATTCTTGCTTGATTAGGCCTTGGTACAAATTTGGGATGTTGTATAATGGTGATTCAAAGCTAATCAAAACCAAATATGTCCTTTAATTAACCTTTTTTATTTTTATTTGATTTTAAAGGATTTAAAATGAATTAAATCCAATAAAATCAAATAAAAATGAAAAAATTAATTTTAAATTTTGAAATAAAATGTGGGACACGTGGGAAGCATGGCCAAGCTGATTCAAGTGGAAAAAGTGGGCCCCTTTTGTCAAAAATGAAGTTTCAAGGATAAATGATTTTGGCCATTTCACAAAAATTTCCCAACTTCTCCAATGCATATCTTGCTCAATTTTGAAGTTATGAACATGTTCTTGGACATTTTCGAAAGGTATTGAAGTCCTCTAACCAATGTCTTTGGTCCCATGTCATTTTGGTTTACCAATCTCAAGTTATGGTCTTTGACTTAAAGTCCCTTTTTGTTGACTTTTGAAAATGACCTATAATGTTGAAATTGATAACTTTTTGTGAGAGCATTTCTTGGACTTGGAATGTGAAGATGAGTTGTAGGAAATGTCCTCCCCTTCAAAATGAGCATTGGATGGTATTTTTCTGATGAACCATGAAAAAGTTATGCCTTGGTCAAGTTACAGTTGACTTTTCAGCTCTCCAAAAATAGAAACTTTTGCATCTTGAGACTTTTTGAGCCATACTTTTGAGAATCATGATCAAATGATGTTTGTGGCTTCAAAATAGGATGTTGACCAAAATTTTTGACTTTTGACTGCCAAATGACCATTTTGCCCCTACAGTTGACTGTTGAGCAATTAGGTTTTTTGACTGTGCAACTTGACCTTGTGAGCCTTGAAACTTGACATGTAGGTGCTTGACAATGTGTATGAGCATAGGAGACTTGATTGAGCCCTTGAAAACTTCAACTTCCTTGCAAGAACCAAAACCCTAGTTTGACTGGCTTATGAGGATGGTTGACTGTGTAGCCCTTGAGTAGACTTGAGCCATTTGAGGTGATGCTTGGCAAAACTTTGAAGATTATGGGAGGGCAAATTTTGGGGTACAACAGTTGCCCCTGTTCAATCTTCTTAGACCTGAGGATGTAGATTGGCTGGCGTGCCTTTCGTAATCCTAAGGTGGAAGATGATTGAACACTAGAGTGCCCAGATATTTGCGCTCACATGTAGAGTATGATGGTGGGAATGGGCTTACAGATGCCATGTCGAGAGGTGATGGATGGATAGGAGGATGGGCTTATAGATGCCATCTGGAAGTCTGACAGAACTTTGTCGGGAATGGGCTTATAAATGCCATTTGGAACTGTTGGTATGTGGATGGGCTTATAGATGCCATCTAGGTGTCGATCGCGTAAGAGATTCCTTAGCGAGAACTTGCGTACCTGAGAAAGAGAAATAATTACCTGGCCTGTTACAGGGGTTGATATTCAAACTCTTTATGTAGACGTGCCCTGGCTGGATACAGGAATCGAATCTTTAAACTCTTCAGACGTGCCCTGACAGGATACATGAATCGAGTCTGGTACTGTAGTCGTCAACAGATATACCCTGGCAAGATACAGGAATCGGATCTTCGAACTCTTCAGACGTGCCCTGGAAGGATACAGGAATCGAGTCTGGTACTGTAGTCGTCAATAGATACACCCTGGCAGGATACAGGAATCGGATCTTCGAACTCTTCAGACGTGCCCTGGCAGGATACAGGAATCGAGTCTAGTACTGTAGTCGTCAACAGATACACCCTGGCAAGATACAGGAATCGGATCTTCGAACTCTTCAGACGTGCCCTGGCAGGATACAGGAATCGAGTCTGGTACTGTAGTCGTCAACAGATACACCCTGGAAGGATACAGGAATCGGATCTTCGAACTCTTCAGACGTGCCCTGGCAGGATACAGGAATCGAGTCTAGTACTGTAGTCGTCAACAGATACACCCTGGCAAGATACAGGAATCGGATCTTCGAACTCTTCAGACATGCCCTGGCAGGATACAGGAATCGAGTCTGGTACTGTAGTAGTCAATAGATACACCCTGGCAGGATACAGGAATCAGATCTTCTAACTCTTCAGACGTGCCCTGGCAGGATACAGGAATCGAGTCTGGTATTGTAGTCGTCAACAGATACACCCTGGCAGGATACAGGAATCGGATCTTCGAACTCTTCAGACGTGCCCTGGCAGGATACAGGAATCGAGTCTGGTACTGTAGTCGTCAACAGATACACCCTGGCAGGATACAGGAATCGGATCTTCGAAATCTTCAGACGTGCCCTGGCAGGATACAGGAATCGAGTCTGGTACTGTAGTCGTCAACAGATACACCCTGGCAGGATACAGGAATCGGATCTTCGAACTCTTCAGACGTGCCCTGGCAGGATACAGGAATCGAGTCTAGTACTGTAGTCGTCAACAGATACACCCTGGCAAGATACAGGAATCGGATCTTCGAACTCTTCATACGTGCCCTGGCAGGATACAGGAATCGAGTCTGGTACTGTAGTCGTCAACAGATACACCCTGGCAAGATACAGGAATCGGATCTTTGAACTCTTCAGACGTGCCCTGGCAGGATACAGGAATCGAGTCTGGTAATGTAGTCTTCAACAGATACACCCTGGCAGGATACAGGAATCGGATCTTCGAACTCTTCAGACGTGCCCTGGCAAGATACAGGAATCAAGTCTGGAATCAGTCGTCAACAGATACACCCTGGCAAGATACAGGAATCGGATCTTTAGTTGCGACCATTGATGGTAATCATCTTTGTATTGACCTTCGTCCTGAAAAGACAAAACGTCAGTTGTATGTGATGTCATGATGTATGACATGCGTGATGTTCTCAGAATAAATGAGATTGTATGTTTATGATGCGTATATGCATGCTATAGTGTATGAAGATGCGATTTTTATGAATGTATGTTTTCGTCTGGGAAAATAGATCTTTGACGGGTGCCGGGAAGTCACATCCTGGGCTGATGTTTGAAGAATAGTGCTTTGTTGTTTCCACTGGGGATGATAGTTGCAAGAATACCGGTAGGAGAAGATGACTCCGTTGGGAAATAGACTTGGAGAATGGATTACTCTGCGGTGAGAAAATTACTCTAGCGATCTTGCTGGAGAACAATACTCTGTGGGAAGAGAGGTACTCTGTTGAGATATTGATGGTAACTTCGCTGGGGATACCATTGTTATGTTGGAAGCTTTAATAGACTCCGCTTGGGATAAGAAGACTTCGCCGAGGACGATCTTTCCGTGGCTTTTGGCTGAGGATAACCCAGTTATATCCTGGTAGGGAAATAACCTTTGAATAAAGCCGGGAGACGCGTTCGTGCTCTACAGGGGGAAAGCTTCCAGAATCTACTGGGGATAAGCTTCCTGCTAGGGAGATGATTCAGCTTTCCTGGGGAAATCTTCAGGCTGGACTCTCCTGGGGAAATTTTTTAGATATATTGGGGAAGCGGCTCCGCTGAATGTCTAGTATACCGCCGGGGAATAATCTTAGACCAAGACTGCCGGGGATGCTTGTTAGGAATGCTCGTATATTGTTGGGGAATGTTGAGATCTGCTGGGGATACCCAACTTCCTTAAGGTTTGATAGAGTAGGCTAACTCTGCTTGGGGAGAGTGTATTGACTTGCTGGCTCACTCTCTGGGGAATTAAGATATCTTGGTTCTGTTCTTCAGCTGAACTTACCTTGGTACCTTGGTGGACAGAGCAATCAGATCGCTTAGACCACTCATTATTGCCCCTGTTTCTAATGTTACCTGTAATTAATCCTTTGTTTCGTATGCAAATATTTATGAGTTAGCAATTAGTGTCAAATGCATATATCACAAATTAAACCTTGGGCGTTCTTCGCAAAACAAAACAGAAAAGGAAAAACAATTGGAAATTTTAACTGAAAAGTGATTTTTGTATTGATTTTTGAATTTGCCCGTAAATAGGCGTTTATGTACAAGAGGCTGACGTCCTAGTAAGAGAACGCCGCCGAATAAAAGAGTTTATACAATTTGTACAAAGGGAAAACAAAACAGCTGTGTGAAAAGAATAATCCCACTGGGTTCCAACTCTGCTATCGCCTTTATATCTTCGAGCGTCTCATCACTTGATGACCTAGCTGAAGATGAAGCTGATTGATCAATGTCGTCTGAACTTGGTGTTGATGCCGGATTCTGGATGCAAGGTGATCCAATGAGACATAGTATTACACTTCAATCCCTAACTTTTGCCTGGACCGCCCTTTCGGGTTTTCAGTCCACCGGGATACCCATTTTTGCCCAAGCTGCCTTTTCAGGTTTTCGACTTGCCGGGTGTACAGATTTTTTTATTTCATCCCTCATTTTGCCCGAACCCTTTTGGTTCGCCGGGAAGCCCTAATTTTTGCCTAGGTATGTCAACCTAGCGGGTCTTTTATCATGCGTAGTATCTTTTTACTATGTCTGCATTGGCGGGGTGAGGAAGGTCGTCACCATCCATGGTAGTTAGAATCATGGCTCCTCCTGAGAACACATGTTTAACCACAAATGGCCCTTCGTACGTAGGGGTCCATTTGCCCCTTAGATCACTCTGAGGAAGGATGATACGCTTGATTACCAGATCCCCAACTTGATATTCTTGCGGTCTGACTTTCTTGTTAAATGCCATGATCATCCATTTTTGATACGTCTGACCATGACAAATAGCAGTAAGTCTCTTTTCGTCAATTAGATTTAGCTGATCAAGTCGTGTCTGGATCCAATCATCTTCACTCAGGTCTGCATCCTTCATTATCCGGAGAGAGGGTATCTGCACTTCGATCGGTAAGACTGCCTCCATACCGTAGACCAAGGAGAAAGGAGTTGCCCCGGTTGACATCCTTGCTGAGGTTCGGTACCCATGAAGAGCAAACGGTAACATCTCATGCCAATCTTTATAGGTCACTGTCATCTTCTGCACAATTTTCTTGATATTCTTATTCGCTGCTTCTACAGCCCCATTCATCTTCGGGCGATAAGGAGAAGAGTTGTGGTGTTGTATCTTGAATTGCTCGCAGAGCTCAGTGATCATCTTGTTATTGAGATTGGTACCGTTGTCTGTAATAATCCTTTTCGGGACGCCGTATCGACAGATCAGGTTATGCCGAATGAACCGTGCCACAACGTTCTTGGTTACCGTGGCGTAGGAAGCTGCCTCAACCCACTTCGTGAAGTAATCAATCGCCACCAGGATGAAGCGATGCCCATTGGATGTTGTAGGCCTGATCTCACCGATCATATCAATGCCCCACATTGCAAAAGGCCAAGGTGCAGTCAGGACATTCAGAGGAACTGGAGGAACATGCACCTTATCAGCATAAATCTGGCACTTGTGACACGTCCGAGAATGTTGGTAACAATCAGCTTCCATTGTGGACCAGAAATATCCTGCCCGAAGGATTTTCTTTGCCATGGTATGTCCACTGGAATGTGTTCCAAATGCACCTTCATGTAACTCCGCCATAATCCTTTCTGCTTCAGTCTTATCCACACAACGCAGTAAGGTCGAATCATGGTTTCGCTTGTATAGAATGCCGTTGCTAAGGAAGAACTTCGCTGCGAACCTTCTCAGAAACTTCTTGTCATTGACAGATGCACCTTCAGGGTACTCTTGAGCTTCCAGATACCTTTTCACCTCATGATACCAGGGTTTTTCAGTTACTGTCTCAGCCTCAAGATCACAACAGTATGCCGGTTCGTCCAGTTTCCAGATAATGACCCGAGGAGCCTCATTGTCCCATTTGACTTTGAACATGGAAGACATCGTAGCTAACGCGTCCGCCAACTGATTCTCCTCTCTCGGGAAATGCTCAAAAGTTATCTCTGTGAAGTGGGGGATCAAGGTCAACACACATTCTTTGTAAGGAATAAGATTCGGATGTTTCGTATCCCACTCTCCTTTGATCTGATTGATCACGAGAGCGGAATCTCCGAAGACACTCAGAAACTTGATCCTTAAGTCGATCGCAGCTTGAAGACCCATGATGCATGCCTCATATTCCGCCATGTTGTTGGTGCAGTTGAAACATAGTCGGGCAGTGAGTGGAGTATGAGTGCCTTGAGGGGATATGATTACAGCGTCGATACCGTTACCCAAAGCGTTGGAGGCTCCGTCAAAGTGCATAGACCATCGGGATCCTTCCTCAGGTCCTTCATCCGGTCCAGGTACTTCACAATCAGTTACTATCATGATACTCTCGTCTGGAAACTCGAAGTTCATTGACTGATAGTCGTCTACTGCCTGATGTGCCAAGTGGTCTGCCAGTATACTTCCTTTGATGGCTTTCTGAGTTGTGTACTGGATGTCGTATTCCGTCAAGATCATTTGCCATCTTTCTATTCTCCCAGACAGAGCAGGCTTCTCGAATATGTACTTTATTGGATCCATCTTTGAGATCAACAAGGTAGTGTGAGTCAGCATATATTGTCTCAGCCGGCGAGCAGCCCATACCAAAGTGCAGCAAGTTTTCTCGAGCAGTGAGTATCGGGTCTCACAGTCGGTAAACTTTTTACTAAGGTAATAAATGGCGTGCTCTTTTCGGCCAGACTCGTCATGCTGTCCCAGCACACACCCCATTGAGCTGTCGAGTACTGTCAGGTATAGTATTAGAGGTCTCCCTTCAACCGGTGGCATGAGAATGGGTGGTTTTTGGAGATACTCTTTGATTCTGTCAAAAGCGGCCTGACATTCATCATTCCAACGTACTACCTGATCTTTCTTCAGCCGCTTGAAGATTGGCTCACAGGTAGCAGTTAGGTGTGAGATGAACCGAGCAATGTAATTCAGACGTCCTAGAAAGCCTCTGACCTCTTTCTCTGTCTTAGGAACTGGCATCTCTTGAATGGTTTTAACCTTGGTAGGGTCCACTTGAATACCCTTATCACTTACGACGAAGCCTAGCAACTTTCCAGATCTTACCCCGAAGGTGCACTTGTTCGGGTTCAACCTCAGCTTGTACAATTTCAGACGGTCAAACAACTTCTGCAGATGGTCAAGGTGTTCCTCCTCAGTTTGGGACCTTGCAATCATGTCGTCAACATACACTTCTATCTCATGATGGATCATGTCATGAAATAAAGCAACCATGGCACGTTGGTAGGTTGCCCCAGCATTTTTCAGTCCAAAAGGCATGACCTTGTAGCAGAAGGTGCCCCACTGAGTAACAAAGGTAGTCTTCTCCATGTCTTCAGGAGCCATCTTGATCTGATTATACCTGAAAAACCATTCATGAAAGAAAACACCTTATGCTGAGCAGTATTGTCAACCAGAACATCTATGTGAGGCAAAGGGAAGTCATCCTTGGGGCTTGCCCTGTTCAAATCCCTGTAGTCAACACACATTCTGACCTTACCATCTTTCTTAGGCACCGGAACCACGTTGGCAACCCAATGAGGGTAAGAAGTCACTGCAAGAAAACCGGCGTCAATTGCTTCATAACCTCAGCTTTGATCTTCTCAGACATCTCTGGACGCATACGGCGGACCTTTTGCTTAACCGGAGGGTAGTCTTCCTTAGTAGGCAAGTGATGGACCACAATGTCGGTATCCAATCCAGGCATGTCTTCGTAGGACCATGCAAAGATCTCCACATAATCATGCAACATCTGAATCAACCGTTGTTTTACGCTGAGCTCCAGATTGGCCCCAATCTTGACTTCCTTCCTATCTGTCTCAGTACCCAGATTTACTGTTTCCACTGGCTCTTCATGTGGTTGAATTGCCCTCTCTTCCTGGAGTAACAGTCTTGCAAGTTCGCCAGGCACTTCGCAATCATCTTCACCTTCGTCTTCGGCTAAGTTGATCGGATTTTCGAAGTCATAACTGGCAGTAGCAGAGTCGTTACCAATGAGATCCAGAGTGGATTGAAACCTGTATGAGTGAGTGTGTGTAAATACAGCTGTTTTGCAATATATATAAAGAAAGAAAGGGAGCGCAAGATTTGAAATGTGAAAAACGTCCAATGCTTTTATTCATGATATATGACAGTGACAAACAAAAGCCCTCACAAGTAAAACCACGGTGCCCCGGGTAAGACACCGGGCCAATAGAGTTTCAAATTACTGTTTATTACAAATCCAAAACAAAGAAGTTCATTACTGGGTGACAAAAGTTATGGGTGTAAAGTCTTTTACGGTTCAGTTGCTAGGTCCACCGTTGGTCGTTGGGTAGATCCAGCTGTCAAACTCGGATTCTTCCACTTCGTCTTCATCCCCAACAGCATTTACTCCTGGATTGGTGATGAGCACAGGAGGTCTTCCAATCCTTGCCTTGCGCACAGCTTTCTGAGCCTCTGCAGTGAAACCCATCCCAAACTTGTTAGTCTTAGGAGTAAAATCAGGGAGCTTGCCCCAGTTTGCACATTTACCTCTTTCAATCACAGCTCGGGCGTCCTTTAAGGAGGCCATCTTCAAAGGAGAAACCTCTTCAACCACTGCTTCTGCTGCTGCCAATGTTTGTGGCACCTCTTCAAAATGTTGAAAGGGGGTCTCAATGAACTCCCCATCCATTTCCACGTACCTGAAGGAGTTGAGGTGGCTGACCATGTATTCCTCTTCCCCTTGCACTGTTACAATCTTCCCCCTGATCGGGTACTTGAGCTTCTGATGCAACGTGGAGGTCACAGCTCCAGCCTTGTGGATCCACGGGCGACCCAGCAAACAAGAATAGGATGGACGGATGTCCATCACATAGAATTTTGAATCAAAGACCTGTGACCCAACCCTGATTGGGATGTCAACCTCACCATATACCATTCTTTTGGACCCGTCAAAGGCCCAGACAACAATGTTACTTGGTTTGAGCTCTAGACCCTCACAGTCCAGCCTGTCCAGAGCCTTCTTGGGTAGCACGTTTAGTGAAGAACCAGTGTCAACCAGCACGTGAGCAAGAGTAGTGCCCCTGCATTCAATGGAGACATGCAGGGCATCATTGTGGTTCTTTCCCTTGGCAGTAAGGTCAGCATCCGAGAAACCCAGGCCATTATCAGCGGTTAAGTTGGCCACACAGTCGGTGAATTGATCAGCAGACGTCTCTTGGGGTACGTGGGCCGTCTATAAGAAAGCAATCAGGGCCTTGGCATGGGCCTCTGAACACAGCAGCAGTGATAGCATGGAGATTTTGGAGGGGGTGTGCCCCAACTGTTCAACGACGTTGAAATCACTTTTCTTTATAATCTTGAGGATCTCTTCCATCTCTTGCTTGGAAGCCTCAACAATGGTCTTTGGTGCCTCCGTCCGGGCAGGCATATCAGCAGCAATCCCCTTGCCCCGAGCGTCAGATGATTCGGCAGCAGGGGTAGAAACTTGATCAGGGGAAGAGACAGACACACTGGCAGGTGTGATGATCAAAGGCCTCTGAATTACCGGAGGAGCAATGTCTGGTGAGAACAGTCTTCCACTACGAGTGACCTTAGCAGGCCCAGTGATGTTGGTGACACCAGTATTAGTATTGAACTCTTGCTTCACTCCCAGAACATAAACATCTGCCCCATAGTGCCATGGGACAGCTTTATCAGACTTATAGGGGATGGGCCCCGGAACAGTAATGGTGATGGGAGAAATCTTGTGAACAGGAAAAATTTGGACAGGCTTCTTTGAAGGAGCCTTGGAAGGGTTATTGAAAATGGTAACAATTGAAATTTATTCAATAGGGGCAGCAGGAACGGCAGTCTTCTTGAACAATATCTCTTTACTATCCATCAGGTTTTGGACGCCTGATTTCAGCAAAGAACAACTAGCAGGGGAATCAGCACATAAAGGGCAACCTTTGCTACATCCCGGAAATAAACCGGCTAGCAACAGGTTCCTCTTGACGGTCAGCAGCGGAGTAGCAACATCATCCACAGAAGCTACATACAAATCCTCCTCAACTGCATTCACTCCATGCTAGGGCATGGGAGCGGTCACAACATTTGGCCTCTCGGGCGCCTCGAACTGTATCTCCTTGGCATCAATAAGGTCCTGAACCTTATTCCTCAGGGCCCAACAATCATCAGTAGAATGTCCCGGGCTATCAGAGTGATATGCGCAACGGGCGTTAGGGTTGTATTTCGGAGATGTTGTGTTTACCATCTTCGGAGCCTCTCTGACAGTCACTAAGTTGGTTGATAGCAATTGCGGAAAGATCTGAGAGAGAGTCATGTTGAGCCGAGTATACTGCCGTTTGGGCCTCTCAGCCCTGGGTTGGTTGTACTGTTGTGGAGCAGCAGCAGGTTTAGAAATAACCACCGCGTTGACAGCTTGGCGGTGTTCAGGTTTGTTTTGCCTTCTTGGACCATACACAGCACTTGCCTCCTTCTTGAAGGGTTTCTTTTCAGTATTTGAGGAGGCAACCTTCTGTATCTTCCCCGATTTTATACCAGCCTCGATCCTCTCACCGGTCAGGATCAGATCAGTAAACCCAGCAGAGGAATTACCAATGAGATGATTGAAAAATGGACCAGATAGGGTCCCTAAGAACATATCCACCAGCTCCCGGTCCGTCAATGGTGGCTGCACCCTGCCAGCCAGATCTCTCCATTTCTGTGCGTACTCCTTAAAACCTTCACCCGATCCTAGCGACATACCCTGGAGTTGGGTACAAGTAGGAGCGAGGTCGGAATTATATTGATACTGCTTGTAAAAAGCAGTGGCCAGATCCTCCCAGTCACGAATGTTGGTCCCATCCAGCTGATAGAACCATTCGAGGTGAGTCCCTGAAAGACTCTCCTGGAAGAAGTGGATCCATAAGTTCTTGTCTGCTGTGTAAGGCTGGATCTTCCTTACATAAGAACGGAGGTGCATCTTGGGACAGGAAGCCCCATCATACTTCACAAAGGCAGGCGCCTTGAACTTGTGTGGGATCACCACCCCAGAAGATAACCCCAAGTCTCCGAAATCCAACCCAGGCACACGTTAAATCTCCATAGCATTTAATCTGTCCTCCAGCTGCTTGTACCGGTCCTCAGCAGGAGGGTACTGTTCGTCGTTGAAGTCTGTCTCAGTGTCAGAGACCATGGGACTAGGGACCTCTCTCCCTTGGTGACTACCTTCCCCCACAGATGGAGTAGTCCTCTCAGCTTCATTTTGCAAAGTGTTCCCGAGTCTGCACCCAGTGTTGAATAGCACAGTCCTCTTCTTCTTCTTATTCTTCTCCAGGAGCATAGCCTTCAGCTCTTGTTGTCCCTGGGCCAAGCCCATGATCAACTTCTGAAATTGTGTGTTCTGCGCCTGAAGGGCCTTGATAGACAGCTCGGTAGATGATTCAGGGTTCATGATGCTGAAATAAACAGCGAAGAACAGTAAGCAACCTGAAAAGAAGAGTACCTGCCATGCACATGATGAATGATATGTGTTTATGTAATGCATTCAAAGGTTCGAAAATTCAAATTTGTTGTAGACAAAAAGGAACACACGTTATCATTAAGGGAATAATTGTTTGGTACATCAAAGCCTCATGGGCACAACATTACAAGGCAAATCAATCCCAAAAGACACTACGCATCCTTTTCGGGGCAATGTAAGTGTTGAGATTCCTCTCCTCGTGCAGCAGGCGGGTGAGCTCCAGGACCTTCTTTTCACTAGCATGTAGACTGATCTCAAGAGAATTCCGTTCTTCCTTAAGCTGGACCCAGCTCTTCTGCATTTCTTCCCATGATGTGGGCATGTCAGGATGTTGAATGGTGTAGGACACCTCTCCTTCCAATACTGGCTCTTTGATCACAGAGAGAACATGAGGATAAGGCATCTCTAACTTCTGGGAGCGGGCGCGTACCCACTTGAGATAAGGTTCCAGCGAGATGGAGTTCCTGTGCCCCAGTGTCTTGCTGTCTATCTTACTGGGCATCCTCCAAGCTATGATAAATCTCTGGCTAAGTCCTTGTGCATCGTTGTCGAAGTCAAAAACTATGTCAGGAATTAACATGTCATGAGGGCCGTCCCTCCGAGCATAACCAAACTGTCTCCAAGCCAGGCACGGGTTGTAAGTAATACCTCCTCTGATTCCAAGTAAAGGAACATTAGGGTACTCCCCGCAACGATCAATGATAGTGACATCCTCTCTGGACCGAGAACACCAATGTATATCAGCATGTGTAAGGGTCATCAATCGCTGTGACCACCTCAAACCCCGCTCGTTCTTCAAAACTGATTGCGGAAGGTGCGAAATAAACCACCTTCCTAGGAGAGGAGTGCAGCACATAAGGACACCTCTTTTTCTCATGGTTCGAGTGTAACATGAGTGAAGGATGTCCCCAAGCAACGTAGGTATAGGATTTCTAGACATGAAGATCTGGACAGCACTGATATCTATAAGCTGATCTGGGTTAGGGAACAACACCAAACCATAGACAAGGAGGGCCACAACTTCTTCAAAAGCTTGTAGGTCAAGGGAGTTCCAACATTCTTGGGCCTTTTCAAACAGAAACCTGGCTAAGAACCCTTTGATACCACTTCTAGCTTCCCAATGTCCCTTGAGGTCAGATGGTTGTAGGTGTAAGGCCTTAGCAATCTCTTCAAGTTTGGGTTCCTTTTTCGTAGCGTTGTAGGGTAGTTGATCAAGGATAGGGATCTTCAGAAGCCGGGAGAACTCTTCCAATGTAGGCACCAGTTGATAATCCAGGAAAGTGAAACAGTGATGCAGAGGGTCAAAGAACTGGAACAGGACCTTTATCATATCTTCCTCAATGTTGGTGTTGACCAAGCTGATGAGTCTTCCATGTCTCTCACTGAATGAAGAGCTCTCGAGAATCCTGGATATAAGCTCCTTAAGCTGAGGAGGGATCCTTACAAGGCTGATCTGAATTATCTTTCTGCGAACAGTTTCCATGTCCTACAAAACAAGAACAAAGATGAAGGTTCGAACCCCTGAAATGGTTAGCCAATGCATATGATGTTGTATGATGTCATGATGCTATGATTAAACACACCACAAATATTTACAAAGGCAAACATGATAAGGCACACAAGACAAGCCCTTAGAGTTTTAGGCCAGCATGGGGTCTGGGTATTACCCTTTTGAAGTTGGTGGGTTCAACCTGTCCTATTAGAAGTAACCGGGTTCTAAGGGTCCCAATATCACTGGATTGCTTTCATTGTTCATCGTTTCGATTTAGCCACTGAACTGGCGACCGAAATATTCCAGGAAAGCAACCCTCAATTGAGTGTAGTATCGAGTATCAACCAACCTCGGACTGCACCAAAGTCAGTTATCTCACTACCCTAAAGAGGCCAAGATAGTTCAATTAAGGTTCCTAAGGCCAGTTGATGCTTCACGACACCACATGGAGGCCCCGTACTCTCCTTGACTGAACTCAAGGGTTACCGGTACGCACCAAAGTGCCACATCAATGTAGCAGACTGTTTCAACCATGTCGGTATACCCCGCACAGTTCCCTCACAGCCTTGTTGCTACTTTCTAAGAAGGTATCCCCAGATCCGGGTTAGGATCTATAGAACTCCCAAGACATTCCCACAATTTAAAGCAAACAAGTCAAAGCAATTGAAAACACAGTTATGAACTACCCTAAGGTACACCTCACTTTATAAGTTTGTCCCCAGCAGAGTCGCCAGTTCTGTGATCGGTGGATCTGGAACTGACTGTTTAACGTTGGTTCGCGAAATGTCGCGGAAGCAAGAGTCGCCACCGTCTTTTATTTTCTCCAATATGGAAAGGACAAAAGCACATAAAAATTCCTTATTGAGATTAGTTCTCGGTTCGGGAGGTAGATTTATAGAAAGGGAAGGTGTTAGCACCCTTTCTATCCATGGTTATCCATGGGCTCTTAGATACTTGCTCATTTTGTGTTTTCAAAATGTTTGCTTTTCAAATGTGTGTGTGGGTTTTGAAAAAGTTTCTTTTGAAAAATTTCTAAGTAACTCTTGTATCTGTCCTCAAGAGTGTATGAAAAATTTGTTTGAAAACTTTTGAAAGTGTAGGGTGCGAAAAGTTTTTTTTTTGATTTGTTTTGAATTAGAGCAAGTATCTACGAGTCATCTACCTACCCTAAGGAATTAGTCTGTGTAAATGTCCTTGAGGTAGTGCCATCCCACCATTGAGATGTAGGTAGCACCACCGTTGGAGGTGTTCGGGTCAATTCGAGGATTAGGGACAATGTGGTCACCAGAGCAATAGGAGGATACCTTAGAAGCTACCCCCATGCCATGTTCATGGACATGAGGACTTACTAAGACGTCCTCTACTTGACGACCACGTTTCGAGGGGCAAGGCAACAGTGAGGCGTACCCTAGGAGTGGTGTGTGAATTGTGTGTCATTTTCAGTTATTATTTGTCTTGTCATGCATTTGGTGAGCTACGCTTGATTTTATTTGGGCATACATTCTTTCATGTGATTATTAGCAGTTAAGGGTGCGAGAATTAAAATGCGGAAAAATAAAGGTCCTACGCTATTACAAGGTGCGGGTCTACATCGCCAAATTAAACCAAGACCCGATTTGAATAAAAGTGCGGAAAGTAAATAAGTCTCTAATTATTATTACAAGGCCTTGGGGCAATTACATAATATTTAAAAGAAAAAATGTAAATAAACGCGCGAAAAGAAAGTAGAAGCGAAAGTGCGAGGGCGTTGGACCCTTTAAAGATTAAATTAAAATTACAAATTAATTAATTGACTTAATGAGAAAAGAAGTTATTTTTTTTGATGTTTTTGTATTTAATGGACATAAAGAAAATTAATATTGAAAGAAATCCTAATTCTAAATTGTTTTTAATTATTAAAGAAAAAATGTTTAAGTTGTAACCTAATTTACCCTAATTAATTAAATGACATATTTATTTATAAAATTAATTAATGGTTAATAATAATTATAATAAGAAAAATTTAATTATTGAGAAAAAGAGTAAAATGCTAAAAAAAACCTAATTTTTATATTTTTTAGTTATTAAGAAAATATTAAAATTGAAAACCTAATTTAAACTAATTTGATTATTAAAATTTATTTACAAAAATATTAATGAATTAAAATAAATAAATAAAACATATTTTTATTTTATGATTTCTGATTTTTTGGTTTTATGAAAATTATTTTTGATGAATTAATTAAAATAAATAAAACAAATAAAAAAATGAAAAGAAAGAAAACAATATGCAAACCATGGGGGGTGTTGACCCCAATTGAGGAGGTGGTTTGAGGAATTTTGGCCCAACAGGAGGAGGCCCTTTGTTGACTTTTTTGAATCACATGCTTGTGGTTGACTGAGCGTGCATGATGGTCTGCTTTTGTGACCATGGGATTGATCAATCAGATTACATGGCCAACGAGTGCTTGAGGGTGTATGATGAGCCCTGGGGACTTATACTGCATGGAAGTATATGAAACAAAACAATAGAAATTATTTGAGGGGACCTGGGATTCGAACCCAGGTCCCAGCGTTTACCAAACCATCTGCCTACCAGTTGAGCTATCAGCGCGTTTTGGATATGAAATGGAAAATAAACAATATAACGTAAAACAAGAATTGGTGGTGTACAAACAAAAAAACGCGCCAGAATTATGAATCATCCAATGACCATCAGCCACGCTAGCCTTCGTCTCCATTGGTGCCTGTAATAAAATGAGATAGCGGGGGTTTTAAACCCCCCAAAACACCATCTACAGAAAATAGCGAATAGCATATAGTAAAAAAGAAAAAGGGCGCGATGGTCAATTTCTACTCATTGGAAGGTCCTGATTTCAATGGTAGTGGTCTCGTGGTCCAATTTTTTCAGATGAAAGAAACCCCAATTCACAGCTCCTGCAACCCTAGAAAATTTCAATGGCATATTTCGCTACAGGCATGGTTAGGACAATTAAATGGTATCATGAGCTTCAGAAGGTTCATATTAATATAAATTAACCTTTAAAATGTATGAAACATGCATATATATTGAGATGCGATTATGAAAAAGCTTGAGAAAAGTGTGACTTCAATATACCAATTCCTTGCGCGTGGAAGGTTGATTTTGATTGGGATAGCTTCCTGGTAGTGTCAGGAATGTATTGGAAATGTTATTTGGCCTTGAAACACCTTGTATCAATGAAAACAGTTTTCAAGTTTTTTTTAGAAAAAATGCAAAGTTGTTTTTTGAGTTTGGGCGCAGCCTAGGTCGTGTATATGCTTGTGTTCACTTGTATATGCATTATGTAATATGTTTTGACAAGAATTATGGCCCATAATGCCTTGCATTCATGCTTTAAGATTTTCCATAAACCTCCATTAACACACCTTCCATTTTTGAGCCAATTTTGAATTCTTGCTTGATTAGGCCTTGGTACGAATTTGGGATGTTGTATAATGGTGATTCAAAGCTAATCAAAACCAAATATGTCCTTTAATTAACCTTTTTGATTTTTATTTGATTTTAAAAGATTTAAAATGAATTAAATCCAATAAAATCAAATAAAAATGAAAAAATTAATTTTAAATTTTGAAATAAAATGTGGGACACGTGGGAAGCATGGCCAAGCTGATTCAAGTGGAAAAAGTGGGCCCCTTTTGTCAAAAATGAAGTTTCAAGGATAAATGATTTTGGCCATTTCACAAAAATTTCCCAACTTCTCCAATGCATATCTTGCTCAATTTTGAAGTTATGAACATGTTCTTGGACATTTTGGAAAGGTCTTGAAGTCCTCTAACCAATGTCTTTGGTCCCATGTCATTTTGGTTTACCAATCTCAAGTTATGGTCTTTGACTTAAAGTCCCTTTTTGTTGACTTTTGAAAATGACCTATAATGTTGAAATTGATAACTTTTTGTGAGAGCATTTCTTGGACTTGGAATGTGAAGATGAGTTGTAGGAAATGTCCTCCCCTTCAAGATGAGCATTGGATGGTATTTTTCTGATGAACCATGAAAAAGTTATGCCTTGGTCAAGTTACAGTTGACTTTTCAGCTCTCCAAAAATAGAAACTTTTGCATCTTGAGACTTTTTGAGCCATACTTTTGAGAATCATGATCAAGTATTGATCAAATGATGTTTGTGGATTCAAAATAAGATGTTGACCAAAAATTTTGACTTTTGACTGCCAAATGACCATTTTGCCCCTACAGTTGACTGTTGAGCAATTAGGGTTTTTGACTGTGCAACTTGACCTTGTGAGCCTTGAAACTTGACATGTAGGTGCTTGACAATGTGTATGAGCATAGGAGACTTGATTGAGCCCTTGAAAACTTCAAATTCCTTGCAAGAACCAAAACCCTAGTTTGACTGGCTTAGGAGGATGGTTGACTGTGTAGCCCTTGAGTAGACTTGAGCCATTTGAGGTGATGCTTGGCAAAACTTTGAAGATTATGGGAGGGAAAATTTTGGGGTACAACACAAGGCAAAGAATGAAATCAAATCTCCATAATTTGCAAAGATATGTTCAGTTTTTGTTGACCTAAATCATTCTATCATATATACCTAACATCTCTAAAGCATACAAAAGGGTTCTTGGTCGTGAAAACAAAGGAGTCAACTTCAAATTTTTGTCAAAAAAAGTGCTGATCACATATTCCTCCATAGACTGATTCAAGCAATTCCAAGGCCAGCAATTCGTTCCTGGACATCTTCTGGAGCCGTTCCAATCATCCTTAAGCCTAAAAAACCTTCAAAAATCGTGCCTCACAGTGCCACGGTTTGCATCTTTTTTCAAGATTCGTTTTCAATAATTTATCTATCATAAACATGTTTTGATCATATATCCATGCTTGCTATCATATTTGCAATGTTTTTAATTGGTTTGATTGAAGTTTAATTGCAGGAATGGCACAATACAATTGTTAGGGTTTTGAGGTCCCAAATTGGGAATTCCATATAGAGGCAAAATCAGACAAAATCAGGGGTACTATCATGCTTAGAAGATGATTTGCAATTGATCCATGTCTTTGGTTTGAATTTATTCTGCATGTGCTGCGTTTTTGAATTTTACAGATTCATGGCTACGAACAAAATTTGTCACTATAGCCTTTAGTGACGTAAACGACTATAGGTAAAAGTGTGGCCAAAAACAACAATTATGGGGAAGAAGACAATTAGGTGGCAGAATTCTATTGGGTGATTTGAATCACGCGCGCGTTTAGGAAAGACCACTTTATTTCCTTTATATTTTATTTATGTTATTATATATACAGCTAACCATCCCAGCAAATTTTGTTTTCTTATGTTGTTTCTACAGATTCAATGCATCATCTTCCAAAACGCCTACCATGCGCTACCACCATCTGGCCATTGGATGTATCAATAATTCAGATCCAACGCCTCAAACAATGAAGGACAATGGTGCACTCTCAGGCTGACACAACACAGGCCCATTCTTTTCTTTTATATTTTAATTTTTTTAATTGTTTTACTAATTATTTTCCTTTATTAAAATAACACCAAAAAATCATTATTTTTTATTTAATCAAAAAATCATCAAAAAAACATAAAAATCATTTTTTTTTCATAAAAATATTTTATTTCCTTAATTAATTAGTTTAATTTAATTTAGGGCAAATTTAATTCATTTTTTTATAATTTAAATTAATTAGAAATTAGGGGTTTAATTTATACATAACCTAATTAATTTTTCTCAAAAAAAACTAACCTAAATCTTTTTTCAATTAGATTTTTTAGGTTTCCTAAATTATTCTCGCATTTAATTCGCCACGTGCATTTTTTAATTTCCTTTAATTATTATTGTAACTGTTTCGAGGTTGTAATAGTAATTAGGGTTTAAATTCCGCCTTTTTATTTTCAATCCAAAATAATTATGTATCTGCAAAAGCCTTGTAATAGCTAGGACTTTAAACTTTCTTGATTTTAATTTCGCAAACTATAAACTGCTTAGATGTATGTTAATAGGATTATATGGAAAGATAAACTGAAAATTAATACAGTAGAAAACCCTAAATGTGCAAAGATAAATATAACTGAAAAAACACATTGTGTTAGAACAATGTTTGAATCTAGTACCCTATATTTAAGTTTTGATGATAACAAAGTGAAAAGATATAGTATTTGTATGTTTCATGTTTGAACTATATGCTGCCTAAAATTACTATGCTCTGACTTGCAGATACGCTGATTAAAATAAGCAAGATCACTTCATCAGCGTCAGAACTTGATTTGATACACCAGCATCAGAAGTTGCTGAATCAGAACGTGAAGATCAGATGATCAACTCACGTACATGCTGAAGCTTGATGAACAGAACTGCGCGTAAACACTCTGATATAAAAACAATAGTTCATCAGCAGCGAAGCAGAATCAGAATGAGCCAAGCCAGAACATGCATTGAAGAAGCAACGGTACTGTGCATTGAACGCTAATTAATTCCAACGGCATCATTCTAGACAAGATCTGCTCAAAAAGGAAAGCTTGTTATTAGCATTGAATCAAGAATATTTGCATTCAACGTTCATCTTCTCAAGTGCTATATAAACAAAGCTTCGAAGATTATAATGGCTAATGCTTCCAAATTCTCTACACGCACAAAGCTGAACAATAATCTTCATCTACCAGTTTTGCTAAACCAACAAACTCTGATACTCCATTAGTGTTTAGCAATCTAAGTTTCTAAGCTTCATTTGTGTATACATCACAGTTGTGATAAAGTTTTGTAGAAAACATTCACACACATTTGTTTTATACCTTTGTAAGAAAGTGTTGCCTTGACAAACCGGATTGTGGTTTGAATCAAGAAGGCTTTAGCAGTTGTTAAAGCAGATTTGTATTCAGTTGAATATAGTGAATTAAGACCTCGTTGGAGAGAGGCGAAATCACCTTGACGGGTGGACTGGAGTAGTTTGAGATCAAACGAACCAGGATAAAAATATCTTGTCAATTGCTTTAAGATTCCAGTTTTACAATTCAACCCCCCCTTCTTGTGTTTTTCACCCCTTCAATTGGCATCAGAGCGCCTGGTTCTGAGCTAAAACACTTAACCGTGTCAGTACAAGATCCAGCGTCAGAAAAACACAATGGCAGGAAACAACTCTCATTTCAGCAATGACAACAATGAGGATAGAGACAGATTCAGCGGCAAACCTCCAGTCTTTGATGGAGAAAACTTTGATTACTGGAAAGACAGAATTGAAAGCTTCTTTCTAGCACATGATGCTGATCTGTGGGATATGGTGACAGATGGATACACGCACCCTGTGAATGCAACTGGTCAGAAGATTGATAGAAAATCAATGACTGATCAACAAAAGCGTGATTTCAAGAATCACCATAAGGCCAGAACCATCCTCCTCAGTGCCATCTCCTATACTGAGTATGAAAAAATCTCCAACAGAGACACAGCTAAGAACATCTTTGATTCTCTCAGAATGACGCATGAGGGCAATGTTCAAGTCAAAGAAACAAAAGCTCTGGCGCTCATTCAGAAGTATGAGGCGTTCAAAATGGAAGAATCTGAATCCATTGAAGCTATGTTCTCTAGATTCCAGATTCTGGTAGCTGGTCTCAAAGTTCTGGACAAAGGATACTCTACTGCTGACCATGTCAAGAAGATAATCAAAAGTTTACCCAAGCAGTGGAGGCCTATGGTTACCGCTCTGAAGCTAGCGAAAGATCTCAACAAAATCACTCTGGAGGAACTTATAAGCTCCCTCAGAAGTCATGAGATAGAGCTAGAAGCTGACGAGCCTCAGAAGCAAGGTAAGCCTTTAGCTTTAAAATCTAACAGAAAATCTGAATCTAAAGTTTTGCAGGCAGTTGAAGAAACATCTGATGGATCCTCATCAGAAGAAGACGAACTTTCCCTTCTCTCCAGAAGAGTAAATCAACTGTGGAAGCAAAGACAAAGGAAGTTCAGGAATCCCAGAAGATCTGATCAGAACGAGTCTTCTTCCAGATACAGAAGGACAGATTCTTCCTCTGGATACAGAAGATCTGAAGGCTCCTCCGGTAGCAAGAAGCCAAACACAAAAGACATCATCTGCTACGAGTGCAATGAGCAAGGACACTACAAGAGTGACTGCCCAAAGCTTCAGAGGGAAAAGCCCAAAAAGAAGTTTGGAAGAGAGAAGAAGAAAAGTCTCATGGCCACATGGGATGACTCTGACTCGTCTGAAGCTGACTCAGAATCAGATGATGAAAGGGCAAACATAGCGCTCATGGCTAATATTCCAGATGACAGTGAAGCTTCTGAATCAGACTCAGAATCAGACACAGAAGAGGTATTCCCTAACTTCGCTGTTAATTTTACAAAGGCTGAACTTGCTGAAAGCCTCAATGAAATTCTGGAACGTTATCAGCAGATTAGAGCTAAATTCAGAGACCTGAAAAGGAATCTTGAATCTGACTCTAATAAGTCTGAGAGTCTCAAACTGGAAAACTCTGAGCTGAGAGATAAAATTTTAAAATTAGAAAACTCTTTACAAAACTCTCAGAAGGAACCAATTTCTGAAACTCCCAGCAACGCTGATGAGATCATCAAGGAGTATGATCATAGTTTCCAGAAGTTCCTTGCTAAAAGCATAGATAGAAGCAGAATGGCTTCAATGATCTATGGAGTTAGCAGAAACGGCAGGAAAGGAATAGGATACCAAGGTAAGGTTCCTACACCTAAGAATGTCATGGATTTAACCATTAAACACACTCCTCTAAATTCACACTTTGTGTATGGTCACACACACGACATCAAATATACTAGCAGTAATCACTCTGTGAAACCAAAATTCAACCAGAGTTTTGGTAAAACTAACAAGTCAGGACCCAAGAAGATCTGGGTACCTAAGGATAAAATAATACATGTTGCAGATATCTTTAGCAGCAAGTCAGAAACACCAGTCATGGTACCTGGACTCTGGCTGCTCACGACACATGACGGGAAGAAGGCATATGTTCCAAAGCCTGGAACTTAAGCTTGGAGGCCACGTTGGCTTTGGAGGCAATCAGAGGGGAAAGATAATTGGCTCTGGAACTGTAGGTAACGGAAATCTTCCCTCTATTAATAATGTTCTGCTAGTTGATGGATTGATGCATAATCTGTTATCCATAAGTCAATTAAGTGATAACGGTTATGATATAATCTTTAATCAAAAATCATGTAAAGCTGTTAGTCAGAAAGATGGGACTATCCTGTTTAATGGTAAGAGGAAAAACAACATTTACAAAATCAAACTTTCTGAACTAAAGAGTCAGAACGTAAAATGTCTTCTGTCTGTTAACAACGAGCAGTGGATCTGGCACAGAAGATTGGGGCATGTTAGTATGAGAAGAATATCTCAGATTAACAAACTCAATCTGGTCAGAGGACTTCCTAATTTGAAGTTCAATTCAGATGCTCTGTGTGAAGCATGTCAGAAAGGCAAATTTGCAAAACCTTCTTTTAAATCCAAAAATGTTATTTCTACCTCTAAGCCATTAGAACTTCTGCACATTGACTTATTTGGACCAGTTAAAACTGCTTCAGTCAGTGGCAAGAAGTATGGGTTAGTAATCGTAGATGACTATAGCAGATGGACATGGGTAAAGTTCTTAAGACACAAGGACGAGTCACACTCTGTGTTTATTACCTTCTGTAACCAAGTTCAGAATGAAAAAGATCTTAGAATCGTTAAAGTCAGAAGTGATCATGGTGGAGAATTTGAAAATAAAGATTTTGAGTCATTCTTTAATGACAAAGGCATTCTGCATGATTTCTCTTGTCCTAGAACTCCCCAACAAAATGGAGTTGTAGAACGAAAGAACAGAACATTGCAAGAAATGGCCAGAACCATGATCAATGAGACAAACGTTGCTAAGACTTTCTGGGCAGAGGCAATAAACACAGCGTGCTACATTCAGAATAGAATCTCAATAAGACCTATTCTGGAAAAGACTCCATATGAATTGTGGAAGAACAGAAAGCCCAACATTTCGTATTTTCATCCATTTGGATGTACTTGCTATATATTGAATACAAAGAATTATTTGAACAAGTTTGATTCTAAGGCACAGAAGTGTATTATGTTAGGATACTCTGAACGCTCAAGAGGGTACAGAGTATACAATACAGAAACACAGATTGTGGAAGAATCAATCAGTGTTCGTTTTGATGACAAGCTTGACTCTGAAAAGTCAAAGCAGAATGAAAATCTTGCAGGTATAGAAATTGAATTTGCAGGTTCTGAAGACAAGTCATCAGAAGCTCTCAACACAGACATTCCTTCAACGTCTGAAAGGAGCAATGCTAGAAATCCTACAACTGCTGCTGATCAACCTCAGAAGAGATTACCCAGAAGCAGTTTGGATCACCCAGAAGAGACTATCCTAGGAAGAAAGGAAGATCCAATCAGAACAAGAGCAAGCTTCAGAAACTCTGAAGAAACTCTTATGGGACTTGTGTCTCTGATTGAACCTTCTTCTATTGATGAAGCACTTCTGGACAACGACTGGATTCTGGCAATGCAAGAAGAGCCGAATCAATTCACCAGAAACGACGTATGGGATCTCGTTCCCAGACCAAAAGGATTCAACGTCATTGGAACAAGATGGGTGTTCAGAAACAAGCTTAATGAACAAGGTGAAGTCGTCAGAAACAAGGCACGACTGGTTGCACAAGGTTATAGTCAGTAAGAGGGGATAGACTATACAGAAGCCTTTGCCCCAGTCGCCAGGTTAGAATCTATCAGACTTTTAATTTCATTTGCTGTTAATAGAGGCATCACTCTGTATCAGATGGATGTCAAAAGTGCATTCTTAAATGGTTATATAGAAGAAGAAGTTTATGTTCACCAACCCCCAGGTTTTGAAAATACAAAACATCCAGAACATGTTTTCAAACTGAAAAAGTCACTGTATGGTCTGAAACAAGCTCCCAGAGCTTGGTATGAAAGGCTAAGTAACTTTCTGCTTGAAAATGAATTCACCAGAGGGAAAGTGGACACTACTCTATTCTGTAAAACAGTTAAGAGTGACATTTTAGTCTGTCAAATTTATGTTGATGATATTATTTTTGGTTCTACTAATCCTTCTCTTGGAAGAAAATTTGCTAAGTGTATGCAGGCAGAATTTGAGATGAGCCTCATGGGGGAACTGAAATTCTTTCTAGGAATTCAGATCAATCAAACTCCAGAGGGAACTTACATTCATCAGAGCAAATACATCAGAGATCTTCTGAAGAAATTTGACCTCTCAGAATGTAAGCCATCAAAGATTCCAATGCATCCCACGTGCATTCTGGAAAGAGAAGAGGTAAGCAAAAGTGTAGAACAGAAGGTCTACAGAGGTATGATTGGTTCTCTCCTTTATCTGACAGCTTCAAGACCTGATATCTTATTCAGCGTATGCATTTGTGCTAGATTCCAATCAGATCCTAGAGAATCTCACTTAACAACAGTTAAGCGAATTTTCAAGTATCTGAAAGGTACTACTAATCTGGGTTTGTTTTATAGAAAATCTAGTGATTACAGCTTAGTAGGCTACTGCGATGCTGATTTTGCTGGAGATAGAGTGGAACGTAAAAGTACTTCTGGAAGCTGCCAGTTTCTGGGAGAAAATCTGATCTCGTGGTCCAGCAAAAGGCAATCAACAATTGCTCTGTCAACAGCAGAAGCTGAGTACATAGCAGCAGTAGGATGTAGCACACAAATGCTCTGGATGAAAAGTCAGCTTGAAGACTTCCAGATTTTTGAGAGTAACATTCCTATTCTTTGTGATAATACTTCTGCTATTTGCTTAAGTAAGAATCCTATTTTACACTCTAGAGCTAAGCATATAGAAATAAAACATCATTTCATTAGGGACTATATTCAGAAAGGTATTTTAAACTTGAAATTTATAGATACAGACCATCAATGGGCTGATATCTTTACTAAACCCCTTTCAGAAGATAGGTTCAATTTCATTCTGAAACATCTCAGCATGAAAGTATGCCCAGAATGAAAATGTTTTAATTCCATGTATTTATCTTCAGAATGTAATTATATTACTGTGAACTTCTGATCAATCTCCTTTCAGAAAGATAGAACATGCAGATTGTATCAGATGCAAGTCTAAAGATCTGAGAGTCTAATCTCAAATACAGACGTGCTGATCACTACATCAAACAAGTGTCATCCAATCATCAGCAAATCCCTGAAGCAGAACGCGTGCACGCTTCTGAGAAAGGCAAAGCGCTGATTGAGTGCATTGAGACACATGTCTGGTAACCGTTTTTAAGTATCTTTCTCAAATCCCCCAAAATCAGCAAGCATTTAATGAAAAGTAATCACGCTTGTTAATGGCAATCATTATTTTTTTCTCTCTCTTAAAAACGTTTAATTTTTCAAAATAATTTTTGAAAAACTCTATTTAAGCACACTAATTCCTCATTCTTATTCTTTACGCTTTCTCATAATCATTCAAGTATTCTCTGCATATTTCTGAGTTTATCTCCTTCAAACCTTTTTTTTTTCTCAAATCATTCTCAAGCTTTTTTAGTGAGAACAATGGCATCCTCCAGCATTTCTGCAGGAAATCAGAAGAAAGAAACCTCTGAACAATATCAGGTGCCTATCAGAACTCTTCTCACACCGGTAAAGAATCTTGAAGTTCTCTCTGAGTTAATCATCGACTTTGAAAGTTTGAAGGAAAATGGATTTGACCTAACTGAAGAGATTAGGGCTCAAAAGTGGGAGAGGTATTTCGATAGGTTGGTTGGACCAACATTCCCAGAGCTTGTCAAGGAATTTTGGATTCACGCCAAGATTCATAAACATCTAGTCATCTCTTCTGTCATGGGAAAGAAGATAATAATTTCTGAAGACCACATTGCTAGGTTAATCGGTCAAAGTGGTGGTGGAGTCCGTTGTGTGGACATGGCTGATAGATGCCCTGATATAGGTGTGGTAGCCAACAGCATTTTCACTCTTGGTTTTCCCAGCAGCAAAATTAAGGATCTGAAGGATCACTGCAGAGTATGGGCCAAGATTGTTCTTGGATGCTTCAATCACAGGAAACCAACAAGCTCTCCTGATTATATAAACGTGGATCAGCAGTTTCTGATCTACTTTATTGATCAGAGGGTGAAGATCAATCTGGCACACTTCCTGTTCAACCATCTCAAGACCAGTGTGAAAGAGACTAGAGAAGAAGAAAGGACCAAAAGGGACTGGATACCGTTTGGAAGGCTCATATCAGATATTCTGACGGAGAATAAGCTGATAGATTATCTGAGCGAAGCTCAAGTGCTGAGTACCCTTGAACCTACTGTTGGAAAACCGCTGAACGCTAAGAACCTGAAAAAGATGAAGCTGATAGAAAATATTAGGAAGGAACCCAGAGTTACTTCAACTGCTGACATCTCCAACAGAAGAGTGCCTCTGAATGATTTCCCAAAATTTTCTGAAATGGAATCCAAACCTGATATGTTTCTCAAGTATCCAGATTCATACAAGGAAGAAGATACAGGTTCAAAGCTGAAGATCAAAGATCTGAGTCAAGTCCAACCTGAAGTGACTCAGAAGAAGACAAAGAAGAGGAAAGCAGAAGGATCATCTCATCAGACTCCAAAGAAAAGAGGTAATTCATCTGCTGCCCCTATTTCAATTTCATCTACTATTCCAACATCTGCTGCCCCTCCTAAAACCTCTCACAGAATATCAATCCCAATCCCTACTATTGATGAAACCATACCAGAAGACCCTTCTGAGGCCTTACTGCTCAGAAGAACCAGAATTAAAATTCCCAAACAACCAACTGTTTCAACAACACCAGCACTTGATAGAGTGCTAGCTGATATTGAGCGTGAACATGCTTCTGCTCAACCAAATTCTGAACCACCAAATATTCCTCCTCCACAACCAGAACCACAACCTGAACCAGAAATACAACCAGAACCAGAATCAGAACCACAACAACAAACAACCTCTCAGAAAACCGCTGAAAACCCCAGCAGAACTTTCATTGACTTCACAAGTCTTGAACGTCTTGCTGACCTAAGACACAAAATTGCCATACCCAAACCAAAGCAACCAGATGTTGGCTCTGGTATTTTGAATTTTGAAACAGGTATGCTGCAATGGATTGCTTCTTTGAAGCAAGTCTGTCCGGGGATGATCGACCCAGCTGCTTCTGATCAGCTCTGGTCACAGTTCAGACTATGGGTACGTGCTGAAGCCCTCAAGCTGCAGGACGTCAACTATGAGCAGGCTCAACAGAACTTTAGCAAGCTGCTGAAGGAAGTTGAGAGTCAGCTGCCTCAAGAAGTTGTGCTCCCTCTGGACAGTGAATCTTGGTCTGAGAAAGAGCAAGCTGCACAGGTGCAACCATCAGAAGAAGACAAGATCCTTCAGGAAGATAATCCAGCAGAAGATGTAGCTGAAAGTTCTGAGAAGCTTCCTCCTTCTGAAAGTTCTCAAGCTGCCTTGGATAGGCAGGCTCTGGAAGAACTAAGGCTGAATGACTTGCGTCTACAGCAGCGGATGGAAGAGAATGATCAGAAAATGAAAGCAAGAATGGATGTACAGGACAGCAAAATTGACACTGTTGTCACCATGGTTCAGAAGCAGAATGAAACTTCTGAAAAGATTCAAGCAATGCTGGAAAGCCTGTTCTCACGCATGCCCCCACAACCTTAAAATTTTTTTTCATGCATGACATTCTCTATGTTTTCTTCATTTTCTGATGTATTGTTTTGACTATGTTTGTGTAATGTTCTTTTACTCTGATTCTGAACTATTTTAATATAATTTGTTTTTCTGATCTAAATTATTTTAGCACATCACCAACACTTTTTGATTGCTGACAAAAAGGGGGAGAACAAGAATGATATTTAAAATCAATAACGGCTAACTAGACAGAAATTCTCAAACATTCTAACTCTATTACTTGAAATGTTTTTCTGTTTTGTTTTTAAGTCTACAGGCACAAGGAAGCTCCTGAACCTATGAAGACTAGAAGCTAGAAGCTCTGATCAAAATGTAGAAGCTCATGTTGCTCTGATCAAATATGAAGTTCTGATCGACCTAACACTCTGATCCGAAGCAAAGCTCTGACAGGAAAAGCTCTGAAGCTCTGCTCTCTGATAAGTCAAAGACCTATAATCTGATGTTCAAAGATAGAAAAAGATCTGATCCTGAAGAACACATATATCAAAGGGAAGTAACAAACTCAGGGGGAGTATCTCTTAAACTCTGATTTCTCTTTACTTCTTAACTCTGAAACATTTCCCAGATACCTTTTCACGTTATTTTTTCATTTAAAATATCTAGTTTTTGTCATCATCAAAAAGGGGGAGATTGTTAGAACAATGTTTGAATCTAGTACCCTATATTTAAGTTTTGATGATAACAAAGTGAAAAGATATAGTATTTGTATGTTTCATGTTTGAACTATATGCTGCCTAAAATACTATGCTCTGACTTGCAGATACGCTGATTAAAATAAGCAAGATCACTTCATCAGCGTCAGAACTTGATTTGATACACCAGCATCAGAAGTTGCTGAATCAGAACGTGAAGATCAGATGATCAACTCACGTACATGCTGAAGCTTGATGAACAGAACTGCGCGTAAACACTCTGATACAAAAACAATAGTTCATCAGCAGCGAAGCAGAATCAGAATGAGCCAAGCCAGAACATGCATTGAAGAAGCAACGGTACTGTGCATTGAACGCTAATTAATTCCAACGGCATCATTCTAGACAAGATCTGCTCAAAAAGGAAAGCTTGTTATTAGCATTGAATCAAGAATATTTGCATTCAACGTTCATCTTCTCAAGTGCTATATAAACAAAGCTTCGAAGATTATAATGGCTAATGCTTCCAAATTCTCTACACGCACAAAGCTGAACAATAATCTTCATCTACCAGTTTTGCTAAACCAACAAACTCTGATACTCCATTAGTGTTTAGCAATCTAAGTTTCTAAGCTTCATTTGTGTATACATCACAGTTGTGATAAAGTTTTGTAGAAAACATTCACACACATTTGTTTTATACCTTTGTAAGAAAGTGTTGCCTTGACAAACCGGATTGTGGTTTGAATCAAGAAGGCTTTAGCAGTTGTTAAAGCAGATTTGTATTCAGTTGAATATAGTGAATTAAGACCTCGTTGGAGAGAGGCGAAATCACCTTGACGGGTGGACTGGAGTAGTTTGAGATCAAACGAACCAGGATAAAAATATCTTGTCAATTGCTTTAAGATTCCAGTTTTACAATTCAACCCCCCCTTCTTGTGTTTTTCACCCCTTCACATTGTTGCACACCTGCACCCCTAGGGTACTCCCCACTTGGTTGCCTCGGAAAATAATGGTCATGTCCCTCAAACGTAGGGATATCTTAGTAAAAGACCCTCAATCTAAAAGTCATCATAAAGATCATAGTCCCTTAAAGTCCCTCAAGTTGCCTACGAGAAATGATCTTGTCCCCCGACGTTGCCTACAAATATATGATGACAGTCCCTTCAAAATGCTAAGGTATCCTTACATGTTGCCTTCAATGACCATTACGTCCCTTTCGATAGTCCCTCAAACATCCAACGACTAGGGTTACTTACTCACTAATAGTAGGATAGCACTGTCTAAAGGATAGGAAAAAACGAACAACCTTTTTCGAGTAGGTAGAAAACTCTTAAGTACTTGCTCAAACAAATAAAACTTTTCACACAAACACCTTTCAAAACAAATTTTCAAAACAAACTTCGTCACACCCTTGAGGACTGATACAAGGGTTATCACGAAGTAAAACTTTTCAAAACAAGCACACACAAGCAATTTTAAAAAGATGAGCAAGTACCTAAGAGCCCATGGAAAACCATGGATAGAAAGGGTGCTAACACCTTCCCTTTCTATAATCTACCCCCCGTACTCAGAATATCTCGAAAAAAGGTTTTTTCTATTCATTTTCCTTTTCCTTGATTGGATGAAATAAAAGTCAGTGGCGACTCTTGCTTACCGCGACATTTTGCAAAAAAAAATGCAAAACATTAACCAGTAAAAACAGTCAATTCTGCCACCGTATCACAGTTGTATATCCTCAGAGAAATCAAAATAGGGCCGAACGCCGTCCAATGGTGGGGGCTGTTATGATTCCTAAACCTGCGCCTGATCAGCAAAGAAGCAATCAACCAAGGATGGAAAGACCTGTCAGACAGTTCACCAGAATTAGCATGACCCTATCTCAAGTATTGCCACATCTATTAAGATCCAACCTAGTGACTTTGAAAGAAGCTTAGAAGAATCCTAACACAAAAGTAGCTCCTTTGATAATTATAATGCCTGGACCAGTCCCGTATTTGTCAGACAAAACCGTACCATGGAATTATGGAGGGGATGTCTACTACCACGGTATCAAGCAAGATTGGCCAGCTGCCAAAGATTCAAGTTCTGAGGAGGTTAACTCCGATATCAGTAATATTGTAGGGACTAGCAAGATTACCCAGAGCGGAAGGATATTCTCTCCAGAAATTGCTCCCCTAAAAGCAGTTTTTGGACACGTAATCATTCATATTGTTGTTGCTCCTCCAAAGGCTGTTCCCAGTCCTACAATCATCTCCACTAATACTCCAACTGACAAAGCTGATACGACCCCTGTCATCACTCCTACTGACATTCCTGTTGCCGAGTCAACCGAGACTCGAGGTAAAAGTATTCTGATTGAGCCTATCCAGACAAAGACACAATCATTGGCTATCCCTGAGACCTCCCGGAAAGAGATGGAGGAAATTCTAAAGATCATAAAAAGAAGCGACTACGATGTAGTTGAGAAACTAGGGCAAACTCCATCTAAAATTCCCATGCTGGCATTACTACTATGTTCCGAGGCGCATGCAAAAGCCTTGGTAAAATTCCTGAAAACTGCCCACGTACCCCAAGAAACATCAACCGACCAGTTCCAAGACTGCGTAGCCAACTTGACTGCAGATAATGGTCTGGGTTTTGCGGATGCTGATTTAACGCCAAGAGGAAGGAAGCATAATGAGGCATTGCATGTATCATTGGAATGCAGGGGCACAACCTTGGCTCATGTTTTGGTGGACACCGGGTCGTCTCTGAATGTATTTCCTAAAAAGGCTCTTGATAGACTTGACTGTGAGGGATTGACATTGAAACCAAGCAACATAGTAGTGAGAGCCTTTAACGGCTCAAAAAGGATGGTGCATGGGGAAGTGGATATCCCCATAAAGGTTGGAACCCAAACATTTGATTCAACTTTTTATGTAATGGATATCCGCCCTTCATATTCTTGCTTGCTAAGCCGACCATGGATTCACCATGCTGGCGCTGTTACTTCTACGTTGCATCAAATGATGAAATATCCAATTTAGAGGAAAATCATCATTGTTCATGGAGAAGAAGAGTATATGGCCAGCCATCTAAATTCTTTCAGATATGTATAATTAGATGATGAATTTATTGAAACTCCATTCCAGCACTTTGAAGAAGTCCTGCAAGATGTGGCAGTGACCAAGGCTATTCCCAAGATCACAAGGCCTCCACTCAGGATGTCATCTTTGAACGATGCGAAGGCAGTGATAGAAGAAGGTGGGTGCACTATCTGGGGAAAACTCCCAGATATCCCATATAAATCTGATAAGTTTGGCCTAGGATTCACTTTAGTTGCCCAGAAGGTTGTACGCTGCGCTCGTGCTGGAGGACCACCCCTGAAGATCAGTGTTGTACCCTAAAATTTGCCCTCCCATATTCTTCAAGGTTTATCAAGGATCATCTTCAAATGGTTCAAGATTCCTCAAGGATTGCACAGCCCAGATATCTCCTAAGCCAGTCAAAATTAGGGTTTTGGTTCCTTCAAGGAATTTGAGGTTTTCAATGGCTCAATCAAGTCCCATAGGCCTATATACATTGTCAAGCATCTACATTCCAAGTCTCAAGACTCACAGGGTCAAATTGCACAGTCAAAAGCTTCATTTGCTTCACAATCAACTGCAGGGGTAAAATGGTCATTTGACAGTTAAAAGTCAAAAATTTTGGTCAACATCTTATTTTGAGCTCACAATCATCATTTGATCAAGTCTTGATCATGATTCCACAAGCATGGCTCAAAAATCATCAAGATGCCAAAAGTTTCTATTTTTGGACAGCAGAAAAGTCAACTGTAACTTGACCAGGGCATAACTTTTTCATGGTTCACCAGAAAAATCCCATCCAATGCTAATTTTGAAGGGGATGACATTTCCTACAACTCATCTTCACATTCCAAGTCCAAGAAATGCTCTCACAAAAAGTTATCAATTTCTACATTATAGGTCAATTTCAAAAGTCAACAAAAAGGCATTTTAAGTCAAAGACCATAACTTGATATTGATAAATCCAAATGACATGGGACCAAAGGCATTGGTTAGAGGACTTCAATACCTTTCCAAAATGTCCAAGAACATGTTCATATGATCAAAATTGAGCAAGATATGCATTGGAGAAGTTGGGAACTTTTTGTGAATTTGCAAAAATCAACTTTGCTCAAAACACATCATTTTTGCTAATGGGCCTCAAATTTCTTCTTGAAACATTATCCAAGACCTATGCACGACCCATTGAGATTAAATTGAATTATTTTCTTATTTTTATTAATTATTTGGATTTTTAATTGATTATTAATTCATTTAATTCATTTAATTGTAGGAAAATATCAAGATAGGGTTTTGCAATCTTTTCATGAAGCAAATATGACCTACATGTGCTGGAGATTTCGTGTACACATCAAGGGGACAAGGATCTCTCAATTTGGTAAGGTTTTTCAATCAAAAATATGTAAAAAGATTTGATTGAAAATCAAATATTGAAAACATGAATTCCATGGATCTTTGGGCCAAGACTTGACCTAATTCCCTTCCATTACATATGTATAACCTAAACCTAAAGCCTCACGTGAGATTGCTGCAAGAAGGCCATATGCAATATTGAAAAAAAGTCAAGAAAACTCAAAACTGTTTTCTCACTCCCAGGCCCTTTCAAAGCAATTTAAGGATTCTAATACATTGCTAGCACTCCCAGAAACGTATTGGAATCAAAGTCAAGGGCTAACACTCAAGGAAACGCCAAGAACAGTCGTACGGTTTGCTTAACTTTTCTAGAATCGAAACTCACATTTTATGCATCATTAACATGTTATAATCATTGTTTTACATTGCTTGAACCTTTACAAAGCTTTTGGTATTGGTTAATTGCATTATCCTGTACAGAATCGTGAATCACCATTGAAGATTTTTAGGGTTCTTGAGGTCTCGAATTGGGGATTTCCAGCACAGGGAAAATTAGGCCTCAAGAGACCTATGGTTGAAACCGTCTGATCAAGACGACACAAAGCCATACTCGCGAACAATTTATATTTCGTGTGCGCCTAATCGCTATTTTATGTCGTCCTATTTTGTGGGGGTTAAAAACCCCCGCTATCTCACTTTTATTTTACAGGCGAAAGGATGAAGATGATGACGTGCTGCCTCATGGTTGGGCCATTCAAATAAAGTGGTGCGCGTGTTTTGTTTTCCAGCACATGCGTTGGTTTTCATATATTATGATTAATTGTTATTATATTATCAGATGCAAGCGAATGGCGTAGTGGAAGGTGATGTGTCTGGTAACCACTGGGACCTGGGTTCGATTCCCAGGTCCACCCAAAACTTGTTTCTATTTTTTCTAATATATTCACATGTAGCGCTCCATGAGCATTCCACCATGTACCTCCCATCCAAGCGCGCCAAGTGGCCACTAACACCAATCTGAGGGCCAAAAGATGAAGAGCATGATACTCCCAGTCAAAGCAACGTGCAGACAATTAGGAAAAGTCAATGGGCTGGCCAATAAATGGGCCTGAAATTGCAAACAAAACCTCCAGAATTTGGCCTTCACCTCCCTGGTTTAGCATTTTCTTTTCTTATTTTCTTTTAATCTCTTTTAATAACTATTGTTATTATTTAATTATCTCGCAAATTATTTTTCATAATAAATTCAGACCATTAAAAAATGTAAATATTTTTATTAATTATTATTATTATCAATTTCAACTTAATTATTATTTTCGTAAATAAATTCTAACTAATTAATTTAGTTGTTTTAATTAGGTTTAATTTCAATTTTCTTTCACAATAAATAAAATAGATTAGACTTAGGGTTTTACTAACTTTTTATTTTTATTTCATTAAAATATAAAAACACAAAAAATACTTTTTCTTTTAATTATTTAATTAATTAGGTTTAGGTTTAATATTTAAATAATTGCAAAAAAGGGACAAATTCAATTCTTTTCTCAAAAAGGGTCAAAACTCTAAGGACGTCCCGATTCAATTCTTTCGCGCGCATATTTTTAATTCATTATTTATTTGATCATATTTATGTATCTGTTTCCAAGGATGTAATAGTTAATTAGGCTTTTATCGCTTTCTTTTATTTTCCGCATTTATTTTCCAAACGGGTTTGTTTTTGGCGATGTATATACCCGCGCCTTGTAATAGCGTAGATTTACCTTTCCGTAATTTACTTCCCGCACTATTAACTGCTAATTATGCATGCAAGACTTGCTTGACGAATAAAATCAACCTGTAGCTCACAATAATGCATGTTCAAAGATAAATATAAACTGAACCTGACACACATGCACATGCCACTCCTAGGGTACGCCTCACTTGGTTGCCTCGACGTGGTCGTCAAGTATAGGGTGTTTTAGAGGTCACCCTCCTGTCTAAAGATCCAGTTGCCTCGAAACGGTTGCCTCGAATAAAAAGGATCTAGGACATTAGGGTTACCGCTAAGGCGTCCTACTATTGCTTTGGTGACCACATGTCCCTATAATCGAATTGACCCGAATAACTCCAACGACGGTGCTACCTACTTCTCAATAGTGGGATAGTACTGTCTAAAGGACTCTTACACAGCTTAATTCCTTAAAGTAGGTAGATTTCTCCTGGGTACTTGCTCTTTCAAAAAACAAAAACAACTTTTCGCACCTACACTTTCAAAAAGTTTTCAAACAAATACTTCATACACTCTTGAGGACTAATACAAGAGTTACCTAGAAGTTTTTTTCAAACTAAACTTTTTTCAAAACCCACACACACTTGAAAAGCAAAAACCTTTTGAAAACATAGTGAGCAAGTACCTAGGAGCCCATGGATAACCATGGATAGAAAGCGTGCTAACACCTTCCCTTTCTATAATCTACCTCCCGAACCGAGAAACATCTCGAAAAGGAATATTGATGTGCTTTTGTCCTTTCCTTGTTGGAGAACATAAAAGACGGTGGCGACTCTTGCTTACCGCGACATTTCGCGAACCAGCTTTAAAACAGTCAGTTCTATTTCCACCGATCACAGAACTGGCGACTCTGCTGGGGATATTTAATAAGTGAGGTGTACCTTAGGATTAGACCACTCTTATGTTTTCAATTTCTTGTTTTGTTTGCTTTAATATTGTGGGCTTGTATGGGAGTTTCATAGATCCTAACCCGGATCTGGGGGATACCATTTAGAAGTAGCAACAAACTGTGAGGGAACTGTGTGGGGTATACCGACACGGTTGAAGAAGTTGCTACGTTGATGTGGCACTTTGGTGAGTACCGGTAACACTTGAGTCAAGTCAAGGAGAGTACGGGGCCGCCGCATGGTGTCGTGAAGCATCAACTGACCTTAGGAACCTTACTTGACCATCCTGGCCTCCTTAGGGGTAGTGAGATGATCGACTTTGGTGCAGTCCGAAGTTGGTAGATACTCGATACTACACTCATTGAGGGTTGTTTTCTTGGGATATTTTGATCGCCAGTTCAGTGGCTAAATCAAAACAATGAACATAGAAAACAACCCAATGATATTGAGCTCCTTAGAACCCGGTTACTTTTGATAGGACAGGTTTTGAGCCCACCAACTTCAAGAGGGTAGTACCTAAACTTCATGCTGGCCTAAAACTCTAAGGGCTGTCTTGTGTGACTTGTGTGCCTTCAAACTTGACTACTTGCATATTCTTGTTATCTGACAACATGAGTTCCTTGCAGGTTTTGTCCTTAATCTGGACTTATTACAGGGTTTACTTACCTCACTCCACGCATAGCATAACATCATGACATCATACCATTGCATACATCCTGCATAAGGACTAACCCATTTCAAGGATCTCAAGGGTTTGTGATACAGGTCATGATGAATCAAATGTCCAGCAAGGGGCAAAGGGGATTTATTTTCCTCTAGCCAAGGTTGTGTGGAGATCAAAACATGACAATTTGAGTCAGGGGTTATGACCCACTCGATATGGTGAGCTTTGACTCTTGAAGAAGGACTCTCAACAACATGAAGTTCCTTCAATCAAGCTACAAAATTCAAATGCTAACAATTTTCTTGTTTACCCCGCGAGATCCTTGAAAACATTGCATGCATACATACATATCATTGCATTACAGGTACCCCTTTTTACAGGTCACTTATCTTCTTCGCTGTTTATTTCAGCAATCATCATGAATCCTGAACCTTCCGCTGAACAAGCTATCAAGGCCCTCCAGGCCCAGAATGCCCAGTTCCAAGAGTTGGTTATGAGCCTAGCCCAGGGTCAACAGGATCTAAAGACTCTGATTCTGAAAGAGAGGAAGAAGAAGAAGAGGACGGTTTTGTTCAACGCTAGACGCAGATCTGGGAATGGATTACCGAATGAGGCTGAGCTGACTACCTCATCTATGGGCAAAGACAGTCCCCAAGAAAGAAGGGTTCCTAGTCCCGTGGTCTCCGACAACGAGACAGATTACAATGATGAACAATACCCCCTGCTGAGGACAGGTACAAACAGCTAGAGGACTGTCTAAGTGCTATGGAGATTCAACACGTGCCTGGGTTGGATTTTAGAGATCTAGATTTATCTTCTGGGGTGGTGATCCCACACAAGTTCAAGGCACCTGCTTTTGCGAAATACGACGGGGCTTCCTGTCCTAAGCTTCACCTCCGGTCGTACGTAAGGAAGATCCAACCGTATACTGCAGACAAGAATTTATGGATCCATTTCTTCCAGGAAAGTCTTTCAGGTACTCAACTCGAATGGTTCTATCAGCTGGATGGAGCCCGTATCTGCAACTGGGAAGACTTGGCTACTGCGTTCTACAGTATCAGTATAATTCCAACCTCGCTCCTACGCGTACCCAACTTCAGGGTATGTCACTAGGGACGGGTGAAGGATTCAAGGAATATGCGCAAAATTGGAGAGACCTTGCTGGAAGGGTGCAGCCACCTCTAACTGACCGTGAGCTTGTGGACATGTTCCTGGGGACCCTGTCTGGACCTTTCTTCAACCATCTGATTGGGAATTCTTCTGCTGGGTTTACAGATTTGATCTTGAATGGGGAAAGAATTGAAGCTGGTATCAAGGCTGGGAAGATTCAAGAGGCCATACCTTCTGATACTCACAAAAAGCCTTACACTGGGAAGAAAGAGTCCAATGTTGCGTACAGTCAGAAGAGTCGTCGTGACCAACACGTAGGGGCAGTCCTGATCTCTGGTTCTACACCACGCCGACAATAGCAAAAGGGAAATCAGCGAAGGCCAGACGAGCCTAAAAGACAGTTCACCAACATCAACATGCCATTGTCACAAGCATTGCAGCACATGTTGAAGATGAATCTGATTGCGGTGATCAACCCTCCTGCAAATCCCAAGACCTCTTCTCCAAACTACAACCCAGATGCGATGTGTGCTTATCATTCCGGTAGCTCGGGGCACGATACTGAGGATTGTTGGGCGCTGAAATACAAGATCCAGAATATGATCGATGCTAAGGAGATTGAATTCGAGCCTGCTGAGACTCCTAATGTGATCACGGCTCCCTTGCCAAAACATGGCTAGGATTGGAAAAAAACTTTTGTTCATTCGAATGTTCAAGTTGTATTTTTCTTTGATTGCTCAAACAATTATCATGTCAAACTCTCTTATTTCATTAATGCATTACACGTGTCTGTTTTGAAGTAATTGTGTTTACTATATTCAAAATTGCTTTTATTTTTTGATGTTCAACTCTCGATTAAAAAACTCTAAGCCTTTTGAGGGAGGATGACAAAAACGATACTATGATCTTTACAGTATGCTTTTGAACAGACCCCGCTGATGAGGTACAGGCATTGTTTCAATTCCTAAACACTGGAGTTATAAGGAAGATAATCCCTCGTCAACCCCTTTGAGCCAAAGAAGTTGGAGTTTTTCTTTTCAAAAATTAAAACCCTTAATCATAACCTGGGGCAGGGTAGTTCTCTCAGTTGATCCAGGTGCACAATGAATGACATCAAGAAAGTCCTTCCGAGACAAAAAGACAGTGATGGTTCCGAATAATCATAAAGACAGGCAACCATTATCTCTCAAAATAAAAGCCCAATAAGTCAAAACCTATGAAGGAGACTTACAAAACTGGGGCATCCCGCTGACTGTAATCACAAAAGAAACAGTTCAGGCAAAAAACAGGGATAACAAAATCAAAAAGGAAAGAGGTCCTACAAACCCTCAATCAACAAAAAATGACTGCCTATTCAAAATTGTCAATGTCCGAACCATCACCGGAATATCAGAGCAAAGACTCAAACAAGGTCTAATGCGCGATCAGCTGAGTTTAGGATCGAAGAACATCACGAAGAACGGGTGGGTACAAATAAACTTTGAGCCTTTATCCTTTGTTTCTTGAACCGTGAACCAAGCCACGTTATAACCCTTAAAAGTCCTAGTTGAAGCATGGGTTAGTTCGAAAGCATACTGTTACAAAAGGTATCCTGACTCCTTAAGGCTTGCTGTGAAATACTGAGTTGATATCATGTTTTACAAAAATTCACTTGTTCTATTAAAAACTTCATTTTTCAAAACTTCAAGACAGACATAAGCTTTGCATTTTTAATATAACATTGTTTGCATATGACTATTTGTTCAAACAGCAGAGAAATTCGCACGAAGAATATCTAGTGAACAAAAGCACTTCCAATCAAGGGTCATGGCATGATCATTGTCCATCATCTGGGGCAGTTAAGTCAAGATTCAAGGAATCTCTCAAAATGCCAAATAACCAGGGGCAGGCCTCCATCTGAGTCACTTGGGGCATTGGACATGAATCCCAGCGACAAATCTGGTACGATCAAACATCTTCTGGTAGTATGGCAACACAATTCTACTGACAGTGACACCTCTCTACATCCTGAGAGCATGGGCATAGTCAGAAAAAAATACTACGCATAATCAAAGACCCGCTAGGTCGACTGGCCTAGGCAGAAATAAGGGCTTCCCGGCGAACCAAAAGGGTTCGGGCAAAAATAAGGGATGAAAATGAAAAAAATTGTACACCCGGCAAGTCGAAAACCAGAAAAGGCGGCTTGGGCGAAAATGGGTATCCCGGTGGACTGAAAACCCGAAAGGGCGGTCCAGGCAAAAATTAGGGATCAAAGCGTACGACTATGTCCTGTCATCTCGTCACTTGCCTACCAGAAGAAGATCTGTCAATCGGTAGTTATCAAGCTCCTCATAGGCCTTCTTCTCCCACAGAAACAGGGGCAATAAGAATTGTCCGAACTGTACAAGCTGCTCTGTCCTCCAGGTACCAAGGTAAGTTCAGCTGAAGAACATGACCAAGATACCTTCACTCACCGCAGAGTAAGACAGGAGTCAGCAATACTCTCCCCAAGCAGAGTTGGTCTCTCATCAGCCTAAAAAAGGCACAGTATCCCTAGCAAGTCAACAAAACTCTCCCCAAGCAGAGTTAGCCTACTGTCAGCCTTAAGGAAGCTGGGTATCCCCAGAAGATCTCAATATTCCCCAGCGGAGTATACAGATGTTCCTAAGCAAGCATCCCCGGCAGTCTTAATATAAGATTGTTCCCCGGCGGAATACAGACACCCCAGTGGAGCCACTTCCCTAGTACAGTCCAAAAGTTTCCCCAGGAGAGTTGAATCATCCTCCCCAGTAGATTCTGGAAGCTTATCCCCAGTAGAGCCCGGAAGCTTATCCCTTGCAGAGTACAGATATCTCTCCCCGACTATGTTCAGAGGTTATCCCCCACCAGAGCCTATAACTGGGTTATCCTCAGCTAATTACAACAGAAAGATCGTCCTCAGCGAAGTTCTTCCTATCCCCAGTGGAGTTCATCAAAATCCCAACATAGCTTATCAACGGATCCCCAGCGGGGTTATCATTAAAATCTCAGCGAAGCGTCTCTTCCCCACAGAGTAATTCCCCGCGGAGTAATCTCTTCATCAGGTCTATTCCCCAACGGAGTCATCTTCTCCTACCGGTTTATTCTTGCAATCATCTTCGTTCATCATCCCCAGCGGAAACGAAGAACTCTACCCTTCAAACATCAGCCCAGGATTCAACAACTTCCCAGCATTCGTCAAGGATTTATTTTTCCAGGCGAAAATATATTCATAAATATCACATCTTCATACATTATGACATGCATACGCATCATACGACACAATCTCATTTATTCTTGAGAACATCCTAATATCATGCAGTTCATGCATCATGACATTGCATACAACTAATACTTTGCCCTTTTCAGGAAAAGGTCAATCAAAAGATGATTACCATCTACCTTTGCAGTTCCAGATCAACACCTGTAACTAGCCAGGAAAATTTTGTGGACGACTGATCGTGGGTTAATACCTGAAACCAGACAAGACAATTATCTACTTGACAATCATGGAGCGACCCTACACCGGTTCCTTCTCTCTTTTAGATGAAGTTTCACACGGACTCATCAATAGGCAACCCTACACCGGTTCCTTCTCAATCTCAGATGTAGTTTTACACGGACTCATCCTTAGGCAACCCTACACCGGTTCCTTCTCAACTTCAGATGTGGTTTTACACGGACTCATCCTCAGGAAACCCTACACCGGTTCCTTCTTAACTTCAGATGTAGTTTTACACGGACTCGTCCTCAGGAAACCCTACATCGGCTCCTCCTCCCCTCCAAGACGAAGTTTTACACGAACTCGTCCTCAGGAAACCTTACCCCGGTTCCTCCAGAAGTCTTACACGTACCTATCTCAAGGTAACCTTACCTCGTTTCCTCCTAAACTCTTACACGGACCTATCTCAAGGTAACCTTACCCCGGTTCCTCCTAAAGTTTTACACGAACTTATCTCAAGGTAACCTTACCCCGGTTCCTCAAGAAGTTTTACACGAAATTATCCCAAGGTAACCTTACCCCGGTTCCTCAAGAAGTTTTACGCAAACTTACCTCAAGGTAACTGTTGTACCCCAAAATTTGCCCTCCCATATTCTTCAAGATTTGCCAAGATCAAGCTTCAAAATCCCTCAAGAGTTGCACAGTCCAATTGCCTCCTAACACAGTCAAAAATTAGGGTTTTGGTTCCTGCAAAGAAATTGAGGTTTCCAAGGGTCCAATCAAGTCCCACATGCCTATATACATTTTCAAGCATCCATATGTCAAGTTTCAAGACTCACAGCATCAAATTGCACAGTCAAAAACCCTAGTTGCACCACAGTCAACTACAGGGGCAAAATGGTCATTTGACAGTCAAAAGTCAAACTTTTTGGTCAACATCTTATTTTGAAGCCACAAAAATCATTTGATCAATTCTTGATCATGATTTCACAAGCATGGCTCAAAAAGTCTCAAGATGCAAACGTTTCTATTTTTGGACAGTTGAAAAGTCAACTGCAAATTGACCAAGGCATAACTTCCTCATGGTTCATCAGAAAAATCCCATCCAAAGCTCATTTTTAAGGGGATGACATTTCCTGCAACTCATCTTCACACTCCAAGTCCAAGAAATGCTCTCACAAAAAGTTATCAATTTCAACATTATAGGTCATTTTCAAAAGTCAACAAAAAGGCACTTTAAGTCAAAGACCATAACTTGAGATTGGTAAATCAAAATGACATGGGACCAAAGGCATTGGTTAGAGGACTTCCATACCTTTCCAAAATGTCCAAGAACATGTTCATAGCTTCAAAATTGAGCAAGATATGCATTGGAGAAGTTGGGAAATTTTTGAGAACTTTCAAAAGTCAACTTTGCCTAAAACACTTCAAATTTGCTAATGGGCCTCAAATTCTTCCTTGAATCATTACCCAAAGCCTATGCACGACCCATTGAGTTCAGAATAATTTATTTTCTTATTTTTGATTAATTAATTGAATTTATATTTATATTAATTCATTTAATTAGATTTAATTATGGGAAAATTTAAAGATATGCTTTTTCAAATCTTTTTGTGCAGCAAATATACTCCAAATATGCTAAAGATTTCGTGCATCACTCAAGGGGACAAGATCTTCCATAATTGGCAAAGTTTTCATGAGAAAAAGATTGAAAAACACATAATTGGAAATCAAATATTCAAGTCATCAATTCATGGATTCATGGGCTTTATTTTGACCTAATTTGCTTCACATACTTATGCAAGAGTGAACCCTATTCAGAAGGACACGAAAAAGCTGCTCATACGCCATAACCAATTTGCAACTTTTCAACAAAAACTTGGAAACTGATTTCATACTTGCAGCATAATTCAAAGCTTCTAAAGGATTCCAACCCGTTGCCTAAGCCTCCAGGAAGCGTTTGCAATCAAGGACTAGTCCAAACGCGCAAAGAATCATCCCCACGAAGCCATGCGGTTTGCCATATTTTCCAAAAATTCATATCATGATTCATGCGCATTTGATGCATATTGTTGGTTGTTTTGTATTCACAGGAACCTTCGGAAGCTAATGACATGATTTAATTGCGTTATAAGGCTCTGAATCGTGATTTTCCATTAACATGTTTTAGGGTTTCAGAACATCCAAATTAGGGCTTTCCTTGTATGGAAAAATTGGACCACCAAACCTATATGGACAAATTCGTGGCAACGAGACGAATCGATTGAAACCCTCGCGCTCAATTTATTTAATCTGTGCGCGTGTTCGCTATTTTTCACAGTTTCAGTTTGTGGGGGTTTAAAACCCCTGCTACTTGTTTCATGTTTGCAGGAAGAACAAGGAAGAAGATGGACGTGGCATGACACTACTGGAAGATTTGAACTTTAGCGCGTTTTTTAACGTTTGCAACATAATTGACTTTTTTCATATATTACATTTATTGTTTATTATGTATACAAACGCGTTTGGCAGCTCAGTTGGTGGATGACACGCTTGGTGAGTGCTGGGACCTGGGTTCGATTCCCAGGTCCCCCCATATATTCTTCATAATTTTTGTTCTAACACGTTCAGGTACATCACTCATCCAATATCCCACCATGCATCCTCACGCCTAAGGCTGCCACGCACTCATGATGATTAATCCAAGGGCCACTGAATGAGATCCAGGGTACACCTCAGTCAACCACGTCCACTCAATCTGGAAAGTCAAACAAAGGCCTTGTCTTGATGGGCCAGAATTACTTCAAACACCTCCATATGGGCCTGCTACCCCCCCATTGGTTTGCATCTTTTTTTATATTTTATTTTCTTCTCTTTTCTAATTCTTTTTAATTGTTTTAATTGTTTTTTCACCATAAAATAATTTCCCATAATAAAAACATAAAATCAAAAATAAAATATATTTAATTATTATTAATTTCACCACTAACATATTTTTGTAAATAAATTTCAATAACTAACTTAGTTAAATTAGGTTTTGATTTTAACACTTTTTCTTAATAAATAAAAAATATGTAGAATTAGGTTTTGACATTTTTATCTTTTTTCTTAATTAATTATTTCCATCATTATTTATTATTATTATTATTTTTGTAAATAAACATGTAAAATAATTAATTAGCTTAAATTAGGTTAACTTTGACGTTTTCTTTAATAATTTAAAATAATTTAGAACTAGGGTTTCCTTTTAATTCTTTTTTTCTTTATTTCCATAATAAATACAAAAACATAAAAAACGCTTTTCTTCAATTAAATAATTAATTAGGTTTTAATTTAATTTAATTTCAAGCAAAGGGTCAAAACCCTCGGACGTTCAATTTTAATTCTTTCGCGCATTATTTTTCTTGTTGATTATTATGTAACTGCTTTCCGGATGTAATAGTAATTAGGTTTACCGTATTTATTTACTTTCCGCATCTTTTATCAAAAACGGGTCTTTGTATTTTGGCGATGTATAGACCCGCGCCTTGTAATAGTGTAGCTTTTATCTTTCCGTCTTTTAATTTCCCGCACTTTTAACTTCTAAATTGCATGAAAGAATGTATGTCAATTAAAAACAACGCGTAGCTCACAAATGCCCTGATCAAAGATAAATATTAACATGAAAACAACACACAAATACACACACCACTTCTAGGGTACGCCTCACTTGTTGCCTTCGAAACGTGGTCGTCAAGTATAGGACGTTTTAGCGGTCCTTATGTCCATGATCCAGTTGCCTCGAAACAGTTGCCTCGAAACAGTTGCCTCGAAACAGTTGCCTCGAAATAGTTGCCTCGAAACGGTTGCCTCGGATTAAAAAAGGATCAAGGACATAAGGGTAGCTTCTAAGGTGTCCTAACTGTTGCTTCGATGACCACACTGTCCCTACAATCGAATTGACCCGAACACCTTCAACGGTGGTGCTACCTACCTCTCAATGGTGGGATGGCACTACCTTAAGGACATTTACACAGCCTAATTCCTTAGGGTAGGTAGATGACTCATGGATACTTGCTCTATTAAAAAAAAACAAATCAAAAATCTTTTCACACTGACACTTTCAAAAAGCTTTCAAAACAATTTTTCAAACACTCTTGAGGACTGATACAAGAGTTATTCAGAAATCTTTCAATGAAACTTTTTCAAACCCACTCACATTTTGAAAAGCAAACATTTTGAAAACATAAAGAGCAAGTATCTAAGAGCCCATGGATAACCATGGATAGAAAGGGTGCTAACACCTTCCCTTTCTATAAATCTACCTCCCGAACCGAGAAACAATCTCATAAGGAATTTTGCTGTGCTTTTGTCCTGTCCATGTTGGAGAAAATAAAAGACGATGGCGACTCTTGCTTCCGCGACATTTCGCGAACCAGCGTTAAACAGTCAGTTCTAAATCCACCGATCACAGAACTGGCGACTCTGTTGGGGAGATCTTTAAGTGAGGTATACCTTAGGATAGCTCATACTTGTGTTTTCAATTGCTGTGTTTTGTTTGCTTTATTATTGTGGGCATTGTCTTGGAGTTTTATAGATCCTAACCCGGATCTGGGGATACCCTGTTAGGTAGCATAAGCTGTGAGGGACCTGTCCGGCGTAGACCGACATGGGTGAAGCAGTGGCTACGTTGGTGTGGCACCTTGGTCTGTACCGATATCCCTTGTGTCGCAACGAGGAGAATATGGGTCTTCTGAGGAGTCATTAAGCACCAACCGACCTTAGAACCTTAAATGACCCAATTTGGCCAATAGAACAGTAGCAGTATGCTACACCCATTGAGGCTAAACTCTCGCGATGGTTCTGGCTGCAAGAAAAGATTGCAACGCTGGAGTTATGACCGATTGAGGGTAGTCAATGATATTGGGATCCTCTAGAACCCGGTTACTTTTGATAGGACAGGTCTTAACCAACAAACTGAAAGAGGGTAGTACCTGAGCTTCATGCTGGCCTAAACCCTAAGGGTTGTCTTGTGTGACTTGTGTGCATTATCATGTTTGCCTTTGTGAATATTTGTGGTGTGCTTTATCATGACATCATACCATCATAGACATTGCATGCATCCTGCATAAGGACTGACCATTTCAAAGACAATAGGGTTTCACCTTTGCTCTGTTTTGTAGGACATCATGATGCCTGTGCGAAGAAACACTATCCGGTTCAATTTTGTTCACCCACCTGAGTTGCTTGAAGAATTGGTTAGCAGAATTCCAAATACCACTTCCTTCATCCAGAGGCATGGTTCTCTTCTCGGTTTAGTCACTGCAAAATGGGACCAACAACTGATGAGTGTCTTGACCCAGTTTTATGATCCCTTGTATAATTGCTTCACCTTTCAAGACTTCCAGCTGGTCCCCACCCTGGAAGAGTTCTCTGATTTGCTAGGTATCCCTATCTTGGATCAGACTCCCTTCACTGGTTGGGAGAAGACTCTTAGGCTTGAGGAGATTGTTGCATCCCTCCCCTTGACCCACAAAGAGGTAATGGACAACTGGGTGACTAGAAGCAGAGTTAAGGGTTTCTTGGCCAAGTTTCTGATTGGTAAAGCTAACAGTTTCTGGAACGATTTAGACTTCAGGGCGTATGAAGACATCCTGGCTCTCTTAATCTATGGTCTAGTTTTGTTTCCTAATCCTGATAACTTCATTAACATCACTGCCATAAGGATCTTCATGTCTCGGAACCCTGTGCCCACTCTCTTGGGTGATATCCTGCAACAACTTTATGCTCGTATTGCCTGAAGACGAGGAACTCTGTGGTGTTGTATTCCTTTGTTAGTGAGGTGGTTTATTTCGCACCTCCCTAAGTTCGTGCTGAAGAACAAAGAAGGAAGAGGCTGGGCTCATAGGTTAATGTCTCTCACTAATAATGACATCATTTGGACTTTCAGGGGTTTGGATGAGGTAGCTGTTATTGATCGTTGCGGAGAATATCCTAATGTTCCTCTGATTGGTACCCAAGGAGGAATCTCTTATAATCCATGTCTAGCGCTCCGTCAGTTTGGAAGAGCCAGAAGAGCAGGGCCTCATGAGATGTTGGTGCCTCACATCAGTTTTGAGTTTCAGGTAGATAGTGACGAGCTATGTCGTAGGTTCATTAAGGCTTGGGACAGAATCCACAAAGCTGACCCACATGAGTTGGGACCGAAGACTTCTCTACCTATGGAACCCTACTACAAATGGGTCCGCATCCGTGCTCAGAATTTAGGTATGCCATATGAAGCTGGCAGACCCATCATTCTTGAATATCCTGATAGAGATGGGGCTCCTCCAACTGTTCTCCCTCCTCAGATACCTACTGACGTTGATACACTAAAGAGGTCTTGGGCGCAACTACGAGAAGAACGGGATTCTTATCGGGAAAAGTTCAACGAGCAGGAATTGAAGATCCAGAAGCTGACCAAGCAATTGGAGAACGAGCGGGCCTTGAATGACTACATCCGTACTGAGAAGAGGAGACCCTGGGATCACTGATGAGCTTTGGATGTTCTTTTACAGTTTTTTCCCTTTTCAGTATTTCCATTTTATGTAACGCCTCAGGGAAATCTGTTGAACAATCTAAATTTCAAAGTTGAATCTAATAAAGTGCGTTGCTTTTTTGTTTACAAAGTTGAATCCCGATTATCTTTGAAAACATAAATCATACGCATTCCATTCATCATTAGCATCACAGGTACTCTTCTTTTCAGGTTGCTTAATGTTCTTCGCTGTTTATACGCATCATGAATCCTGAATCATCTACTGAGCAATCCATCAAGGCTCTCTAGGCTCAGAATGCCCAGTTCCAAGAGCTGATCATGAGTTTGGCCCAAGGTCAGGAGGAATTGAAGGCTCTGCTGGTAAAGAAGAAGAAGAAGAAGAGAACTGTACTATTCAACATTGTTCGGAGGTTTGGTAACACACTGCAGAATGAGGTTGATCAAGCTGGTTCTTCTGTAGGGAAAGGCAGTCCCCAAGGGGGAAGGGTTCCTAGTCCTGTGGTCTCTGACAACGAGACTGATTTCAACGAGGAGCAGTATCCTCCAGCTGAAGACAAGTACAAGCAGTTAGAGGATCGTCTGAATGCCATGGAAATTCAACAAGTGTCGGGGTTGGATTTTAGAGACTTGGGTCTATCTTCTGGTGTGGTGATCCCACACAAGTTCAAAGCACCATCTTTCGCAAAGTATGACGGGGCGTCCTGCCCTAAGCTACATCTCAGATCTTATGTGCGGAAGATCCAGCCGTATACTGTGGACAAGAACTTATGGATCCATTTCTTCCAGGACAGTCTTTCAGGGACTCATCTCGAATGGTTCTATCAGCTGGATGGAACCAAGGTTCGTAACTGGGAGGATTTGGCTACGGCTTTTTACAAGCAGTATCAGTATAATGCCGACCTCGCTCCTACACGTACCCAACTCCAGGGTATGTCGCTAGGGTCGGGAGAAGGTTTTAAAGAGTATGCGCAGAAGTGGAGGGACCTGGCTGGCAGGGTGCAGCCACCGTTAACCGACCGTGAACTCGTGGACATGTTCTTGGGGACCCTATCCGGTCCGTTCTTCAATCATCTCATTGGTAATTCGTCTGCAGGGTTTACAGACCTAATTCTGACTGGGGAAAGGATAGAGGCTGGTATGAAATCAGGGAAAATACAGAAAGGTGCATCCTCAAGTGCTGAGAAAAAGCCTTTCAAGAAGGAAGCCAGTGATGTGTATGGGCCCAGGAGGCAAAACAAACCGGAACGCTGCCAAGCTGTCAACGCGGTGGTAATTGCAAAGCCTGTTGCCGCTCCTCGGCAACCTAACCAACCAAGGGGTGAGAGACCCAGAAGAGAATATACTCGGCTTAGTATGACCTTGTCGCAGATCTTGCCGCAACTGCTATCGACCAACTTGGTAACCGTCAGAGAAGCTCCGAAGGTGGTAAACACAACCTCTCCGAAGTATAATCCAAACGCCCGCTGTGCTTATCACTCTGATAGCCCGGGGAATTCTACTGATGATTGTTGGGCCCTAAGAAATAAGGTTCAAGACCTTATCGACGCCAAGGAAATACAGTTTGAGGCGCCCGAGAGGCCCAACATTGTGACTGCTCATATGCCCCAGCATGGAGTAAATGCTATTGAGGAAGACCTATATGCAGTTTCTGTGGATGATGTTGCTACCCCTTTATTGACTGTCAAGAGGAACCTGTTGCTAGCCGGTTTATTTCCAGGTTGTAGCAAAGGTTGCCTTCTGTGTGATGTTTCCCCTACTGGTTGTCCGTTGCTGAAGTCAGGCATCCAAAGCCTGATGGATAGCAAAGAGATCTTATTCAAGAAGACCGTTGTTCCTATTGTTCCTACTGCAGAAGTATCTGTTGTCACCATTTTCAACAATCCTACCAAGGCTCCCCCGAGGAAGCCAGTCAAAATCATGTCTGTTGCACCTATTATCATTACTGTTCCGGGGCCCCTCCCCTATAAGTCTGACAAGGCTGTCCCATGGCATTACGGGGCAATGTGTATGTGCTTGGAGTAAAGCAGGAGTTAAACACTAATACCGGTATCAGTAACATCACCGGTCCCGCTAAAGTTACTCGCAGTGGCAGGCTCTTCTCGCCTGACATTGCGCCACCAGCTATCCGAAGACCTCTTATCATCACGCCTACAAGTGCGCCTGTTTCCCCTCCTGATCAAGCTTTTACCCCTGCTGCCGAGTCATCTGACACTCGGGGCAAAAGGATTGCTGATGTGCCTGCCCGGATGGAGGCACCAAAGACTGTTAATGTTGAAGCCTCCCAGTAAGAAATGGAAGAAATCCTTAAGATCATCAAGAAGAGCGATTTCAACGTCGTTGAGCAGCTGTGGCATACCCCCTCTAAGATCTCTATGCTATCATTGTTGTTGTGCTCAGAGGCCCATGCCAAGGCCCTGATTTCATTTCTGAAGACGGCTCATGTGCCACAAGAGACATCTGCGGACCAATTTACTGATTGTATGGCCAACCTGACCGCTGACAACGGGTTGGGTTTCTCTGATGCTGATCTAACCGCCAAGGGAAAGAACCACAATGATGCCCTGCATGTCTCCATTGAATGCAAGGGCACTACTCTTGCTCACGTGCTGGTTGACACTGGTTCTTCACTAAATGTATTGCCCAAGAAGGCCTTAGACAGGTTGGATTGTGAGGGTCTGGAGTTGAAGCCTAGTAACATCGTTGTCCGAGCCTTTGATGGGTCGAAGAGGATGGTACATGGTGAAGTGGACATTCTGATTCGTGTTGGTTCCCAAGTCTTTGATTCAACATTCTGTGTGATGGACATTCGTCCATCTTATTCCTGTTTGCTGGGTCGACCTTGGATTCACCAGGCTGGGGCTGTGACCTCCACCCTTCACCAGAAGCTTAAGTACCCTGTCAGAGGGAAAATCGTTACAGTGCAGGGGGAGGAAGAATACATGGTTAGTCATCTGAACTCATTCCGGTATATAGAGATGGACGGGGAGTTTATTGAAACCCCCTTTCAACATTTTGAAGAGGTGCCTCCAACATTGGCGTCAGCTGAGATGGTAATTGAAGAAGACTCTCCTTTGAAGATGGCTTCCTTGAAGGACGCCCGGGCTGTGATTGAAAAAGGTGAATGTGCAAACTAGGGCAGGCTCCCTGATTTTACTCCTAAGACTGACAAGTTTGGGCTGGGTTTTACTGCAGAGGCTCGGAGGGCTGTATGCAAAGCAAGGATCGGAAGACCTCCTGTGTTCATCACCAATCCGGGAGTAAATGCTATTGAAGGTGAGGCGGAGGAATCAGAGTTTGATAGCTGGATCTACCCGACGACCGACGGTGGACTGAACAATTGGACTGCAAAAGACCACATACCTGTTACTTTTGTTACTCAGTAATGAATTCCTTTGTTTTAAAATTTGTAATAAACAATAAATTGAAACTTTATGGCCCGGTGCCTTACCCGGGGCACCGTTGGTTTCATTTGTGAGGGCTTATTACTTGTCATTTCCATATATCATGAATAAAGACATTGGACATTTTTCGCATTTCAAATCTTGTGCTCCCTTTCTTTCTTTCTTTATATATTGCAAAACAGCTATATTTACACACACTCACCCATACAGGTTTCAATCCACTCTGGATCTCACTGGTAACGACTCTACTACTGCCAGTTATGACTTCGAAAATCCGATCAACTTAGCCGAAGACAAAGGTGAAGATGATTGCGAAGTTCCTGGTGAGCTTGCAAGACTGTTACTCCAGGAAGAGAGGGCCATTCAGCCACATGAAGAGCCAGTGGAAACGGTAAACCTGGGTACTGAGACAGATAGAAAGGAAGTTAAGATTGGTTCCAATCTAGAGCTCAGCGTGAAACAACGGTTGGTTCAGATGTTGCATGATGATGTGGAGATTTTCGCCAGGTCTTACGAAGACATGCCTGGGCTGGATACCGACATTGTGGTCCATCACTTGCCTACCAAGGAAGACTGCCCTCCGGTTAAACAAAAGGTCCGCCGTATGTGTCCAGAGATGTCCGAGAAGATCAAGGTTGAGGTTATGAAACAATTCGATGTCGGGTTTCTAGCAGTGACTTCTTACCCTCAGTGGGTTGCCAACGTGGTTCCGGTGCCGAAGAAAGATGGTAAGGTCAGAATGTGTGTTGATTACAGGGATTTGAACAGGGCCAACCCTAAGGATGATTTCCCTCTGCCTCACATCGACGTTCTTGTTGACAATACTGCTCAGCACAAGGTGTTCTCCTTCATGGATGGTTTTTCAAGTTATAATCAGATCAAGATGGCTCCTGAAGATATGGAAAAGACTACCTTTGTTACTCAGTGGGGCACCTTCTGCTACAAGGTCATGCCTTTTGGGTTGAAAAATGCTGGGGCAACCTACCAACGTGCCATGGTTGCTTTATTTCATGACATGATCCATCATGAGATTGAAGTGTACGTCGATGATATGATCGCAAGGTCTCAAACGGAGGAGGAACACCTTGACCATTTACAGAAGCTGTTCGACCGTCTGAAGTTGTACAAGCTGAGATTGAATCCGAACAAGTGCACCTTTGGGGTAAGATCTGGAAAGTTGCTAGGCTTCGTCGTGAGCGACAAAGGTATTCAAGTGGACCCTGCCAAGGTTAAAGCCATACAAGAGATGCCAGTTCCCAAGACAGAGAAAGAGGTCAGAGGCTTTCTAGGACGTCTGAATTACATTGCCCGATTCATCTCGCATCTAACTGCTACCTGTGAACCAATCTTCAAGCTACTGAAGAAAGATCAGGTAGTACGTTGGAACGATGAATGTCAGGCCGCTTTCGACAGAATCAAAGAGTATCTCCAAGAACCACCCATTCTTATGCCACCGGTTGAAGGGAGACCTCTAATACTATACCTGACAGTACTTGACAGCTCAATGGGGTGTGTGCTGGGGGAGCATGACGAGTCTGGCCGAAAAGAGCACGCCATTTATTACCTTAGCAAAAAGTTTACCGACTGTGAGACTCGATACTCACTGCTCGATAAAACTTGCTGCGCTTTGGTATGGGCTGCTCGCCGGCTGAGATAGTATATGCTGACTCACACTACTCTGTTGATTTCAAAAATGGATCCAATAAAGTACATATTCGAAAAGCCTGCTCTGTCTGGAAGAATAGCAAGATGGCAGATGATCTTGACAGAATACGACATCCAGTACACGACTCAGAAAGCAATCAAGGGAAGTGTATTGGCAGACCACTTGGCACACCAAGCAGTAGATGACTACCAGTCAATGAACTTTGAATTTCCAAACGAGAGCATCATGGTAGTGACTGATTATGAAGTACCTGGACCGGATGAAGGACCTGAGGAAGGATCTCGATGGTCTATGCACTTTGACGGAGCCTCCAACGCTTTGGGTAATGGTATCGGTGCTGTGATCATATCCCCTCAAGGCACTCATACTCCACTTACTGCCCGGCTATGTTTCAACTGCACTAACAACATGGCGGAGTATGAGGCATGCATCATGGGTCTTCAAGCTGCGATTGACTTAAGGATCAAGTTTCTGAGTGTCTTAGGAGATTCCGCTCTCGTGATCAATCAGATCAAAGGCGAGTGGGATACGAGACACCCAAACCTTATTCCTTACAAAGAATGTGTGTTGACATTGATCCCCCATTTCACAGAGATAACTTTTGAACATTTCCCAAGAGAGGAGAATCATTTGGCGGACGCGCTGGCTACGATGTCTTCTATGTTCAAAGTCAAATGGGACAATGAGGCTCCCCGGATCATCATCTTGAAACTGGATGAACCTGCATATTGTTGTGATCTTGAGGCTGAGATAGTAACTGAAAAACCATGGTATCATGAGGTGAAGAGGTACCTGGAAGCTCAAGAATACCCTGAAGGTGCATCTGTCAACGACAAGAAGTTTCTGAGAAGGTTCGCTGCAAAGTTCTTCCTCAGCAACGACATTCTGTACAAGCGAAACCATGATTCAACTCTACTGCGTTGTATGGATAAAACTGAAGCGGAAAGAATCATGGCAGAACTGCATGAAGGTACCTTCAGAACACATTCCAGTGGACACACCATGGCAAAGAAGATCCTTCGGGCAGGATATTTCTGGTCCACAATGGAAGCTGACTGTTACCAACATTCTCGGACATGTCATAAGTGCCAGATATATGCAGATAAGGTGCACGTTCCTCCAGTCCCTCTGAATGTTTTGACCGCACCTTGGCCTATTGCAATGTGGGGCATTGATATGATCGGCGAGATTACCTACGGCATCCAACGGGCATCGCTTCATTCTAGTAGCGATCGATTATTTTACAAAGTGGGTTGAAGCAGCTTCATACGCCACTGTAACCAAGAACGTCGTGGCACGGTTCATTAGGCATAACCTGATCTGTCGATACGGCATCTCGGAAAGGATCATTACAGATAACGACACCAATCTCAATAACAAGATGATCACTGAGCTCTGCGAGCAATTCAAGATACAGCACCACAACTCTTCTCCTTACAGGCCGAAGATGAATGGGGCTGTAGAGGCAGCTAATAAGAATATCAAAAAGATTGTGCAGAAGATGACAGTGACCTATAAAGATTGGCACGAGATGTTACCATTTTCTCTTCATGGGTACCGTACCTCAGCAAGAACGTCAACCGGGGCAACTCCCTTTTCCTTGGTCTACGGCATGGAGGCAGTCTTGCCTATTGAAGTCCAGATACCCTCTCTCTGGATAATGAAGGATGCAGGTTTGAGCGAAGATGACTGGATCCAGACTCGACTTGATCAATTAAACCTAATTGACGAAAAGAGACTCACCGCTATTTGTCATGGTCAAACGTATCAAAAACGGATGATCAGGGCATTTAACAAGAAAGTCAGACCACAAGAGTATCAAGTTGGGGACCTGGTAATCAAACGCATCATTCTTCCTCAAAGTGATCCCAGGGGCAAATGGACCCCTACGTACGAAGGGCCATTTGTGGTTAAACACATGTTCTCAGGAGGAGCCATGATTCTAACCACCATGGACGGTGACGACCTTCCTCACCCTGCCAATGCAGATATAGTAAAAAGATACTATGCATGATAAAAGACCCGCTAGGTTGACATACCTAGGAAAAAATTAGGGCTTCCCGGCGAACCAAAAGGGTTCGGGCAAAATGAGGGATGAAATGAAAAAATCTGTACACCCGGCAAGTCGAAAACCTGAAAGGGCGGCTTGGGAAAAAATGGGTATCCCAGTGGACTGAAAACCCGAAAGGGAGGTCCAGGAAAAAGTTAGGGATAAGCGTAATACTATGTCTCATTGGATCACCTTGCATCCAGAATCCGGTATCAACTATCAAGTTCATACGGCATCGATCAATCAGCTTCATCTTCAACTGAGCAGCCAAGTGATGAGACGCTCGAAGATATAAAGGCGATAGCAGAGTTGGAACCCAGTGGGATTATCTTTTCACATAGTTGTTTTGTTTTCTTTGTACAAATCGTATAAACTCTGTTGTTCGGCGGTGTCCCCTTACTAGGACGTCAGCCTCTTGTACACAAACGCCTATTTACAGGCAAATTCAAAAATCAATACAAATTCACTTTTCAGACCAATTGCTAATGGTTTTTCCTTTTTCTGTTTTGTTTTGCGAAGAACGTCCAATGGTCGATTGTGATATATGCATTTGACACTAATTGCTAACTCATAAATATTTGAATATGAAACAAAGGATTAATTACAGGTAACAACAGAAACAGGGGCAATAATGAGTTGTCTAAGCAATCTAATTGCTCTGTCCACCAATGTACCAAGGTAAGCTCGGCTGAAGAATGTAACCCAGATACCTTCACTCCCCGCCGAGTAAAACAAGAATCAACAATTCCCTCCCAAGCAGTTGGTCTCCCGTCAGCCCTACAAGGCACAATATCTCCAGTAGGTCAGCGATACTCTCCCCAAGCAGAGTTAGCCTACTGTCAGCCTCAAGGAAGTTGGGTATCCCTAGAAAATCTCAACATTCCCCAGCAGGGTATACAACATTCCAAGCAAGCATCCCCGACAGTCTTGATCTAAAATTGTTCCCCGGCGGAATACCGAACATCCAGTGGAGCCATTCCCCAGTCCAACCTAGAAAGTTTCCCCAGGAGAGTTCAATCAATCTCCCCAGTAGATTTAGGAAGCTTATCCCCAGTAGATTCTGGAAGCTTACCCCTGCAGAGTACGAACGCTCTCCCAGGCTTTATTCAAAGGTTATTTCCCCACTAGGATATAACTGGGTTATCCTCAGCCGATTGCCACGGTAAGATCGTCCCCGGCGAAATCTTCCTATCCCCAGCGGAGTTCATCAAATCTTCCAACAGAGCTCAACAATGGTATCCCCAGCGGAGTTATCATCAACCTCAGCAAAGTACCTCTCTTTCCCCACAGAGTTCACTCCCCGCAGAGTAATCTATTCGCCAAGTTTATTCCCCAACGGAGTCATCTTCTCCTACCGGTATTCTTGCAACCATCATCCCCAGCGGAAACAGAGAACACTATTCTTCAACATCAGCTCAGGAGTTAACTTCCCAGCACCCGTCAAGGATTTAATTTCCTAGACAAAAATACATTCATAAACATATCACATTTTCATACATCTTCATACATTATAGCATGCACATACGCATCATGAACATACAGTCTCATTTATTTTGAGAACATCACGCATGTCATACATCATGACATCGCATACAACTAACATTTTGTCTTCTAAGGACAAAGATCAGTACAAAGATGATTACTATCAGCTGATGCAATTCCAGACTCGATTCCTGTATCTTGCCAGAGCACGTCTGAAGAGTTTGAAGATCCGATTCCTGTATCTTGCCAGGGTGTATCTGTTGATGACTAATTCCAGACTCGATTCCTGTATCTTGCCAGGGCACGTCTGAAGAGTTTGAAGATCTGATTCCTGTATCTTGTCGGGGTGTATCTGTTGACGACTAATTCCAGACTCGATTCCTGTATCTTGCCAGGGCACGTCTGAAGAGTTCGAAGATCCGATTCCTATATCTTGCCAGGGTGTATCTGTTGACGACTAATTCCAGACTCGATTCCTGTATCTTGCCAGGGCACGTCTAAAGAGTTTGAAGATCCGATTCCTGTATCTTGCCAGGGTGTATCTGTTGATGACTAATTCCAGACTCGATTCCTGTATCTTGCCAGGGCACGTCTGAAGAGTTTGAAGATCCGATTCTTGTATCTTGCCAGGGTGTATCTGTTGATGACTAATTCCAGACTCGATTCCTGTATCCTTCCAGGGCACGTCTGAAGAGTTTGAAGATCCGATTCATGTATCTTGCCAGGGTGTATCTGTTGACGACTAATTCCAGACTCGATTCCTGTATCTTTCCAGGGCACGTCTGAAGAGTTTGAAGATCCGTTTCCTGTATCTTGTCAGGGTGTATCTGTTGACAACTAATTCCAGACTCGATTCTTGTATCCTGCCAGGGCACGTCTGAAGAGTTCGAAGATCCGATTCCTGTATCTTGCCAGGGTGTATCTGTTGACGACTAATTTCCGGATTCAATACCTGTATCCATCCAGGGCACATCTACATAAAGAGTTTGAAGATTAACTCCTGTAACAGGCCAGGTAATTATCTTTCTTTCTCAGGTACGCAAGTTCTCGCTAAGGAATCTCTTACGTGATCAACACCTAGATGGCATCTATAAGCCCATCCTCCTATCCATCAGTCTCCAAATGGCATCTGTAAGCCCATTCCCGCCATCACACTGCTGATATTCTACTATGCGAGTGCAAATTTCTGGGCACTCTAGTGTTCAATCATCTTCCACCCTCGGATTACGAAAGGCACGCCAGCCAATCTACATCCTCAGGTCTAAGAAGATTGAACAGGGGCAACTGTTGTACCCCAAAATTTGCCCTCCCATATTCTTCAAGATTTGCCAAGATCAAGCTTCAAAATCCCTCAAGAGTTGCACAGTCTAATTGCCTCCTAACACAGTCAAAAATTAGGGTTTTGGTTCCTGCAAAGAAATTGAGGTTTCCAAGGGTCCAATCAAGTCCCACATGCCTATATACATTGTCAAGCATCCATATGTCAAGTTTCAAGACTCACAGCATCAAATTGCACAGTCAAAAACCCTAGTTGCACCACAGTCAACTACAGGGGCAAAATGGTCATTTGACAGTCAAAAGTCAAAATTTTTGGTCAACATCTTATTTTGAAGCCACAAAAATCATTTTATCAATTCTTGATCATGATTTCACAAGCATGGCTCAAAAAGTCTCAAGATGCAAAAGTTTCTATTTTTGGACAGCTGAAAAGTCAACTGCAAATTGACCAAGGCATAACTTCCTCATGGTTCATCAGAAAAATCCCATCCAAAGCTCATTTTGAAGGGGATGACATTTCCTACAACTCATCTTCACAATTCAAGTCCAAGAAATGCTCTCACAAAAAGTTATCAATTTCAACATTATAGGTCATTTTCAAAAGTCAACAAAAAGGCACTTTAAGTCAAAGACCATAACTTGAGATTGGTAAATCAAAATGACATGGGACCAAAGGCATTGGTTAGAGGACTTCCATACCTTTCCAAAATGTCCAAGAACATGTTCATAGCTTCAAAATTGAGCAAGATATGCATTGGAGAAGTTGGGAAATTTTTGAGAACTTTCAAAAGTCAACTTTGCCTAAAACACTTCAAATTTGCTAATGGGCCTCAAATTCTTCCTTGAATCATTACCCAAAGCCTATGCACGACCCATTGAGCTCAAAATAATTTATTTTCTTATTTTTTATTAATTAATTGAATTTATATTTATATTAATTCATTTAATTAGATTTAATTATGGGAAAATTCAAAGATATGCTTTTTCAAATCTTTTTGTGCAGCAAATATACTCCAAATATGCTAAAGATTTCGTGCATCACTCAAGGGGACAAGATCTTCCATAATTGGCAAAGTTTTCATGAGAAAAAGATTGAAAAACACATAATTGGAAATCAAATATTCAAGTCATCAATTCATGGATTCATGGGCTTTATTTTGACCTAGTTTGCTTCACATACTTATGCAAGAGTGAACCCTATTCAGAAGGACACGAAAAAGCTGCTCATACGCCATAACCAATTTGCAACTTTTCAACAAAAACTTGGAAACTGATTTCATACTTGCAGCATAATTCAAAGCTTCTAAAGGATTCCAACCCGTTGCCTAAGCCTCCAGGAAGCGTTTGCAATCAAGGACTAGTCCAAACGCGCAAAGAATCATCCCCACGAAGCCATACGGTTTGCCATATTTTCCAGAAATTCATATCATGATTCATGCGCATTTGATGCATATTGTTGGTTGTTTTGTATTCACAGGAACCTTCTGAAGCTAATGACATGATTTAATTGCGTTATAAGGCTCTGAATCGTGATTTGCCATTAACATGTTTTAGGGTTTCAGAACATCCAAATTAGGGCTTTCCTTGTATGGAAAAATTGGACCACCAAACCTATATGGACAAATTCGTGGCAACGAGACGAATCGATTGAAACCCTCGCGCTCAATTTATTTAATCTGTGCGCGTGTTCGCTATTTTTCACAGTTTCAGTTTGTGGGGGTTTAAAACCCCCGCTACTTGTTTCATGTTTGCAGGAAGAACAAGGAAGAAGATGGACGTGGCATGACACTACTGGAAGATTTGAACTTTAGCGCGTTTTTTAACGTTTGCAGCATAATTGACTTTTTTCATATATTACATTTATTGTTTATTATGTATACAAACGCGTTTGGCAGCTCAGTTGGTGGATGACACGCTTGGTGAGTGCTGGGACCTGGGTTCGATTCCCAGGTCCCCCCATATATTCTTCATAATTTTTGTTCTAACACGTTCAGGTACATCACTCATCCAATATCCCACCATGCATCCTCACGCCTAAGGCTGCCACGCGCTCATGATGATTAATCCAAGGGCCACTGAATGAGATCCAGGGTACACCCCAGTCAACCACGTCCACTCAATCTGGAAAGTCAAACAAAGGCCTTGTCTTGATGGGCCAGAATTACTTCAAACACCTCCATATGGCCCTGCTACCCCCCCTTGGTTTGCATCTTTTTTTTATATTTTATTTTCTTCTTTTTTCTAATTCTTTTTAATTGTTTTAATTGTTTTTTCACCATAAAATAATTTCCCATAATAAAAACAGAAAATCAAAAATAAAATATATTTAATTATTATTAATTTCACCACTAACATATTTTTGTAAATAAATTTCAATAACTAACTTAGTTAAATTAGGTTTTGATTTTAACACTTTTTCTTAATAAATAAAAAATATGTAGAATTAGGTTTTGACATTTTTATCTTTTTTCTTAATTAATTATTTCCATCATTATTTATTATTATTATTATTTTTGTAAATAAACATGTAAAATAATTAATTAGCTTAAATTAGGTTAACTTTGACGTTTTCTTTAATAATTTAAAATAATTTAGAACTAGGGTTTCCTTTTAATTCTTTTTTTCTTTATTTCCATAATAAATACAAAAACATAAAAAACGCTTTTCTTCAATTAAATAATTAATTAGGTTTTAATTTAATTTAATTTCAAGCAAAGGGTCAAAACCCTCGGACGTTCAATTTTAATTCTTTCGCGCATTATTTTTCTTGTTGATTATTATGTAACTGCTTTCTGGATGTAATAGTAATTAGGTTTACCGCATTTATTTACTTTCCGCATCTTTTATCAAAAACGGGTCTTTGTATTTTGGCGATGTATAGACCCACGCCTTGTAATAGCGTAGCTTTTATCTTTCCGTCTTTTAATTTCCCGCACTTTTAACTTCTAAATTGCATGAAAGAATGTATGTCAATTAAAAACAACGCGTAGCTCACAAATGCCCTGATCAAAGATAAATATTAACATGAAAACAACACACAAATACACACACCACTTCTAGGGTACGCCTCACTTGTTGCCTTCGAAACGTGGTCGTCAAGTATAGGACGTTTTAGCGGTCCTTATTTCCATGATCCAGTTGCCTCGAAACAGTTGCCTCGAAACAGTTGCCTCGAAATAGTTGCCTCGAAACGGTTACCTCGGATTAAAAAAGGTCAAGGACATAAGGGTAGCTTCTAAGGTGTCCTAACTGTTGCTTCGGTGACCACACTGTCCCTACAATCGAATTGACCCGAACACCTCCAACGGTGGTGCTACCTACCTCTCAATGGTGGGATGGCACTACCTTAAGGACATTTACACAGCCTAATTCCTTAGGGTAGGTAGATGACTCATGGATACTTGCTCTATTAAAAAAAAACAAATCAAAAATCTTTTCACACTGACACTTTCAAAAAGATTTCAAAACAATTTTTCAAACACTCTTGAGGACTGATACAAGAGTTATTCAGAAATCTTTCAATGAAACTTTTTCAAACCCACTCACATTTTGAAAAGCAAACATTTTGAAAACATAAAGAGCAAGTATTTAAGAGCCCATGGATAACCATGGATAGAAAGGGTGCTAACACCTTCCCTTTCTATAAATCTACCTCCCGAACCGAGAAACAATCTCATAAGGAATTTTGCTGTGCTTTTGTCCTGTCCATGTTGGAGAAAATAAAAGACGGTGGCGACTCTTGCTTCCGCGACATTTCGCGAACCAGCGTTAAACAGTCAGTTCTAAATCCACCGATCACAGAACTGACAACTCTGCTGGGGAGATCTTTAAGTGAGGTATACCTTAGGATAGCTCATACTTGTGTTTTCAATTGCTGTGTATTGTTTGCTTTATTATTGTGGGCATTGTCTTAGAGTTTTATAGATCCTAACCCAGATCTGGGGATACCCTGTTAGGTAGCATAAGTTGTGAGGGACCTGTCCGGCGTAGACCGACATGGGTGAAGCAGTGGCTACGTTGGTGTGGCACCTTGGTCTGTACCGATATCCCTTGTGTCGCAACGAGGAGAATATGGGTCTTCTGAGGAGTCATTAAGCACCAACCGACCTTAGAACCTTAAATGACCCAACTTGGCCAATAGAACAGTAGCAGTATGCTACACCCATTGAGGCTAAACTCTCGTGATGGTTATGGCCACAAGAAAAGATTGCGACGCTGGAGTTATGACCGATTGAGGGTAGTCAATGATATTGGGATCCTCTAGAACCCGGTTACTTTTGATAGGACAGGTCTTAACCAACAAACTGAAAGAGGGTAGTACTTGAGCTTCATGCTGGCCTAAACCCTAAGGGCTTTCTTGTGTGACTTGTATGCATTATCATGTTTGCCTTTGTGAATATTTGTGGTGTGCTTTATCATGACATCATACCATCATAGACATTGCATGCATCCTGCATAAGGACTGACCATTTCAAAGACAAGAGGGTTTCACCTTTGCTCTATTTTGTAGGACATCATGATGCCTGTGCGAAGAAACACTATCCGGTTCAATTTTGTTCACCCACCTGAGTTGCTTGAAGAATTGGTTAGCAGAATTCCAAATACCACTTCCTTCATCCAGAGGCATGGTTCTCTTCTCGGTTTAGTCACTGCAAAATGGGACCAACAACTGATGAGTGTCTTGACCCAGTTTTATGATCCCTTGTATAATTGCTTCACCTTTCAAGACTTCCAGCTGGTCCCCACCCTAGAAGAGTTCTCTGATTTGCTAGGTATCCCTATCTTGGATCAGACTCCCTTCACTGGTTGGGAGAAGACTCTTAGGCTTGAGGAGATTGCTGCAGCCCTCCCCTTGACCCACAAAGAGGTAATGGACAACTGGGTGACTAGAAGCAGAGTTAAGGGTTTCTTGGCCAAGTTTCTGATTGGTAAAGCTAACAGTTTCTGGAACGATTTAGACTTCAGGGCGTATGAAGACATCCTGGCTCTCTTAATCTATGGTCTAGTTTTGTTTCCTAATCCTGATAACTTCATTAACATCACTGCCATAAGGATCTTCATGTCTCGGAACCCTGTGCCCACTCTCTTGGGTGATATCCTGCAACAACTTTATGCTCGTATTGCCCGAAGACGAGGAACTCTATGGTGTTGTATTCCTTTGTTAGTGAGGTGGTTTATTTCGCACCTCCCTAAGTTTGTGCTGAAGAACAAAGAAGGAAGAGGCTGGGCTCATAGGTTAATGTCTCTCACTGATAATGACATCATTTGGACTTTCAGGGGTTTGGATGAGGTAGCTGTTATTGATCATTGTGGAGAATATTATAATGTTCCTCTGATTGGTACCCAAGGAGGAATCTCTTATAATCCATGTCTAGCGCTCCGTCAGTTTGGAAGAGCCAGAAGAGCAGGGCCTCATGAGATGTTGGTGCCTCACATTAATTTTGAGTTTCAGGTAGATAGTGACGAGCTGCGTCGTAGGTTCATCAAGGCTTGGGACAGAATCCACAAAGCTGACCCACATGAGTTGGGACCGAAGACTTCTCTACCTATGGAACCCTACTACAGATGGGTCCGCATCCGTGCTCAGAATTTAGGTATGCCATATGAAGCTGGCAGACCCATCATTCTTGAATATCCTGATAGAGATGGGGCTCCTCCAACTGTTCTCCCTCCTCAAATAACTCAAAATTTTCCCTCCCATTTTCTTCAAGGTTTATCAAGGATCATCTTCAAATGGTTCAAGATTCCTCAAGGATTGCACAGCCCAGATATCTCCTAAGCCAGTCAAAATTAGGGTTTTGGTTCCTTCAAGGAATTTGAGGTTTTCAATGGCTCAATCAAGTCCCATAGGCCTATATACATTGTCAAGCATCTACATGCCAAGTCTCAAGACTCACAGGGTCAAATTGCACAGTCAAAAGCTTCATTTGCTTCACAATCAACTGTAGGGGTAAAATGGTCATTTGACAGTCAAAAGTCAAAAATTTTGGTCAACATCTTATTTTGAGCTCACAATCATCATTTTATCAAGTCTTGATCATGATTCCACAAGCATGGCTCAAAAATCATCAAGATGCCAAAAGTTTCTATTTTTGGACAGTAGAAAAGTCAACTGTAACTTGACCAGGGTATAACTTTTTCATGGTTCACCAGAAAAATCCCATCCAATGCTCATTTTGAAGGGGATGACATTTCCTACAACTCATCTTCACATTCCAAGTCCAAGAAATGCTCTCACAAAAAGTTATCAATTTCTACATTATAGGTCAATTTCAAAAGTCAACAAAAAGGCATTTTAAGTCAAAGACCATAACTTGAGATTGATAAATCCAAATGACATGGGACCAAAGGCATTGGTTAGAGGACTTCAATACCTTTCCAAAATGTCCAAGAACATGTTCATATGATCAAAATTGAGCAAGATATGCATTGGAGAAGTTGGGAACTTTTTGTGAATTTGCAAAAATCAACTTTGCTCAAAACACATCATTTTTGCTAATGGGCCTCAAATTTCTTCTTGAAACATTGTCCAAGACCTATGCACGACCCATTGAGATTAAATTGAATTATTTTCTTATTTTTATTAATTATTTGGATTTTTAATTGATTATTAATTCATTTAATTCATTTAATTGTAGGAAAATATCAAGATAGGGTTTTGCAATCTTTTCATGAAGCAAATATGACCTACATGTGCTGGAGATTTCGTGTACACATCAAGGGGACAAGGATCTCTCAATTTGGTAAGGTTTTTCAATCAAAAATATGAAAAAAGATTTGATTGAAAATCAAATATTGAAAACATGAATTCCATGGATCTTTGGGCCAAGACTTGACCTAATTCCCTTCCATTACATATGCATAACCTAAACCTAAAGCCTCACGTGAGATTGCTGCAAGAAGGCCATATGCAATATTGAAAAAAAGTCAAGAAAACTCAAAATTGTTTTCTCACTCCCAGGCCCTTTCAAAGCAATTTAAGGATTCTAATACATTGCTAGCACTCCCAGAAACGTATTGGAATCAAAGTCAAGGGCTAACACTCAAGGAAACGCCAAGAACAGTCGTACGGTTTGCTTAACTTTTCTAGAATCGAAACTCACATTTTATGCATCATTAACATGTTATAATCATTGTTTTACGTTGCTTGAACCTTTACAAAGCCTTTGGTATTGGTTAACTGCATTATCATGTACATAATCGTGAATCACCATTGAAGATTTTTAGGGTTCTTGAGGTCTCGAATTGGGGATTTCCAGCACAGGGAAAATTAGGCCTCAAGAGACCTATGGTTGAAACCGTCTGATCAAGACGAACACAAAGCCATACTCGTGAACAATTTATATTTCGTGTGCGCCTAATCGCTATTTTATGTCGTCCTATTTTGTGGGGGTTAAAAACCCACGCTATCTCACTTTTATTTTACAGGCGAAAGGATGAAGATGATGACGTGCTGCCTCATGGTTGGGCCATTCAAATAAAGTGGCGCGCGTGTTTTGTTTTCCAGCACATGCGTTGGTTTTCATATATTATGATTAATTGTTATTATATTATCAGATGCAAGCGAATGGCGTAGTGGAAGGTGATGTGTCTGGTAACCACTGGGACCTGGGTTCGATTCCCAGGTCCACCCAAAACTTGTTTCTATTTTTCTAATATATTCACATGTAGCGCTCCATGAGCATTCCACCATGTACCTCCCATCCAAGCGCGCCAAGTGGCCACTAACACCAATCTGAGGGCCAAAAGATGAAGAGCATGATACTCCCAGTCAAAGCAACGTGCAGACAATCAGGAAAAGTCAATGGGCTGGCCAATAAATGGGCCTGAAATTGCAAACAAAACCTCCAGAATTTGGCCTTCACCTCTCTGGTTTAGCATTTTCTTTTCTTATTTTCTTTTAATCTCTTTTAATAACTATTGTTATTATTTAATTATCTCGCAAATTATTTTTCATAATAAATTCAGACCATTAAAAAATGTAAATATTTTTATTAATAATTATTATTATCAATTTCACCTTAATTATTATTTTCGTAAATAAATTCTAACTAATTAATTTAGTTGTTTTAATTAGGTTTAATTTCAATTTTCTTTCACAATAAATAAAATAGATTAGACTTAGGGTTTTACTAACTTTTTTATTTTTATTTCATTAAAATATAAAAACACAAAAAATACTTTTTCTTTTAATTATTTAATTAATTAGGTTTAGGTTTAATATTTAATTAATTGCAAAAAAGGGACAAATTCAATTCTTTTCTCAAAAAGGGTTAAAACCCTAAGGACGTCCCGATTCAATTCTTTCGCGCGAATATTTTTAATTCATTATTTATTTGATCATATGTATGTATCTGTTTCCAAGGATGTAATAGTTAATTAGGCTTTTATCGCTTTCTTTTATTTTCCGCATTTATTTTCCAAACGGGTTTGTTTTTGGCGACATATATACCCGCGCCTTGTAATAGCGTAGATTTACCTTTCCGCAATTTACTTCCTGCACTATTAACTGCTAATTATGCATGCAAGACTTGCTTGACGAATAAAATCAACCTGTAGCTCACAATAATGCATGTTCAAAGATAAATATAAACTGAACCTGACACACATGCACATGCCACTCCTAGGGTACGCCTCACTTGGTTGCCTCGACCTGGTCGTCAAGTATAGGGTGTTTTAGAGGTCGCCCTCCTGTCTAAAGATCCAGTTGCCTCAAAACGGTTGCCTCGGATAAAAAGGATCTAGGACATTAGGGTTACCGCTAAGGCGTCCTACTATTGCTTTGGTGACCACATGTCCCTATAATCGAATTGACCCGAATAACTCCAACGACGGTGCTACCTACTTCTCAATAGTGGGATAGTACTGTCTAAAGGACTCTTACACAGCTTAATTCCTTAGAGTAGGTAGATTTCTCATGGGTACTTGCTCTTTCAAAAAACAAAAACAACTTTTCGCACCTACACTTTCAAAAAGTTTTCAAACAAATACTTCATACACTCTTGAGGACTGATACAAGAGTTACCTAGAAGTTTTTTTTAAACTAAACTTTTTTCAAAACCCACACACACTTGAAAAGCAAAAACCTTTTGAAATCATAGTGAGCAAGTACCTAGGAGCCCATGGATAACCATGGATAGAAAGAGTGCTAACACCTTCCCTTTCTATAATCTACCTCTTGAACCGAGAAACATCTCGAAAAGGAATTTTGCTGTGCTTTTGTCCTTTCCTTGTTGGAGAATATAAAAGACGGTGGCGACTCTTGCTTACTGCGACATTTCGCGAACCAGCTTTAAAACAGTCAGTTCTATTTCCACCGATCACAATCAGCAACTGTGAAGTCAACACGGTAGAGGATGATGAAGATGGCTGCAACTTGGAGGATTGGATCTTCCCAACTGTCAGTGGAGGGCTCAGCAACTGGGAGGCTAGAGATTTCTTCCCGATCACTTTTATCCCACAGTAATTTGTCTTTACATTTTGTTGGATCTGTAATATTAAAAACAATTCAGACTCTTAAAACCTTGTGTCTTACCCCAAAATTTGCCCTCTCATTTCATCAACATTTTCTCACCACAAGACTCTTGGAACTCAAGATCAAGTTAGGGTTTGCTCTGCTCAAGACCCCTCATTGCACTGTTGACCCAAATTAGGGTTTGAGTTTGCACAGAGATGTTTTGACCTAAAATGCCCAAAGTGACTTTCATACTTCATGTTTGACTCACAAGTTTATCCATACCAAGTTTCAAGCCTTGATTCAAATCTTTGCCCAGTCAATTGGACAGTTGACCTAAAAATCAGCTGTATTGGGGAAAAAGTCAACTATGGCCAATTGACAGTCAAACCTCATGATTTTTGACCCACATAAACATAATGAACTCATATGAACCATTTTATCAAGTTTGGATCACAATTCCACAAGAAATTTGATCAGATCACCAAAAGGGCAAAATGGTCATTTTTAGGGTTTTGACTGCACAAAGGCAATTTTTGACTATTTGACCTAACCAATGGCAAACCAAGCTCATATATGGACTCAAGGACTCAATGGCATTGTCTTGACCCACTCAACAAGTTCAAAAGATCTCAAATGCATAGGATTGACAGATGAATTTTTTCAGTCAACTGATCAAAATTTGACTGTATACTGAAAAGTCAAACTTTGACTTTTTGGTCAAAATCAAGTGCCAAGATTCATTTTTCATCAAGACATGTCAAATTATGAAACTTGTTAATCAAGAAACCAAAAATTGCAAATTAGGGTTTAAAATGAAAAAATTTCATAACTTAGAAATTTTCTAAGTTATGAAATTTTCTTATTTTTTCCCTAACTTTGTCCCATTTTTTCACCAAGATGCAAATGGATTCAAACAAAACTTGAAATATGAAAGTTGTAGTCCATTTCAAAATCTACAACTTCGATTCACAAAGTTTTCTCAAAGGAAGCTTGTATCTCAATTTATGATTTTTGGAACAAGGGTACAAAACATTTTTAACTTAGAGAAATTTTGCCCTATTCTAGGCAGGATTTTTGTCCAACTTCTTGGCCATTTTTCACATGGTTCCACTTGGAGTTTCAATTTGCATTACAAATATCGATTATAGTACACATTCAAAGATTTCCAAATTGTCCAAGAAATTCTCAAACACCCTTGTAGTTAGAGAGAATCGAATTTGCAAAGTTTGCCAAAACTCACTTTTGTTCATGGCCAAAGCATGTTCATAACAATTTCATTTTTCAAATCAGCAGGGTTTGTGATAGCTTGCAGGCCTCTAAACCTCTTCACACTCAATAATTTAATGCCTAACTATTGTGTTAAGGCTTTATTTCATTCATTTGGACAATACATGCTAAATTAACCCTTAATTGGAAAAAGCAAAATTGCCATTTTTGAAAAGTGATACTTTATGTCAAGTTCCAAATCCTTGAGGTACAGGCCAGATCTTTGAGGCAAGGCTTTATGCACAAATACCATTTATCAAGAGCAAATGCTGTAGCATAGAGACATAGAGTACACAGGCCTGCATTGCAACTTGAGCTTTCTTACTTCAAAAACAAGGAACTTTGCAAAACGGATCCAACTTTCACTTCCTGCAAACCAGAGCTTAAGAAAACCTTGTACTCATCTTCCACACATCCCAACTGACCTAAAACACGACTAAACCACCCTTCATACCTCCTAAAAACACCAAAACACCACCTTGCTGCAGAAACAGGGCATCCCCTGCAACTTGAGTTCCATAATCAATTCCACTCATGCGCTTTGGCTAAAACTTATTCAAACACATTCCATACCATCCATTGAAACTATTCCAAGCCTTAAACTCAAGCTGTAACACCCCTAACCTCGTTTGCCATTTTGACTTTCAAGCTGTGCAGGTGAACTTCTACAGCATGATACAGGTGGTTTCAAAGCAAGCTAGGCATTTGGGAAGCATCCTTGGACTTCAGGCAAGCTCACAAAAGCTCAAACTCCATTGAAAGTTGCTACATTGCTCTGTTCAAGTCAAGCTAAAACAGGTAATCTATGGACCTTTATCTCTCTATCCAGGCATGATTAAGCTTAGGTTTGTGAATGAAACATGCTCTACTCATAGCCCTGAAGCCATACATGTGTTCACTTTTCATTTATATTAAGCATGCTGTGAGAATTTTAGACATGAACATTGAAGAAAAGCTAGGTCAGAAATTGGGGGTGATGAAATTCTCCCTGGTTTCTTAGAGTTAGGTCAAGTATTTTATATGTTTGAAATCGTGGTTTGATGCTCTACATTGTTTGTGTTGTGAGTTTTGGCTAAAAATCAAGGAATCAGGAGTTTGTATGAAGTAAGGAAAACGCGCGTTTTTTGTTGTTCAAACAGAGCTGGAGGTTGAAGACAGAGTTGGCTTGGGCTGGGCCTGAGTCAGCTTGCTTTTTGTACCCCTTTTTTCCATTTGCACCCCCCTGGCCCATTATGTGAAATATTTGACATTTTTGCATTTTTCTTTTTTATTCTGATTTTATATTTTTTGCTCAAGCATAAAAAACTCCAAAAATATTTTTCCACATTTTTTTACATTTATTTGGCATTTATTTGTTTTATTAAGCATATGTATATAAATAATGCAATTCCTTTTTATTTAAAACCCTAGAAAATAATACAAAAAATATGTATTTTTCAGTTATTATTCTTTATTTACATTTTGAAAACATTTTCTTCAACATACATTTTTGTAAATATTTAATATTATATTTTTGTACATATTTAGCATATTAAATATATATAATATATACATATACATATTTTATTAAATATTTAGGGCAAAAATACAAAAATAATACCTTTTATTTTTTATTTAATATTTAACACCAAAAATACTTTTTCTACAATATACTTCCTTTTTTATTATTTTTTTGTATAAATTAATATATATTGTACATAATCAATAAATAAATACTATTTACTTGAAAATTAGGGTTTTGCCCTAAACAACAAAAATAATCAAAAATATGACCTTTTTATTTTGTTTATACTTCAAACATGAAAACCTTTTTTACATACATAAAAAAGTCTTTTTTTCCATAATACATTGCATTTTGATATTTATTTAAATTGTATTTATTTAAATGTTAAATATTTGTATATTCGATATGGTTGTAATAATCTAGATTTTATTTCCTTGTCAAATATCTCCCAAATCCAAATTTGCAACCCCTCCCTATATCATGTTGTAATAACTTAGCCTTTAAATTTTCGCATTTAAAAGCTTTCAATTATGCCATGCTTAGACTTAGGGTTTGTATGCAAATAAAATCAACAAGTAGTTTGACCTAAATCCAATATAAACATGCATGAAAAACAAACACAATGCACACTTGCACCCTTAGGGTTACTCCACTTGCTGCCTTCAAAAATGGGTCATGGTTGCATGTTAAGTGTCTTTGGCAAAACAAAAACAAATCAAATGATCATAGTCCCTCGATGACGCTATCTTGTTGCCTAAACAAAATGATCATAGTCCCTCAAGAAAATTGCCAAAGACACTTGACACTATTGCATTCATGGTCTATACGATGACCCGCGCCCGTCCCGTTAACATCCTAACGCAAGGTTGTTCACCAAATACAATGGTGAAACAACACTGTTAAAAGGTTTAAAACATAAGAAAAATCTTTGAGTAGAAAAGGGTAGATAGCTCTTAGTTACTTGATCAAACTTGCAAAAAACACTTGCCATTTTTCAAAACACACTCCACAAACACAACTTTCAAAACATTGAAACATCTTTTCAAAAAGACAAACACCTTTGTAAAACATTCAAATACGAATTGTTACAAAGGTTGCCTAGACAAGGCATCTTTTTCAAAACATTTTCAAAACCACACACAAAGCACCATTTCAAACAATTGAAAAAAAACAAAGGCAAGTGATCTAAGCAAGTAACTAAGAGCCCATGGATAACCATGGATAGAAAGGGTGCTAATACCTTCCCTTTCTATAATTTACTCCCCGAACCCACGAAAACATCTCAAAGGTCTTTCCTGTGCTTTTTGACCTTTCCTTAGGATAAATAAAAAGTCGGTGGCGACTCTTGCTCAACCGAAACATTTGCGAACACAAACGCAAAACCTCAAGTCAGTTCTCCCACCGTATCACAGAACTGGCGACTCTGCTGGGGAAATACTTTTTAAGTGGAGTAACCTTAGGGCCTAGATCACCCTTTTGCATGATTAATTGTTTGTTTTGATTGCTTTACATTTTGGTTCTCTTGTTTGGGCTTGAAATCCTCCACCCGGATTTGGGAAACATTCATAGATAGCAATACGTTGTGGAAACTGTACGGGGTATACCGACATGGTTGAAGCAATAGCTATATTAGTGCGACATATTTGTGAGTACCGGTAACCCTTGAGTTCAATCAAGGAGAGTACGGGGCCGCTGAGTGATGTCACTAAGCACTAATGACCTAGAACCTTACTTGACCATCTTGGCCTTTTATTAGGGGTAGTGAGATGACCGGCTTTGGTACAGTCCGAAGTTGGTAGATACTCGATACTACACTCATTGAGGGTTGTTTTCCTGGAATATTTTGGTTGCTAGTTAAATGGCTAAACCAAAACAATGAACATGGAAAACAATCCAATGATATTGAGCTCCTTAGAACCCGGTTACTATTTATAGGATAGGTTTTAAGCCAAGTAAACTCAAGAGGGTACTTACCTATGAAACCCCATGCAAGCCTGGAACTAGGGTTTTTTGTGTGATTTGCTTGTACATGTGTTTGTGCATACATCATGAACATCATAAAGCATCATATGCATCCACTAACCATTTCAAGGGTTTGGATCTTCATCTTTGTTCTTGTTTTGTAGGTCATGGAAATTCTTCGCAGGAAAACTATCCAAGTCAACCTTGTGAGAATCCCTCCTCAACTCAAGGAGCTTACATCCAGAATTCCAGAAAGTTCTCTCCTCAGTGAAATACATGGTAGACTTCTCAACCTAGTCAACACCAGCATTGAAGAAGAAATGGTGAAAGTGTTGTTCCAATTCTTTGACCCCCTTCACCACTGTTTCACCTTTCCCGACTATCAGTTGGTGCCTACTTTGGAGGAATTTTCTCAACTCCTGAGAATTCCTATTCTTGATCAACTACCCTACAACGGTACGGAAAAGGAAACAAAACCTGAAGATGTTGCTCAAGCACTACACTTGCAACCATCCGACATCAAGGGGCATTGGGAAACCAGAAGTGGTGTAAAGGGCTTCTTGGCAAAGTTCTTGTTTGAGAAGGCACAAGAGTGTTGGAATTCCCTGGATCTGCAAGCTTTTGAAGAGATTGTGGCATTCCTTATTTATGGGTTGGTCTTGTTCCCAAATCCTGACCAGCTTATAGATGTGAATGCTGTCAAGATCTTCATATCCAGGAATCCCATACCTACATTGCTTGGGGACATCCTCCACTCATTTTACACACGAACAATGAGGAAGAGAGGTGTTCTCATGTGCTGTACTCCTCTCCTTGCAAGGTGGTTTATTTCTCACCTTCCACAATCAGTTTTGAAGAATGAACAAGGCTTAAGGTGGTCACAATGATTGATGACCCTCACACATTCTGATGTACATTGGTGTTCTCGGTCCAGAGAAAATGTCATCATCATTGATCGTTGTGGTGAGTTCCCTAATGTTCCATTACTTGGCATTAGGGGAGGCATTACCTACAACCCCTGTCTAGCTTTAAGACAATTTGGATACGCTCGGAGAGATGGCCCTCATGACATGCTGATTCCTGACCTAGTTTTTGACTTCAACAACGATGCACAAGGACTTCGCCAAAGATTCATCAGAGCTTGGAGGATGCCTAACAAGGTAGATAGCAATACACTGGGGAACAAAAACTCCATCCCTCTTGAGCCTTACCTCAAGTGGGTACGAACCCGCGCCCAGAGTCTTATGATGCCTTACCCTCACATTCTCCCTTTGATCAAAGAGCCTGTTAAGGAAGGAGAGGTTCCATACACCATCCTACATCCTGACATGCCAACATCATGGGAGGAAATGCAGAAGAGTTGGATCCAACTCAAGGAAGAGAGGGATACTTTTGAAGCCAACTTCTACGCCAGTGAGAAGAAGGTTTTGGAGCTTACCCGCCGACTCCACGAGGAAGAGACTCTCAACACCTACATCGCACCAAGGAGGATGTGCAACGTCTTTTTACCTTAAGAAGTTTTTGTAATATTTGGCCCATGGGGCATTTATGTACTGACAAAATTTATTCTTATTAATATGATGTGTGTTATTTTTGTCTGCAACAATTTTGAATTTCTAAATCCTTGAATGCATTACATGAATAAACATATCATTCATCATATGCATAAACAGGTCTTCGCACCAGGTTTCCTTATCTTCCTGCTGTTTATTTCAATAAGATGGATATTGAGCAGACGGTCAAAGATCTGCAGGCACAAAACTCGCAGTTTCAACAGCTTCTCATGACCTTGGCAAAAGGTTAGGGGGATCTTAAAGCACTGTTAGGGAATAAAGAGCAAGAAAAAGGAAAAATAAAAAAGAAAAGAGTTGGGGTAGCTACACTGGGAAGAAGATTTGAGAATGAAGCTAGGAGAGTTCTTGAATTCCCCTCCACATCTGACGAGGGGACCGGCAAAGGAAAAGGAGTTGCATTACCTTCTGAGTCTGAGGCTGAAGAAGAAGAGGTTGAGGAAGATGAAGATTATTCAGAGCAGCAATACCCGCCAGCGGACGACAAATACAAAAACCTGGAGGATAGACTGGCAGCCATGGAGTTGCAACGGGTTCCCGGGCTAGATTTTGAAGAATTGGGACTGATTGCTGGGATTGTTATCCCTTCCAAATTCAAGGTACCAACTTTTGCAAAATATGAGGGTCTGTCTTGCCCAAAGATGCACCTGAGGTCATATGTCAGAAGAATTTAACCTCATTCATCCGATAGAAACCTTTGGGTACACTTCTTTCAGGACAGCTTGTCTGGTACACAACTAGATTGGTTTTACCAGCTTGAGAGGTCGGAAGTGCATAATTGGGAAGACTTGGCAGCTGCCTTCTATCGCCAGTATCAATACAACACCGACTTGGCGCCAACCCGTACTCAGCTACAAAGTATGGGGATGGCCTCAAATGAGGGGTTCAAAGAATACGCCAAGAAATGGCGCGACTTGGCCGGAAGGGTACAACCACCGCTTTCAGATAGGGAACTAGTTGATATGTTCTTGGGGACCCTATCTGGCCCTTTCTTCAACCATTTGATCGGGAGCTCTTCTGCAGGGTTTACTGAACTGATTCTGACTGGCGAAAGGGTGGAAGCTGGTATTAAGAGCGGAAAAATTCAAAGGGATGCCTCTGCCTCCACAGCTGTTAAAAAACCTTTCCCAGCTAAGAAAGAAACAGCTGCTATACACTCTCAGAAAGGATTGGGAAGAGCTGAGCGCCGGCCGACCGTAGGGGCCGTGGTGATTCAAAGTTCTTCAAATGATCAGCCTCGTAACAATCAGTCGAGACCTAATCAGCAATGGGGTGTACGGCCACAACGGCAGTTCACCCGCATCAACATGACGCCTGCACAGGTTCTTCCCCATTTGTTGAAGCTAAATCTGACTGGTTTAAGGGAGGCGCCAAAAAGCACTAACACCACATCTCCGTACTATCATCCCAATGCTAAATGTGCCTATCATTCTGACAGCGCCGGGCATGACACCAACGATTGTTGGGCGCTTAAGAATAAAATTCAGGATTTGATAGACGCTAAAGAGGTTGAGTTCGACGCCCCTGAGAAGCCGAATGTAATCTCCGCTCCAATGCCAAAGCATGGTCACAATGTCCATGTTGTTAAAGAAGATCTGTTTGTTTCTACTGTTGATGATATGATAACTCCACTACTGACAATTAAATTGAATTTGTTGAAGGCTGGGATTTTCCCAGGTTCTAAAGAAGACTGATACCTTTGTTCCTCCTTACTAACTGACTGTCCACTGTTGAAGTTAGGCATCCAGCACCTAATGGACAACCAAGAAATTATTTTCGAAAAGACTCTTGTTACTCCAACTCCTATCAATGAAGTTTCAATAATAACCATTTCCGCCAATCTTTCCAAGGTCCCCAAAAGGCCTGTTAAGATTACATCCGCTCTGAAGATTGTACCCTTGAAGATAACCGTGCCTGGGCCCATCCCATACAAATCTGACAAATCAATACCGTGGAACTATGGTGGAGAAATCTACTACCACGGTGTTAAACAAATTGAATTGACTGAAGAGAGCTCTGACGAAGAGACTTTCGACATTGGAAACATTGCCGGAACGAGCAAAATTACCCGAAGTGGAAGAATTTTCTCTCTAGAGATTGCCCCTCCAAAGGCAATCTTTGGACCCTCAGCTGCTCCCAAGGTTACCCCTGCACCGGTAAAACTATCTGCAAGAACGCCAATGATTGAAGAAGTAGAAACTCATGTGGTTGTCCCTTCTGCTGTTGCTGATAAAGGGAAAGGGATCCAAGAAGAGCTCGTCAGGACGAGGGCTCAGCCATTGGCCATCCCCGAAACCTCTAAAAAAGAAATGGAGGAGATTCTGAAAATAATTAAGAAGAGTGATTATGATGTGGTGGAGCAACTGGGGCAAACCCCCTCAAAGATCTCCATGTTGGCCCTGCTGCTTTGTTCGGAGGCTCATGCCAAAGCATTGATAAGATTTCTGAAGACAGCCCATGTGCCCCAAGAAACCTCAGCCGATCAATTCCAGGATTGTGTAGCCAGCCTTACCGCCGACAACGGCCTTGGTTTCTCTGATGTTGACCTGACTCCTAAGGGAAGAAAGCACAATGACGCACTGCATGTGTCAGTTGAATGCCGAGGAACCACTCTCGCCCATGTCTTGGTCGACACTGGTTCTTCCCTAAATGTGCTGCCTAAGAAAGCTCTGGACCGGTTGGATTGTGAAGGCTTGGAGCTGAAACCCAGTAATATCATTGTCAGGGCCTTTGACGGGTCTAAAAGGATGGTGCATGGGGAGGTCGACATTCCCATCAAGGTAGGCACTGAAGTGTTCCACTCAACCTTCTACGTGATGGACATCCGTCCATCATACTCTTGCTTGCTAGGAAGACCGTGGATTCATAATGCTGGGGCAGTCACTTCCTCTCTACATCAGATGCTGAAATTCCCTGTTAAGGGTAAAATCATAATTGTACACGGTGAGGAGGAGTACATGATCAGTCATCTGAATTCCTTTCGGTATATGGAAGTGGATGGCGAATTCATCGAAACACCCTTTCAACACTTTGAGGAAGTTTCTCCCGAGGTGGCAGTAGCAAAGGTAGTAGCTGAGGTACCCAAGCAGGTGGCCAGGATGGCATCTCTGAAAGACGCAAAGGCTGCAATGGAGGAGGGAAAGAGCACGGCATGGGGACAGTTGCCTGACTTTCCCCACAAGACAGACAAGTTTGGGTTGGGATTTACGGCTGCGGGGCAAAAGGCTACGCGTCGCTCCAAAATTGAAAGGACACCCATCAAAATTTCTCCTCATGGAATCAATGCTTTAGAAGACGAAGACGAAGAGGGTAACGTTGAAGATTGGATCTTCCCAACCATTGAAGGGGGACTGCACAACTGGGAGGCGAAAGACTTTGTTCCCATTACTTTCATCAATCAGTAATTTATCTTTCGAACATTTCCTGTTGGTCTGTAATAATTACTAAAACAATCCGCACACTGTTTTTCACCTCATGCCTTGCCCGGGGCATGTAGGTCCATTTGTAAGGGCTTGATTCTCTTCATAATCATATGCCATGTTTAATGAATCATTGGACGTTTTTCATTTATAAACTACTGTGTTCATTTTCTTTCCTTTTGCATTTTTGTTTGTTTAAGGATGGCTATCCCTTACACACACCCACACTCACAAATGCAGGTACCCATCCACTCCGGATTCCATGGGTGACTATTCTGTTTTATCCTTCAAAAACTCTGAAGATTTGGTCAATTAGGCTGAGTACGAAGATGACGAAGATTGTGAAGTACCGGGAGAATTAGCCAGACTTCTACAACAAGAAGAGAGGGCCATCTTGCCTCATGAAAAGTTGTTGGAAACCATCAACTTAGGGACAGAGGAAGACAGGAAAGAAGTCAAAGTGGGTGCCAACCTGGAACCAAGTGTCAAGGAGCGCTTAATACAGTTGTTGAATGAAAACGTTGAAATCTTCGCCTGGTCTTATGAAGACATGCCAGGGTTAGACACAGATATCGTGGTTCATCATCTCCCCACAAGAGAAGATTGTCAACCGATCAAGCAAAAGGTTCGCCGAATGAGGCCTGACATGTCTGAGAAAATTAAGGCTGAAGTAATGAAGCAATTCAATGCTGGCTTTCTGGCTGTTACATCCTATCCACAATGGGTTGCTAACATCGTGCTCGTACCTAAAAAATACTGCAAGGTCAGAATGTGTGCAAACTATCGGGATTTGAACAGGGCTAGCCCTAAAGATGATTTTCCGCTGCCGGATATCGATATCTTGGTTGACAACACAGCTCAACACAAGGTTTTTTCCTTCATGGACGGATTCTCGGGCTACAACCAGATTAAAATGGCCCCCGAGGACATGGAGAAAACTACCTTTGTTACACAATGGGGTACCTTCTGCTACAAGGTGATGCCGTTCGGACTGAAGAACGCGGGGGCAACTTATCAACGCGCCATGGTAGCTTTGTTTCATGATATGATACATCATGAGATCGAAGTTTACGTAGACGACATGATAGCTCGATCACAAACGGAAGAGGAACACCTTGAAAATTTGCAAAAGCTATTTGCCAGGTTGAAGGAATACAAACTCAGGCTGAATCCAGGTAAGTGCACTTTTGGAGTTAGGTCTGGTAAACTTCTGGGGTTTATTGTCAGCAACAAGGGCATTGAAGTCGATCCAGCAAAAGTAAAGGCTAAACAAGAAATGCCTTCTCCCCGTACTGAAAAGGAGGTTAGAGGATTCTTGGGACGCTTGAACTATATTGCAAGGTTCATCTCTCACCTGACGTCTACCTGTGAGCCAATTTTCAAACTATTGAAGAAGGATCAGGTAGTTGAATGGAACAACGATTGCCAAGTTGCTTTTGATAAGATCAAGGAGTACTTATCGGAACCTCCTATTCTGATGCCACCCGTCGAAGGAAGACCGTTGATCATGTACCTGACTGTTTTGGACAACTCAATGGGGTGCGTACTGGGCCAACATGAAGAGTCTGGTCGAAAAGAGCATGCCATTTATTACCTTAGCAAAAAGTTTACCGACTGTGAGACTCGCTACTCACTGCTCGAGAAAACTTGATGCGCTTTGGTATGGGCTGCTCGCCGACTAAGGCAGTATATGTTGACTCATACCACTTTTTTGATTTCCAAAATGGATCCTATCAAGTATATCTTCGAGAAGCCTGCTCTATCTGGAAGAATCACTAGATGGCAAATGATCCTGACTGAATATGACATCCAGTATACTACCCAAAAAGCTATAAAAGGGAGTGTACTAGCTGACCATCTAGCTCATCAAGCTGTCGAAGATTATCAATCTATGAGATTCGACCTCCCAGACGAGGACATCATGACTTTAGACAACATCGAAGGTAACGGACCGTATGACGGACCTGAAAATGGATCTCGATGGATCCTGTACTTTGATGGTGCTTCAAATGCACTTGGAAACGGTACCGGTGCGGTACTCATTTCCCCAGAAGGTTGCCATTCACCTTTCACTGCCCGACTTTGTTTCAGTTGTACCAACAACATGGCCGAATATGAAGCTTGCATCTTTGGTCTCAAGGCTGCTATAGACTTGGGAATCAAATCTTTAGTCGTATTTGGAGACTCGGCTTTGGTTATCAGTCAAATCAAAGGAGAGTAGGACACCAAACATCCTAATCTTATCCCATACAAAGAACATGTCTTGACATTGCTTCCTCATTTCGAGCAGATTAGTTTCAAGCATTTCCCGCGAGAAGAAAATCAGCTAGCAGATGCTCTGGCTACATTGTCTTCCATGTTTAAACTCAACTGGGATAACGAGGCTCCCCAAATCACCATCGAGCGAATGGATGAACCTGCGCATTGTCATGAGATTAACACCGAAGAAGTAGTGGAACAACCCTGGTTTCATGAAATCAAAAGGTATCTCCAGACTAGAGAATATCCCGAAGAAGCTTCCGTCAATGACAAAAAGTTTTTAAGGAGATTTGCGGCCAAGTTCTTCCTAAGCAATGTCATCCTTTATAAGCGCAGCCATGATTGTGTTTTACTCCAATGTGTAGACAAAGCTGAAGCAGAGTTAATCATGACTGAGATACACAGTGGCACATTTGGCACCCACTTGAGCGGACATACGATGGCTAAGAAGATTCTAAGGGCAGGCTATTACTGGTCTACTATGGAAGCTGATTGCCATCAACATTCCCGTACTTGCCACAAATGTCAAGTCTACACCGACAAGATTCATATTCCTCATGTTCCTCTCAACGTTCTGACAGCTCCTTGGCCATTCGCAATATGGGGCATTGACATGATTGGAGAGATCAAGCCCACAACGTCCAATGGACATCGCTTCATCCTGGTCGCTATTGACTATTTCACCAAGTGGGTTGAAGCAGCTTCCTTTGCCTCTGTTATGAAGAATGTGGTTACCCGCTTCATCAAGCAGAACCTCATATGCCAGTATGGTGTCCCCGACAGGATCATCACAGACAACGGTACAAATCTGAACAATACTATGATCATCGCTCTATGCGAACAGTTCAAGATTTATCATCACAATTCGTCTCCCTATCGGCCGAAGATGAACGGTGCTGTTGAAGCCGCGAACAAAAACATCAAGAAGATCATTCAGAAAATGACAGTTACCTACAAGGACTGGCATGAGATGTTACCGTTTGCTCTACATGGATATCGTACCACGGCCCGTACTTCAACAGGGGCAACCCCATTTTCTTTGGTGTATGGCATGGAAGCTGTCTTACCCATGGAAGTTCAGATTCCTTCTTTAAGGATTATGAAGGACGCTGGTTTGAGTGAAGACAATTGGATTCAGACCCGACTTGATCAACTCAATTTGATCGACGAGAAACGACTCACTTCTGTTTGCCATGGTCAGACGTACCAAAAACGGATGATCAAGGCTTTCAACAAGAAAGTAAGACGTCAAGTATATCAAGTCGGAGATCTTATAATCAAGCGGATCATCTTGCCACAAAGTGATCCCAGGGGAAAATGGACTCCTACTTACGAAGGACCGTTTGTAATCAAGAGCATCTTTTCCGGTGGTGCAATGATTCTGACCACCATGGACGGCGACGATTTGCCACACCCTGCGAACGCAGACATAGTCAAAAGATACTACGCATGAAACAACCCGACAAGTTGAAAACCCGAAAGGGCGACTTGGGCAAAAATGGGCATCCCGGTGAACCGAAAACCCGAAAGGGCGGTTCAGGCAAAAATTAGGGATAAAACAAAAAAAAAATTGTACACCTGGCAAGTTGAAAACCCGAAAGGGCGGCTTGGGCAAAAAAGGGTTTCCCGGTGGATCGAAAACCCGAAAGGGCGATTCAGGCAAAAGTTAGGGAATTGAGCGTATGACTATGTCTCGTCAGATCACTTTAAAGAACAATCTCTTCATCAACAAGCTCCGAGCTTCTGATCAATCCAATCATCGGCGGACGAAGCAGTGAATGGACAAGATATTCAGAGTTGTGAAGGCTATAGCAGAATGGGAATCCCATGGAATTGTTACACATAGCCATCTTTCTTTTGTATAAATTTTTCAAATGTTTGCGACAACATTCTCTTACTAGGATGTATGTCTCCTTTGTACAAAGATACTCATAAAAAGTTAATACAAATACTTTTCCAAATACAGAAATTTGCTTTGTCTTCTTTTTTTTCTTTTTCACACTTATGTTTTATTTGAGAAACGTCCAATGTTTTGTTAAATAGGCATATGCATTTGAACATAATCATTTGCTTACAAAGTTAAGAAAAGATGATTGCTGATAGATTGAAGGTATAGGTAGATATCTTGATACCCTTTCAGAAGAAATCCCCAGCGGAACCAAATCAGTGAACTTTCTCCCCACAGAGATACTTCCCATCAGATTGAAGATTCTCAGTCTCACTTCTCCAGCATAAGTCTCCCAGGTTTTAAATTCCCCAGTAGAGATCGTTGGAATTCTCATTCCCCACAAGTCACCAAGGATTTTCAATCCCCAACAGTGGTCCTAAGATCCCTCAACAATTGAAGATCTTGTTCCCCAAGCAATCAGCAGTCAACAAGGATTTCTTACCCTCAGTAATCAAAGGATTTTCAATCCCCAGCTTCGGTTATGGGTTTATTTCCCCAACATTTGTCAAGGATTTATTCTCCAAAACAAATTACATTTCAAATTGATCGGTTGTTCAAAAGTTCCTTCATCACCTGTTGGAAGTTACGGTCGTCAAAGATCAAATTCTCACAAAATTCAGGTTATGAAGCCCGGATTCGACCGGATAGTATCTTGATCTCTACAGCATATTGTGAAGCCCGGATTACGATCGGATAACAGTATCAGACTACCGCGAAGCCTGGATTACGACCAGATAGGGGTATCTCCTAAGAGCAAGCTATGAAGCCCGGATTCGACCGGATACTAGTTTAATCCCCAACAAGTTATTGTGAAGCCTGGATTACGACCAGATAGCAATACAAGTTTCTGTGAAGCCTGGATTACGACCAGATAGCATCCAAGAATACTACGAAGCCTGGAGTCGACCAGATAGTGGTATACCTTTAACACAATCCGTGAAGCCCGGATTCGACCGGATAGCAGCTCAACAAGTTATTGTGAAGCCTGGATTATGACCAGATAGCAATACAAGTTTCTGTGAAGCCTGGATTACGACCAGAGAGCAGCCAAAAATACTACGAAGCCTGGAGTCGACCAGATAGTGGTATACCTTTAACACAAGCCGTGAAGCCCGGATTCGACCGGATAGCAGCTCAACAAGTTATTGTGAAGCCTGGATTACGACCAGATAGCAATACAAGTTTATGTGAAGCCTGGATTATGACCAGAGAGCAGCCAAGAATACTACGAAGCCTGGAGTCGACCAGATAGTGATATATCTTTAACACAAGCCAAAAGCCCGGATTCGACCGGATAGCAGCTCAACAAATTATTGTGAAGCCTGGATTACGACCAGATAGCAATACAAGTTTCTGTGAAGCCTGGATTACGACCAGAGAGCAGCCAAGAATACTACAAAGCCTGGAGTCGACCAGATAGTGGTATACCTTTAACACAAGCCGTGAAGCCCGGATTCAACTGGATAGCAGCTCAACAAGTTATTATGAAGCCTGGATTACGACCAAATAGCAATACAAGTTTCTGTGAAGCCTGGATTACGACCAGAGAGCAGCCAAGAATACTACGAAGCCTGGAGTCGACCAGATAGTGGTATATCTTTAACACAAGCCAAAAGCCCGAATTCGACCGGATAGCAGCTCAACAGGTTATTGTGAAGCCTGGATTACAACCAGATGGCAATACGAGTTTCTGTGAAAGCCTGGAGATCAACCAGATAATAGTTAACCGTTAACAGAATGAAGATTCTCATCCTTGAAAACCCCGTAGATTGGCATACACCCAATCTTCTGACCCAAGACCTGAATGAAGATTCTCATTTTGGCCTCCCCAACAGATTGGCATACACCCAACCTCCTGACATTCCCGACAGAGTGAAGATTCTCGTTCTTAAAGTGGCATACAACCTAAACCTGAACTTCTTCCAGACAGGAATAAGCTTTTTCCAGAATCCTGAGTTTTACTCTTCAACAGGATAGCTACTTTTCAACAGTATGGCTATTCCCCACATAATTCTTATTCCCCAGGCAGAATGAAGACTCTCATTCCCAATTCCTCACAGAGTATTCAGATATTCTCCAGTGAAGATCTCCTCAAAACAGGAATCCCCAGTAGATTGACATACAATCCAAGCTCCTGATTTCTCCAACAGCGGTCCTAGGGCTTCTCATTTACAACGATCAAAGGATTTTCAATCCCCTGCAGCAGTCAAGGACTCACTTTCCCCGGCAGCAGTCAAGATTCTATTATCTCCGGCCATCCAGGATTCATCTATCCTCAGCAAGACAACTCATCAGCTTACATGCGCATTCACTACATTCATATATCATAAACATTGATATAACATATATATTGCATCATACATCTCATGTAACATAACTTTGTGTTTCAGCTAATATTTTACCATTTTCAGGATAAGATTAATAAGCTTCAACTTCAACTTTTGAAAACATTTTACGGATGCTTCCCAACAGGGATGCTGATCTATTTCTTATTCAATTCCAAATACTTCTGAAAACAGTTTACGGATTCTCCAAACATGGATGTCAATCTATTGCTTATTCAGACCCCCAGTCCAGAGATGTTCCAAACATGGATACCTTTCTGATACTACCTCACTCACCAAACGACATACAGTTCAACAAACAATCTCCCGATGGCATCTCTAAGCCCGTCTCCAGCAAGATTCTACCATCTCCAAATGGCATCTTTAAGCCCATTCCCTCAACTACGCTTTGACGAGTGCAAATTTATGGGCACTCTAGTGTCCAATCTCCTTTTACCTTCGAGTCGCGAAAGGCAATCTTGCCAATCTAACTCTTCAGGTTCAAGAAGATTGAACAGGGGCAACTGTTGTACCCCAAAATTTTCCCTCTCATTTCATCAACATTTTCTCACCACAAGACTCTTGGAACTCAAGATCAAGTTAGGGTTTGCTCTGCTCAAGACCCCTCCTTGCACTGTTGACCCAAATTAGGGTTTGAGTTTGCACAGAGATGTTTTGACCTAAAATTCCCAAAGTGACTTTCATACTTCATGTTGGACTCACAAGTTTATCCATACCAAGTTTCAAGCCTTGATTCAAATCTTTGCCCAGTCAATTGGACAGTTGACCTAAAAATCAGTTGTATTGAGGAAAAAGTCAACTATGGTCACTGGACAGTCAAACCTCATGATTTTTGACCCACATCAACATAATTAACTCATATGAACCATTTGATCAAGTTTGGATCACAATTCCACAAGAAATTTGATCAAATCACCAAAAGGGCAAAATGGTCATTTTTAGTGTTTTGACTGCACAAAGGCAATTTTTGACTATTTGACCTAACCAATGGCAAACCAAGCTCATATATGGACTCAAGGACTCAATGGAATTGTCTTGACCCACTCAACAAGTTCAAAAGATCTCAAATGCATAGGATTTACAGATGAATTTTTTCAGTCAACTGATAAAAATTTGACTGTATACTGAAAAGTCAAACTTTGACTTTTTGGTCAAAATCAAGTGCCAAGATTCATTTTTCATCAAGACATGTCAAATTATGAAACTTGTTCATCAAGAAACCCAAAATTGCAAATTAGGGTTTAAAATGAAAAAATTTCATAACTTAGAAATTTTCTAAGTTATGAAATTTTCTTAATTTTTTCCTAACTTTGTCCCATTTTTTCACCAAGATGCAAATGGATTCAAACAAAACTTGAAATATGAAAGTTTTAGTCCATTGCAAAATCTACAACTTTGATGCACAAAGTTTTCTCAAAGGAAGCTTGTATCTCAAGTTATGATTTTTGGAACAAGGGTACAAAACATTTTTAACTTAGAGCAATTTTGCCCTATTCTAGGTAGGATTTTTGTCCAACTTCTTGGCCATTTTTCACATGGTTCCACTTGGAGTTTCAATTTTAATTACAAATATGGATTATAGTACACATTCCAAGCTTTCCAAATTGTCCAAGAACTTCTCAAACACCCTTGTGGTTAGAGAGAATCGAATTTGCAAAGTTGGCCAAAACTCACTTTTGTTCATGGCCAAAGCTTGTTCATAACAATTGCATTTTTAAAATCAGCAGGGTTTGTGATAGCTTGAAGGCCTCTAAACCTCTTCACACTCAATAATTTAATGCCTAACCATTGTGTTAAGGCTTTATTTCATTCATTTGGACAATACATGCTAAATTAACCCTTAATTGGAAAAAGCAAAATTGCCATTTTTGAAAAGTGATACTTTATGTCAAGTTCCAAATCCTTGAGGTACAGGCCAGATATTTGAAGCAAGGCTTTGTGCACAAATCCCATTTATCAAGAGCAAATGCTGCAGCATAGAGACATAGAGTACACAGACCTTCATTGCAACTTAAGCTTTCTTACTTCAAAAACAAGGAAATTTGCAAAACGGATCCAACTTTCACTTCCTGCAAACCAGAGCTTAAGCAAACCTTGTAATCATCTTCCACACATCCCAACTGACCTAAAACACGACTAAACCATCCCTCATACCTCCTAAAAACACCAAAACACCACCTTGCTGCAGAAACAGGGCATCCCCTGCAACTTGAGTTCCATAATCAATTCCACTTGTGCGCTTTGGCTAAAACTTGTTCAAACACATTCCATACCATCCATTGAAACTATTCCAATCCTTAAACTCAAGCTGTAACACCCCTAACCTCGTTTGCCATTTTCACTTTCAAGCTGTGCAGGTGAACTTCTACAGCACGATACAGGTGGTTTTAAAGCAAGTTAGGCATTTGGGAAGCATCCTTGGACTTCAGGCAAGCTCAACAAAAGCTCAAACTCCATTGAAAGTTGCTACATTGCTCTGTTCAAGTCAAGTTGAAACAGGTAATCTATGGACCTCTATCTCTCTATCCAGGCATGATTAAGCTTAGGTTTGTGAATGAAACATGCTCTACTCATAGCCCTGAAGCCATACATGTGTTCACTTTTCATTTATATTAAGCATGCTGTGAGAATTTTAGACATGAACATTGAAGAAAAGCTAGGTCAGAAATTGGGGGTGATGAAATTCTCCCTGGTTTCTTAGAGTTAGGTCAAGTATTTTATATGTTTGAAATTGTGGTTTGATGCTCTACATTGTTTGTGTTGTGAGTTTTGGCTAAAAATCAAGGAATCAGGAGTTTGTATGAAGCAAGGAAAACGCGCGTTTTTTGTTGTTCAAACAGAGCTGAAGGTTGAAGACAGAGTTGGCTTGGGCTGGGCCTGAGTCAGCTTACTTTTTGCACCCCTTTTTTCCATTTGCACCCCCTGGCCTATTATGTGAAATATTTGACATTTTTGCATTTTTCATTTTGATTCTGATTTTATATTTTTTGCTCAAGCATAAAAAACTCCAAAAATATTTTTCCATATTTTTTTACATTTATTTGGCATTTATTTGTTTTATTAAGCATATGTATATAAATAATGCAATTCCTTTTTATTTAAAACCCTAGAAAATAATACAAAAAATATGTATTTTTCAGTTATTATTCTTTATTTACATTTTGAAAACATTTTCTTGAACATACATTTTTGTAAATATTTAATATTATATTTTTGTACATATTTAGCATATTAAATATATATATAATATATACATATACATATTTTATTAAATATTTAGGGCAAAAATACAAAAATAATACCTTTTATTTTTTATTTAATATTTAATACCAAAAATACTTTTTCTACAATATACTTCCTTTTTTATTATTTTTTTGTATAAATTAATATATATTGTACATAATCAATAAATAAATACTATTTACTTGAAAATTAGGGTTTTGCCCTAAACAACAAAAATAATCAAAAATATGACCTTTTTATTTTGTTTATACTTCAAACATGAAAACCTTTTTTACATACATAAAAAAGTCTTTTTTTGCATAATACATTGCATTTTGATATTTATTTAAATTGTATTTATTTAAATGTTAAATATTTATATATTCGATATGGTTGTAATAATCTAGATTTTATTTCCTTGTCAAATATCCCCCAAATCCAAATTTGTACCCCCCTCCCTATATCATGTTGTAATAGCTTAGCCTTTAAATTTTCGCATTTAAAAGCTTTCAATTATGCCATGCTTAGACTTAGGGTTTGTATGCAAATAAAATCAACAAGTAGTTTGACCTAAATCCAAGATAAACATGCATGAAAAACAAACACAATGCACACTTGCACCCTTAGGGTTACTCCACTTGTTGCCTTCAAAAATGGGCCATGGTTGCATGTTAAGTGTCTTTGGCAAAACAAAAACAAATCAAATGATCATAGTCCCTCGATGACGCTATCTTGTTGCCTAAACAAAATGATCATAGTCCCTCAAGAAAATTTCCAAAGACACTTGACACTATTGCATTCATGGTCTATACGATGACCCGCGCCCGTCCCGTTAACATCCTAACGCAAGGTTGTTCACCAAATACAATGGTGAAACAACATTGTTAAAAGGGTTAAAACATAAGAAAAATCTTTGAGTAAAAAAGGGTAGATAGCTCTTAGTTACTTGATCAAACTTGCAAAACACACTTGCCATTTTTCAAAACACACTCCACAAACACAACTTTCAAAACATTGAAACATCTTTTCAAAAAGACAAACACCTTTGTAAAACATTCAAATACGAATTGTTACAAAGTTTGCCTAGACAAGGCATCTTTTTCAAAACATTTTCAAAACCACACACAAAGCACCATTTCAAATAATTGAAAAAAAATAAAGGCAAGTGATCTAAGCAAGTAACTAAGAGCCCATGGATAACCATGGATAGAAAGGGTGCTAATACCTTCCCTTTCTATAATTTACTCCCCGAACCCACGAAAACATATCAAAGGTATTTCCTGTGCTTTTTTACCTTTCCTTAGGATAAATAAAAAGTAGGTGGCGACTCTTGATCAACCGAAACATTTGCGAACACAAACGCAAAACCTCAAGTCAGTTCTCCCACCGTATCACACTCATTGTTTTTCTTTTTAAATTTTCATTTCTTTCAAAGATAGTTATACCCTTACACACACTCAAACTCACAATGCAAGTCTACATCCATTCGGGATCCCATGGGTAACGGTTCTGTTGTGGCCTTCTATAACTTTGAAAATCTAATCTACCAAGCCGGAGACGAAGGTGAGGAAGATTGTGAAGTACCAGGGGAACTTGCCAGATTACTACTACAAGAAGAGAGAACCATTCAGCCCCACGAGGAACCCGTGGATACAGTCAACCTAGGCACCAAAGAAGACAAAAGAGAGGTCGAGGTGGGTGCCAATCTAGAACCCAATGTCAAGGAGCGGCTGATTCAGTTGTTACACGAGTATGTTGACATCTTTGCCTGGTTATATGAAGACATGCCAGGACTTGATGCAGATATTGTAGTACATCATCTGCCTATAAAAGAGGATTGCCCACCAGTAAAACAAAAGGTCTGTCGCATGCTGTGATACGGTGGCAGAACTGACTGTTATATTGGTTTGCGTTTTTTGTTCGCAAATGTTGCCGTAAGCAAGAGTCGCCGCCTACTTTTATTTTATCCAACAAGGAAAAGGAAAAAGAAATAGAAAAAACCTTTTTCGAGAATGTTTCTGAGTACGGGGGGTAGATTATAGAAAGGGAAAGTGTTAGCACCCTTTCTATCCATGGTTTTCCATGGTCTCTTAGGTACTTTCTCATTTTGAAATTGCTTGTGTGTGCTTGTTTTGAAAAGTTTTGTTTTACTTAGTTTTAACCCTTGTTTCTGTCCTCAAGAGTGTTACGAAGTTGTTTTTTGAAAAGTGTTTGTGTGAAAAAAGTTTTTGTTTGTTTGAGCAAGTACTTAAGAGTTTTCTACCTACTCGAAAAAGACTGTTTGTTTTCCTTTAGACAACGCTATCCTATTATTAAGGAATATGTAGCACCGTCTTTGGATTTTTAAAAGGACGTTCAAAGGGACGAAATGGTCACTGAAGGCAACAAGTAAGGATACCTTAGCATTTCGAAGGGACCACCGTCATAAGATCAATTCGTAGGCAACTCGAGGGACAAGTAGGGACTATGATCTTTATGACAACTTTGAATCGTGGGTCATTGCTAAGGTATCCCTACGTTCGAGGGACACGACCATTATTTCTGAGGCAACCAAGTGAGGCAAACCCTGGGAGTGAGCATGTGCATATGTTTGATTTCAGTTATTTAATCTTTGCACAATTAAAGTGATCAACTGTTTTAATTTTCAGTTAGTCTTTCCATACTGTGATACGGTGGGAAGAGAACTGACTATTTTTGGAATGCTGGTTCGCATTTTGCGTTTGTTTTCGCAAAATGTCACGGTAAGCAAGAGTCGCCACCGTCTTTTATTTTATCCAACAAGGAAAGGAAAAAAGCACAGAAAAATTTCTTTTTCGAGATGTTTCTCGGGTTCGGGAGGTAGATTATAAAAAGGGAAGGTGTTAGCACCCTTTCTATTCGTGGTTATCCACGGGCTCTTAGGTACTTTCTCAAAGTGTTTTCAAAATTTGCTTTTCTTTGTGTTTGTGGGTTTGAAAAGAGTTTTTGTTTGAAAGGTGTAAGTGCGAAAAGTTTTGTTTTGTTTTGGAATGAGCAAGTACTTAAGAACCATCTACCTACTCGAAAAAGGAATTAATCTGTACAAATGTACTTTAGACAATGCTATCCCACTATTGAGGAGTAGGTAGTACCGTCGTTGGAGTTTTTCGGGTCAATTCGATTAAGGGACGTGTGGTCACTAAAGCAATGTTAGGACGCCTTAGCGGTAACCCTAATGTCTTAGATCATTTTTTCTGAGGCAACTGTTTCGAGGCAACTATGATCTTTGGACAAGAGGGCGACCTCTAAAACTTCCTATACTCAATGACCACGTTCGAAGGCAACCAAGTGAGGTGTACCCTAAGAGTGTGCATGTGCGAGTGTGTTATTTCGGTTAATTTTATCTTTGTACATGTCAGGGGTGAGCTATGTTGATTTTAAGTTCGTACATTGGATCTTGTCATGCATTCCCTATTATCAAACATCTAACAATGTATATTTGCGGAATTTAAATTGCGGGAATTAAATCTAAACTATTACAAGGCGTCGGGTATTTACATCGCCAAAAACAACCCTTTAATTTAAATTGCGAAAAATAAAAGAAAGCGATAAAATAAAAGTCCTAATTAAAATCTATTACATACCGGGAGAAATTACAATATTGGATAAAATGATACGCGTGTGAGAAATTAAATCGGGCGAGTTTTTAGGATTTTGACCCCTTTTTTGAAAGAAATCATGTTTTTGGTTTATTTTTGAATTAAATGGAATTAAACCTAAGCTAACAATTAAATTAATTAATTAATGAAAATATTTTTGGATTTTTTGAGTATTTAAAAAAATAAAATAAAATTGGTCAAAGTTAATAAAAACCTAACTTTCTACATTAATTTTTAATTATTGCAAAATTGTTAATGTTATTTCCTAATTAAAACTAAATCAATTAAATTAACTTATTTACAAAAATAAAATGATGAATTTAATTTTAATAAATAAAAATAATATTTTTTGTGTTTTCTGATTTTATGAGGAAAAATTATTAATTGGTTAGTGATTAGTAAAAAATAATAACAATAAAACAAATAAATAAATATAATGAAAAGAAAAATAAACCAAGGGGGGTGTTGGGCCCAAGAGGAGGTTTGATCAGCATTTTGAGGCCCATTCACGCTGGAAGCCTGGTTGACCTTTGCAATTCTCCATGGCACGTTGACTAGGGAGTATGGTGAGCCTTCCATCTAGGCCATCAGATTTGGCCTGGAGGCCATCTGGCACGTTGAGATCTGAAGTCCATGGTGAACCACGCTCTGGACATTGCATGGGAGTACCTATTGAAAAATAATAACAAGCAATTGGGGGACCTGGGATTCGAACCCAGGTCCCATGAGTCACTGAACAAGCGCACTAACCACCACGCCACTTTGTTGCTTTTGTTAGTATAATAAACAACAATTATTATATAGAAAACAAATCATTATGCCTGGAAATAAAAAAAATAGCGCGAATATTTTGAATGGGCCAATTGGGAAGGGACGCGTCATCGTCTTCCCCACAGAACTCTGGTTATTTTTCCTACGGATTTGAATCCGCAACAAAATCCATGGCTCGATCCTAAAATCGTCTCTAGGCTATGGAAACGAATTCTGAGACCACCATCATGCTCGTCTCTCCCTCTTGATCACAACCATGGCCATTGATAATGCTGATTTTACCTGAAACTGAAACGCCTAAAAACAAGAAAACCAAACCCTAGTGTTGTACCCCAAAATTTTCCCTCCCATAATCTTCAAGGTTTTGCCAAACATCACCTCAAATGGTTCAAGTCTACTCAAGGGCTACACAGTCAACCATCCTCCTAAGCCAGTCAAACTAAAGGTTTTGGTTCTTGCAAGAAAGTTGAAGTTTTCAAGGGCTCAATCAAGTCTCCTATGCTCATACACATTGTCAAACACCTACATGTCAAGTTTCAAGGCTCACAAGGTCAAGTTGCACAGTCAAAAACCCTAATTGCTCAACAGTCGACTGTAGGGGCAAAATGGTCATTTGGCTGTCAAAAGTCAAAAAAATTGGTCAAAATCTTATTTTAAAGCCACAAACATCATTTGATCAATGCTTGATCATGATTCTCAAAAGTATGGCTCAAAAAGTCTCAAGATGCAAAAGTTTCTATTTTTGGACAATTGAAAAGTCAACTGTAACTTGACCAAGGCATAACTTTTTCATGGTTCATCAGAAAAATTCCATCCAATGCTCATATTGAAGGGGAGGAAATTTCCTAAAACTCATCTTCACATTCCAAGTCCAAGAAATGCTCTCACAAAAAGTTATCAATTTCAACATTATAGGTCATTTTTCAAAAGTCAACAAAAAGGGACTTTAAGTCAAAGACCATAACTTGAGATTGGTAAATCAAAATGACATGGGACCAAATACATTGGTTAGAGGACTTCAAGAACTTTCTAAAATGTCCAAGAACATGATCAAAGCTTAAAAATTGAGCAAGATATGCATTGGAGAAGTTGGGAAATTTTTGTGAAATGGCCAAAATCATTTATCCTTAAATTTTCATTTTTGACAAAAGGGGCCCACTTTTTCCATTTGAATCAACTTGGCCATGCTTCCCACGTGTCCCACATTTTATTTCAAATTTTGAAATTAATTATTTCATTTTTATTTGATTTTATTGGATTTAATTCATTTTAAATCCTTTAAAACCAAATAAAAATCAAAAAGGTTAATTAAGGGGCATATTTGGTTTTGATTAGCCTTGAATCACCATCAAGCATATTCCAAATTCGTGCAAAAGGCTAAATGAAGCAAGAATTCAAAATTGGTACAAAGATGGAAAGTTTGTTAATGGAGGTTTATGGAAAATCTCAAGTTTGAATGCCTTGCATTATGAGGCCATAATTCTTATCAAAACATGTTACATAACACATATGCAAGTGATCACAAACATACACAAGACCTAAGCTGCGCTGCAACCTCAGAACGAACTTTGCATTTTCACACAAAAATTGCAAAACTGAAAACCTCCTTAGAGCACTTTTTAAGTCCCCATTCTCATCCAAACACCTTCCTGAGGTCCCAAGGAAACTCTAGCAATCAAAACCACACCCAAACGTGCAAAGAACCAATCCCACGAAGCCATACGGTTTGTCTTTTTTTTCAGAAATGCATAACATGATTCATGCACTTTCATTGATTTTTCTTGTTTGATTTGTACTAATGAGGGCTCTCTGAAGCTATTGGTGCCATCCAATTGAGTTATAGGCGCCTGAATCAGAATCTACCATGGACAAAAACTAGGTTTCCTGAAACTTCAAATTGGGGCTTTAGGTATATGGTAAAATTAGACTCTAAAATCAGTATGAACAGGATCGTTGCAACATGACGATTCCAAATCACACATCGCGCTCAATTTATGTTTCAATATGAGCTATTCGCTATTATCCATAAGCCTGTGTTTTGGGGGGGTTTAAAACCCCCGCTATCCTTTTTGTTACAGGAACGAAGGAAGAAGAAGACTGCGTGGCGAGCTGTGAATGGAGGGTTTGAATTCCAGCGCTTTTTTTTTTATTTCATAACATTAATTTTGCTTTTGTTTTATATTGTTTATTTTCTATTACAAATCAAAAGCGCACCAACAGCACAATTGGCAAAGCATTACCTTGGCAAACGCAGGGACCTGGGTTCGATTCCCATGTCCCCCACTTTATTCCATAATTTTTCTTGCAATATATTCCTGTGCAGCTTCCATCCTAATGACCACCATGAAGCCCAACGCCTTGGCACACCACATGTCCTTGAAGATCAATCCAGTGACCATGACCAGCTATCCACCATATGCATCAGTCAAACGTTCCTCACATGATCATTAAAAGTCAATTAGGCCTGGAGCTATTGGGCCAAAATTGCTTCAACATACCTCCTCAATTGGGGTCAACACCCCCCATGGTTTGCATTTTTGTTTTCTTTCTTTTCATTTTTTTTTATTTGTTTTATTTATTTTTCATCAAAAACAATTTTCATAAAACCAAAAAAAATCAGAAATCATAAAAATAAAAAATATGTTTATTTAATTTAATTTATTAATAGTTTTCTTTTGTAAATAAATTTTGTTAATCAAATTAGTTTAATTTTAGGTTTAATTCTAATGTCATTTTCTTAAATAAATAAAATACATAAAAATTAGGTTTTAGATTTTTATTCTTTTTCTCAATAAAATAATTTCATCTTATTCTTATTATTAATAATTAATTTTCTCATTAAATTCCTTAAATACAAAAAAACATCAAAAAAATAAGTTTTTTTCTTTATTTAATTAAATTAAATTTAATAATTGCAATTTAATTTCTTTAAAGGGTCCAACGCCCTCGCATTCGATTATAATTTCTTTTCGCGCATTTATTTTATTTCTTTTATGAATATAATGTATTTATCCCAAAGTCGTGTAATAGATAATTAGGATATTTAACTTTATGCACTTTTATTCAAATCGGGTCTTGGTTTAATTTGGCGATGTAGACCCGCGCCTTTGTAATAGCGTAGGACTTTTATTTCCGCATTTTAATTCCCGCACCTTTTAACTGTTAACAATCACATGAAAGAATGTATGCCCAAAAATAAAATCGAAGCATAGCTCACCAAATACATGATCAAGACAAATAATAACTGAAAATGACACACAAATCACACACCACTCCCAGGGTACGCCTCACTGTTGCCTTGCCCCTCGAAACGTGGTCGTCGAGTACATGACGTCTTAGTAAGTCCTTATGTCCATGAACATGGCATAAGGGTAGCTTCTAAGGTGTCCTACTGTTGCTCTGGTGATCACACTGTTGCCTTGCCCCTCGAAACGTGGTCGTCGAGTACAGGACGTCTTAGTGAGTCCTTATGTTCCATTGATCTAGTTGCCTCGAATAAGTTGCCTCGGAACGGTCGCCTCGGAATAAAAAGATCAATGGCATAAGGGTAGCTTCTAAGGTATCTTACTATTGCCCGGTGACCGCACTGTCCCTAACCCTCGAATTGACCCGAACACCTCCAACGGTGGTGCTGCCTACCTCTCAATGGTGGGATGGCACTACCTTAAGGACATTTACACAGACTAATTCCTTAGGGTAGGTAGATGACTCGTAGATACTTGCTCTAATTCAAAACAAATCAAAAACTTCTTTTCACACCGACACTTTGCAAAAAGCTTTCAAAAACAACTTTTCAAACACTCTTGAGGACTGATACAAGAGTCGAACTGAAATTTTAAAAGAAACTTTTTTCAAACTCACTCCCACACTTGAAAAGCAAACAAACATTTTTTGAAAACACAAATGAGCAAGTATCTAAGAGCCCATGGATAACCATGGATAGAAAGGGTGCTAACACCTTCCCTTTCTATAAATCTACCTCCCGAACCGAGAACTAATCTCAATAAGGAATTTTTCTATGCTTTTGTCCTTTCCATGTTGGAGAAAATAAAAGACGGTGGCGACTCTTGCTTCCGCGACATTTCGCGAACCAGCTTTAAACAGTCAGTTCCAGATCCACCGATCACAGAACTGGCGACTCTGCTGGGGACTCTTATAAAGTGAGGTGTACCTTAGGATAGCTCAGACTTATGTTTTCAATTGCTTTGACTTGTTTGCTTTAAATTGTGGGACTGTCTTGGGAGTTTTATAGATCCTACCCGGATTTGGGGATACCTTCTTAGAAAGTAGCAACAAGGCTGTGAGGGAACTGTGCGGGGTATACCGACATGGTTGAAACAGTCTGCTACGTTGATGTGGCACTTTGGTGTGTACCGGTAACCCTTGAGTTCAGTCAAGGAGAGTACGGGGCCTCCATGTGGTGTCGTGAAGCATCAACTGACCTTAGGAACCTTAATTGAACTATCTTGGCCTCTTTAGGGTAGTGAGATAACTGACTTTGGTGCAGTCCGAGGTTGGTTGATACTCGATACTACACTCAATTGAGGGTTGCTTTCCTGGAATATTTCGGTCGCCAGTTCAGTGGCTAAATCGAAACGATGAACAATGAAAGCAATCCAGTGATATTGGGACCCTTAGAACCCGGTTACTTCTAATAGGACAGGTTGAGCCTACCAACTTCAAGAGGGTAATACCCAGACCCCATGCTGGCCTAAACTCTAAGGGCTTGTCTTGTGTGACTTGTGTGCCTTATCATGTTTGCCTTTGTAAATATTTGTGGTGTGTTTAATCATAGCATCATGACATCATACAGCATCATATGCATTGGCTAACCATTTCAGGGGTTCGAACCTTCATCTTTGTTCTTGTTTTGTAGGACATGGAAACTGTTCGCAGAAAGACAATTCAGATCAGCCTTGTAAGGATCCCTCCTCAGATTAAGGAGCTTATATCCAGGATTCCCGGGAGCTCTTCATTCAGTGAGAGACATGGAAGACTCATTAGCTTGGTCAACACCAACATTGAGGAAGACATGATAAAGGTCCTGTTCCAGTTCTTTGACCCTCTGCATCACTGTTTCACTTTCCTGGATTACCAACTGGTGCCTACACTGGAAGAGTTCTCCCGGCTTCTGAAGATCCCTATCCTTGATCAACTACCCTACAACGGTACGGAAAAGGAACCCAAGCTTGAAGAGATTGCTAAAGCACTACACCTACAACCATCTGACCTCAAGGGACATTGGGAAGCTATAAGTGGTATCAAAGGGTTCTTAGCCAGGTTTCTGTTTGAAAAGGCCCAGGAATGTTGGAACTCCCTTGACCTACAAGATTTTGAAGAAGTTGTGGCCCTCCTTGTCTATGGTTGGTGTTGTTCCCTAACCCAGATCAGCTTATAGATATCAGTGCTGTCCAGATCTTCATGTCCAGGAATCCTATACCTACGTTGCTGGGGGACATCCTTCACTCATGTTACACTCGAACCATGAGAAAAAGAGGTGTCCTTATGTGCTGTACTCCTCTCCTGGGAAGGTGGTTTATTTCGCACCTTCCACAATCAGTTTTGAAGAATGAGCGGGGTTTGAGATGGTCACAACGACTGATGACTCTTACACATGCTGATATACATTGGTGCTCTCGGTCCAAAGAGGATGTCACTATCATTGATCGTTGCGGGGAGTACCCTAATGTTCCTTTGCTTGGAATCAGAGGAGGTATTACTTACAACCCATGCTTGGCTTGGAGACAGTTTGGTTATGCTCGGAGGGATGGCCCTCATGACATGTTAATTCCTGACCTAGTTTTTGACTTCGACAATGATGCACAAGGACTTCGCCAGAGATTTATCAGAGCTTGGAGGATGCCCAGTAAGATAGACAGTAAGACACTGGGGCACAGGAACTCCATCCCGTTGGAGCCTTATCTCAAGTGGGTACGCGCCCGCTCCCAGAAGTTAGTAATGCCTTATCCTCATATTCTCCCTGTGATCAAAGAGCCAGTCTTGGAAGGAGAAGTGTCCTACGCCATTCAACATCCTGACATGCCCACATCTTGGGAAGAGATGCAGAAGAGCTGGATCCAGCTTAAGGAAGAACGGAATTCTCTTGAGACCAGTCTACATGCTAGTGAAAAGAAGGTCTTGGAGCTCACCCGCCTACTGCACGAGGAGAGGAATCTCAACACCTACATTGCTCCAAAGAGGATGCGTAGTGTCTTTTGGGATTAATTTGCTTTTGTAATATGTGCCCATGAGGCTTTGATGTATCAAACAATTATTTCCTTAATGATAACATGTGTTCCCTTTTGTCTACAACAAATTTGAACTTTCGAACCCTTGAATGCATTGCATAAACACATATCATTCATCATGTGCATAGCAGGTACTCTTCTTTTCAGGTTGCTTACTGTTCTTCGCTGTTTATTTCAGCATCATGAACCCTGAATCATCTACTGAGCTGTCTATCAAGGCCCTTCAGGCGCAGAACGCATAATTTCAAGAGCTGATCATGGGTTTGGCTCAAGGTCAACAAGAGCTGAAGGCTATGCTCCTGAAGAAGAATAAGAAGAAGAAGAGGATTGTGTTATTCAACACTGGGCGCAGGCTCGGGAACACCTTGCAGAATGAAGCTGAAAGGACTACTCCATCTGTGGGGGGAGGTAGTCACCAAGGGAGTAAGGTCCCTAGTCCTGTAGTCTCTGACACTGAGACAGATTTCAACGACGAACAGTACCCTCCTGCTGAGGACTGGTACAAGCAGCTGGAGGACAGATTGAATGCCATGGAGATCCAGCGTGTGCCTGGACTAGATTTCGGAGACTTGGGGTTATCTTCTGGGGTGGTAATTCCACACAAGTTCAAGGCGCCTGCCTCTGTGAAGTATGACGGGGCTTCCTGTCCTAAGATGCACCTCCGTTCTTATGTAAGGAAGATCCAGCCTTACACAGCAGACAGGAATTTATGGATCCACTTCTTCCATGAGAGTCTTTCAGGGACTCACCTCGAATGGTTCTATCAGCTGGATGGGACCAACATTCGTAACTGGGAGGATCTGGCCACTGCTTTTTACAAGCAGTATCAATATAATTCCGACCTCGCTCCTACGCGTACCCAACTCTAGGGTATGTCGCTAGGATCGGGTGAAGGTTTTAAGGAGTACGCACAGAAATGGAGAGATCTGGCTGGCAGGGTGCAGCCACCATTGACGGACCGGGAGCTGGTGGATATATTCTTGGGGACCCTATCTGGTCCATTTTTCAATCATCTCATTGGTAATTCCTCTGCTGGGTTTACTGATCTGATCCTAACTGGTGAGAGGATCGAGGCTGGTATAAAATCGGGAAAGATACAGAAGGTTGCCTCCTCAAATACTGAAAAGAAACCCTTCAAGAAGGAGGCAAGTGTTGTGTATGGTCCAAGAAGGCAAGACAAACATGAACGCCGCCAAGCTGTCAACGCGATGGTTATCTCTAAACCTGCTACTGCTCCACAGCAGTACAACCAACCCAGAGCTGAGAGACCCAAACGGCAGTATACTCGACTCAGCATGACTCTCTCTCAGATCCTGCCGCAACTACTATCAACTAGCTTGGTGACTGTTAGAGAGGCCCCGAAGGTTGTAAACACTACATCCCCCAAGTATAATCCAAATGCCCGTTGTGCTTATCACTCCGATAGCCCGGGACATTCTACTGATGATTGTTGGGCCCTAAGGAACAAAGTGCAAGACCTTATTGATGCAAAGGAGGTTCAGTTTGAGGCGCCCGAGAAGCCTAATGTGGTGACTGCTCCCATGCCTAACCATGGAGTAAATGCTATTGGGGATGAAGATGAAGTGGAAGAATCTGAGTTCAACAGCTGGATATACCTAACAACCAAAGATGGACTTAGCAACTGGACTTCCAAAGATTGCATGCCTGTTACTATGGTCACGAAGTAATGAACTTCTTTGTTTTGGAATTGTAATAAACAATAATTTGAAACTCTATTGGCCCGGTGTCTTACCCGGGGCACCGTGGTTTTATTCGTGAGGGCTTTTGTTTGTCACTTTCATATATCATGAATAAAAGCATTGGACGTTTTTCACATTTCAAATCTTGCGCTCCCTTTCTTTCTTTATACATATTGCAAAACAGTTGTATTTACACACACTCACTCATACAGGTTTCAATCCACTCTGGATCTCACTGGTAACGACTCTGCTACTGCCAGTTATGACTTCGAAAATCCGATCAACTTAGCCGAAGACGAAGGTGAAGATGATTGCGAAGTGCCTGGTGAGCTTGCAAGACTGTTACTCCAGGAAGAGAGGGCAATTCAACCACATGAAGAGCCGATGGAAACAATAAATCTGGGTACTGATACAGATAAAAAGGAAGTCAAAATTGGTGCCAACCTGGAGCTCAGCGTGAAGCAACGGTTGATCCAGATGCTGCATGACTACATGGAAATCTTTGCCTGGTCCTATGAAGACATGCCTGGATTGGATACTGACATTGTGGTTCATCACTTGCCTACCAAGGAAGACTGCCCTCCAGTTAAGCAAAAGGTCCGCCGTATGCGTCCAGAGATGTCCGAGAAGATCAAAGTTGAGGTTATGAAACAGTTTGATGACGATTTTATTGCAGTGACTTCTTACCCTCAGTGGGTTGCTAATGTGGTGCCGGTACCAAAGAAAGATGGTAAGGTCAGAATGTGTGTTGACTACAGGGATCTGAACAGGGCCAGTCCCAAGGATGACCTCCCCCTGCCTCACATTGATGTCCTGGTTGACAATACTGCTCAGCACAAGGTGTTCTCTTTCATGGATGGCTTTTCAGGTTATAATCAGATTAAAATGGCTCCTGAAGACATGGAGAAGACTACCTTTGTTACTCAGTGGGGCACCTTCTGCTACAAGGTCATGCCATTCGGGTTGAAAAATGCTGGGGCAACCTACCAACGTGACATGGTCGCTTTATTTCATGACATGATCCATCATGAGATAGAAGTGTATGTTGACGACATGATTGCAAGGTCTCAGACTGAGGAGGAACACCTTGATCATCTACAAAAGCTGTTTGACCGTCTGAAGTTGTACAAGCTGAGGTTGAACCCGAACAAGTGCATCTTCGGGGTAAGATCTGGAAAATTGCTAGGCTTCGTTGTAAGTGATAAGGGTATTCAAGTGGACCCGGCCAAGGTCAAAGCCATTCAAGAGATGCCGGTTCCTAAGACAGAGAAAGAGGTCAGAGGCTTTTTAGGACGCTTGAATTACATTGCTCGATTCATCTCGCACCTAACTGCTACCTGTGAGCCAATCTTCAAGCTGCTGAAGAAAGATCAGGTAGTACGTTGGAATGATAAATGTCAGGCCGCTTTTGACAGAATCAAAGAGTATCTCCAAGAACCACCCATTCTTATGCCACCGGTTGAAGGGAGACCTCTGATATTATACTTGACAGTACTTGACAACTCAATGGGATGTGTGATGGGGCAGCATGACGAGTCTGGCCGAAAAGAACATGCCATTTATTACCTTAGCAAAAAGTTTACCGACTGTGAGACCCGATACTCATTGCTCGAGAAAACTTGCTGCGCTTTGGTATGGGCTGCTCGCCGGCTGAGACAGTATATGCTGACTCACACTACCTTGTTGATTTCAAAGATGGATCCTATAAAGTACATATTTGAAAAGCCTGCTCTGTCTAGGAGAATAGCAAGATGGCAAATGATCTTGACAGAATACGACATCCAGTACACGACTCAGAAAGCCATCAAAGGAAGTGTATTGGCAGACCACTTGGCACATCAGGCAGTAGACGACTATCAGTCAATGAACTTCGAGTTTCCAGACGAGAGTATCATGATAGTGACTGATTGTGAAGTACCTGGACCGGATGAAGGACCTGAGGAAGGATCCCGATGGTCCATGCACTTTGACGGAGCCTCCAACGCTTTGGGTAACGGTATAGGCGCTGTGATCATATCCCCTCAAGGCACTCATACTCCACTCACTGCCCGGCTATGTTTCAACTGCACCAACAACATGGCGGAGTATGAGGCGTGCATCATGGGACTCCAAGCTGCAATTGACTTAAGGATCAAGTTTCTGAGTGTCTTCGGAGATTCCGCTATCGTGATCAATCAGATCAGAGGCGAGTGGGATATGAAACATCCGAATCTTATTCCTTACAAAGAATGTGTGTTGACATTGATCCCCCACTTCACAGAGATAACCTTTGAACATTTCCCAAGAGAGGAGAATCAGTTGGCGGACGCGTTAGCTATGATGTCTTCTATGTTCAAAGTCAAATGGGACAATGAGGCTCCCCGGGTCATCATCTGGAAACTGGACGAACCGGCATACTGTTGTGATCTTGAGACTGAGTTGGTGAATGAGAAGCCTTGGTACCATGAGGTGAAGAGATACTTGGAAGCTCAGGAATACCCTAAAGGTGCATCTGTCAATGATAAGAAGTTTCTGAGAAGGTTCGCAGCAAAGTTCTTCCTTAGCAACGGCATCCTGTACAAGCGAAACCATGATTCAATCTTACTGTGTTGTGTGGATAAGACTGAAGCAGAAAGGATCATGGCGGAGTTACATGAAGGTACCTTTGGAACACACTCCAGTGGACACACCATGGCAAAGAAAATCCTTCGGGCAGGATATTTCTGGTCCACAATGGAAGCTGACTGTTACCAACATTCTCGGACATGTCATAAATGCCAGATATATGCAGATAAGGTGCACGTTCCTCCAATTCCTCTGAATGTCTTGACAGCACCTTGGCCTTTTGCAATGTGGGGAATTGATATGATCGGCGAGATCAGACCTACAGCGTCCAATGGGCATCGCTTCATCCTGGTGGCAATCGATTACTTTACAAAGTGAGTTGAAGAAGCTTCCTATGCTACGGTAACCAAGAACGTTGTGGCCCGGTTCATTCGGCATAACCTGATCTGTCGATACGGCGTCCCAGAAAGAATCATTACAGACAATGGTACCAATCTTAATAACAAGATGATCACTGAGCTCTGCGAGCAATTCAAAATACAGCACCACAACTCTTCTCCTTACAGACCGAAGATGAATGGGGCTGTAGAAGCAGCGAATAAGAATATCAAGAAAATTGTGCAGAAGATGACAGTGACTTATAAAGATTGGCACGAGATGTTACCGTTTTCTCTACATGGGTACCGTACCTCAGCCAGGACGTCAACCGGGGCAACTCCTTTCTCCTTGGTCTACGGCATGGAGGCAGTCTTACCGATCGAAGTGCAGATACCCTCTCTCCGGATAATGAAGGATGCAGATCTGAGCGAAGATGATTGGATCCAGACATGACTTGATCAGCTAAACTTAATCAACGAAAAGAGACTTGCTGCTATTTGTCATGGTCAGACGTATCAAAAACGGATGATCAGGGCATTTAACAAAAAGGTCAGACCACAAGAATATCAAGTTGGGGATCTGGTAATCAAGCGCATCATCCTTCCTCAGAGTGATCCAAGGGGCAAATGGACCCCTACGTACGAAGGGCCATTTGTGGTTAAACATGTGTTCTCAGGAGGAGCCATGATTCTAACTACCATGGACGGTGACGACCTTCCTCACCCCGCCAATGCAGACATAGTAAAAAGATACTACGCATGAAAAAAGACCCGCTAGGTTGACATACCTAGGCAAAAATTAGGGCTTCCCGGCGAACCAAAAGGGTTCGGGCAAAATGAGGGATAAAATGAAAAAAATCTGTACGCCCGGCAAGTCGAAAACCTGAAAAGGCGGCTTGGGCAAAAATGGGTATCCCGGTGGACTGAAAACCCGAAAGGGCAGTCCAAGCAAAAGTTAGGGACAAAGCGTAATACTATGTCTCATTGGATCACCCTGCATCCAGAATCAGGTATCAACTATCAAGTTCAGACGGCATCGATCAATCAGCTTCATCTTCAGCTAGGTCATCAAGTGATGAGACGCTCGAAGATATAAAGGCGATAGCAGAGTTGGAACCCAGTGGGATTATTCTATTCACATAGCTGTTTTGTTTTCCCTTTGTATAAGTTGTATAAACTCTTTTGTTCGGCGGCGTTCGCTTACTAGGACGTCAGCCTCTTGTACATAAACGCCTATTTACAGGCAATTCAAAAATCAATACAAAAATCACTTTTCAGCTCAAATTGCCTTTTGTTTTTTTTCCTTTTTCTGTTTTGTTTTGCGAAGAACGTCCAAGGTTCAATTTGTGATATATGCATTTGACGTTAATTGCTAACTCATAAATATTTGCATGCAAAACAAAGGATTAATTACAGGTAACATTAGAAACAGGGGAAATAAAGAGTTGTCAAAGCGATCTAATTGCTCGGTCCACCAAGGCACCAAGGTAAGTTCAGCTGAAGAACAGAACCAAGATATCTTAATACCCCAGAGAGTGAGCCAGCAAGTTGGTACACTCTCCCCAAGCAGAGTTACAGTCAGCCTTAAGGAAGTTGGGTACCCTCCAGCAGATCTCAACATTCCTCAGCGCAATATACGAACATTCCTAACAAGCATCCCCGACAGTCTTAATCTAAGACTGTTCCCCGGCGGTATACTAGACATTCAGTGGAGCCACTTCCCCAACATATCTCAAGAATTTCCCCAGGAGAGTCCAATCAAGATTTCCCCAGGAAAGTTCAATCCATCTCCCCAGCATGAAGCTTATCCCCAGTAGATTCTGGAAGCTTCCCCCCGCATAGCACGAACGCGTCCCACGGCTTTATTCAAAGGTTATTTCCCTACCAGGATATAACTGGGTTATCCTCAGCCAAAAGCCACGGAAAGATCGTCCTCGGCGAAGTCTTCCCATCCCCAGTGGAGTCTATCAATTCCTTCAACATAACATATCAATGGTATCCCCCAGCGAAGTTACCATCAGCATCTCAACAGAGCACCTCTCTCCCCACAGAGTATTGTTCCCCAGCAAGATCGCTAGAATATTTTTTTCCCCCACAGAGTAATCTCCAAGTTTATTCCCCAATGGAGTCATCTTCTCCTACCGGTATTCTTGCAACTATCATCCCCAGCGGAAACAACAAAGCACTATTCTCCAACACCAGCCCAGGATTCAACTTCCCGGCATCCGTCAAGGATTTATTTTCCTAAGACGAAAACATACATTCATAAACAACACATCTTCATACATTATAGCATGCATATACACATCATGAACATACAATCTCATTCATTCTGAGAACATCTCGCATGTCATACATCATGGCATCGCATACAACTATGGAAATGAGCTATGGAAGTCCAACTGCAGCTTATGCCCTGTTTTTGCAGTTTTATGGTGATTCTGTGTTTGAGGATGTTTGGAACTTGGTTGGCTTGTGTTTCAGCTTAGGTTTGATGATTAGAAAGTGTTTGATAACTTTGCTTAAGGTTGTGTTGGCTGAGATGAGAGTTGGTGTATGTTATGCAAGTTTTCTTCACACTTAAGCAACAAAGTATCAAGTTATGTTCTAGACTGATGCAGGCCCCCAATCTATGCTGCAACCTTTCCCCTTGATCAGTGTGTTTTGCTTCTGAACTTGTGCCCAAAGATATGGCTTTGTACTTCTTGATTTGCAACTTTGACATAAAGCCATACTTTTCTAAAATGGATAATTTGTTTTTTCTACTTATGGCTTTATTTTGCATACAATGCTTGAACACATAAAATAAGGTCTTGGCATAATGAGTTAGCATTAAATTTATGAGTGTGAATGAGATAAGGACATGTAATCTAGCTTAAGGCATGCTGAGTTCAAAAAAATGCAAGGTTATGGACATGTAAATTGGTCATGAACAAAGTGAGTTTTTCCCAACTTGCCAAATTTGATTCTCCCTAACCATGAGGTTGTTTGATGAGTTCTGGGACATTTTGGAAAGCTTGGAATGTGTACTACAATCCATCTTTGTAATCCAAATTGAAATTCCAAGTGGAAGTATGTGAAAAATGGTCTTGAAGTTAGGCAAAAATCCTGCCTAAAATGGTTCAAAATTTCTCTAAGTTAAGAATGGCTTGGTACCCTTGTTCCAAAAATTGTAACTTGAGCTACAAGCTTCTTTTGAGGAAACTTTGTGAATCAAAGTTGTAGATTTTGCAATGGACTACAACTTTCATGTTTTGACTTTTCCTTGAATCCAAATGAATCTTGGTGAGCAAGTGGGACAAAGTTAGGAAAAAATTAGGGTTTTTCATAACTTAGAAAAATTCTAAGTTATGAAAAATCTTCATTTCAAACCCTAATTTGTGATTCTTGATTTCTTGATGAACAAGTTTCATGATTTGGCATGTTTTGATGAAAAATGAATCTTGACACTTGATTTTGACCAAAAAGTCAAAGTTTGACTTTTCAGTATACAGTCAAAATTGATCAATTGACTGGGAAATTCAACTGTCAATCTTGTGCATTTGGGATCTTTTGGACTTGTTGAGTATGTCAAGAGAATTCCATGGGGTCCTTGAGTCCATATGTGAGCTTGGTTTGCCATGGGCTAGGTCAAACAGTCAAAAATTGCCTTTGTGCAGTCAAAACCCTAAAAATGACCATTTTGCCCTTTTGGTGATCTGATCAAATTTCTTGTGGAATTGTGATCCAAACTTGATCAAATGGTCCATATGAGTTCATAATGTTGATGTGGGTAAATTTCCATGAGATTTGACTGTCAATTGGTCACAGTTGACTTTTTCCCCAATACAGCTGATTTCTAGGTCAACTGTCCAATTGACTGGGCAAAGTTTGGAATCAAGGCTTGAAACTTGGTATGGATAAACTTGGGAGTCCAACATGAAGCATGAAAGTCATCTTAGGCATTTTAGGTCAAAATATCTTTGTGCAAACACAAACCCTAATTTGGGTCAACAGTGCTAGGAGAAGTCTCGAGCAGAGGAAACCCTAACTGGATCTTGAGCTCCAAGGGTCTTGTGGTGAGAAAATATTAAGGAAATGGGAGGGCAAATTTTGGGGTACAACAGTTGCCCCTGTTCAATCTTCTTGAACCTGAAGAGTTAGATTGGCAAGTTTGTCTTTCGTGACTCGAGGGTAAAAGGAGATTGGACACTAGAGTGCCTGGAAATCTGCACTCACATGCTGGAGTATCAGCAATGTGATGTCGGGAATGGGCTTATAGATGCCATTTGGAGAGATGGTGGATAGGGAGATGGGCTTATAGATGCCATCTGAAGGCATGACAGAACCTTGTCGGGAATGGGCTTATAGATGCCATTTGGAAGTGTTGATCGCATAAGAGATTCCTTAGCGATAACTTGCGCACTTTGAGAAAGACAGATGTTTTCCTGGCTTGTTACAGGTGTTGATCTTCAATTTCTTCATGCAGACGTGCCCTGGCTAGATACAGGTATCGAATCTACAACCAAACGCTCACAGATGTGCCCTGGCTAGATACAGGTATCGAATCTGGAATTAGTCGTCAACAGATATGCCCTGGCTGGATATAGGAATCGAATCTTTAAACTCTTCAGACGTTCCCTGGCCGGATACAGGAGTCGAATCTGGAAATAGTCGTCAACAGATATGCCCTAGCTGGATACAGGAATCGAATCTGGAAATAGTTGTCAACAGATATGCCCCGGCTGGATATAGGAATCGAATCTTTAAACTCTTCAGACGTGCCATGGCTGGATACAGGAGTCGAATCTGGAATTGTGACAGTTGAAGGTAGTTGTCTTTTGGGTTGTCTTTTTCCCTGAAAAGGCAAAACATCAGTTGTATGCAATGTCATGATGTATGACATGCATGATGTCATGATGTTCAAAACGAGATAGTGTTGTATGCACTTTATCATGTATGTAAGCAAGATGTATGAAATGTGAAATGTTTATGAATGTATTTTCGTCTAGGAAAATAAATCCTTGACGACCGGCCGGGGAATTAAATCCTGGGTTGACGTTGAAGAGTAGAGTTCTTCGTTTTCGCTGGGGATGATGATTGCAAGAATACACCGGTAGGAGAAGATGATTTTGTTGGGGAATAAACTTGTTGGAGAGATTACTCTGAGGGGAATTACTCTGTGGGAAGAGATATTTTGCTGAAGTTTTGATGAGAACTCTGCTGAGGATTTCAATGATGGACTCTGCTGGGGATAACAATGATAAACTCCGCTGGGGATAACAATGATAAACTCCGCTGGGGATGACAATGATAGACTCCACTGGGGATAATAAGAAACTTTTCCGAGGGCGATCTTCCGTGGTAATTAGCTGAGGATAACCCAGTTATAAACCTTTGTGAGGAATAACTTTGAATAAAGCCCGGGAGAGACGTCCGTACTCTACAGGGGATAAGCTTCCAGAATCTACTAGGGATAAGCTTCAAGACCTGCTGGGGATATGGATTCCAAATTTCCTGGGGAAACTTTCGGACTGTACTGGAAAATGGTTCCACTGGAGTGTCTGTATTCTGTCGGGGAACAATCTTAGGTCAAGACTGTCGGGGATGCTTGCTGATGAATGCCCATACTCCGCTGGGGAATGTTGATATCTTCTGGGGATACCCAACTTCCTTTAGGCTGACCGTAGACTAACTCTGCTGGAGGAGAGTATTGCTGACTTGCTAGGGGAACAGGGTGCCTATTGTAGGGTTGATGATAGACTAACTCTTCCTGGGGAGAGTATTGCTGAATCTTTTCTCACTCTGTGGGGAGTTGAGGTAACTTGGTCGTATTCTTCAGTTGAACCTACCTTGGTACCTTGGCGGACAAAGCAACTAGACTGCCTGGACAATTCTACATTGCCCCTGTTTCTGATGTCACCTGTAATTAGTCTTTTGTTTCGTATGCAAGTATTTATGAATTAGCAATTTAATGTCAAATGCATATATCAAAAATGAACATTGGACGTTCTTCGCAAGACAAAACAGAAAAAGGAAAAAACAATTGGCAATTTGTTTGGAAAAGTGAACTTGTATTGATTTTGAAATTTGCCTGTAAATAGGCGTTTTTTGTACAAGAGGCTGACGTCCTAGTAAGAGAACGCCGCCAAATAAAGTTTATACAATTTTGCAAAGGAAACAAAACAGCTATGTGCACAATATTCCCACTGGGTTCCAACTCTGCTATCGCCTTTATGTCTTCAAGCGTCTCATCGCTTTGCTGCTTAGTTGAAGATGAAGCTGATTGATCAATGCCGAAGGCTGAGCCTGATAGTTGATGCCGAATTCTGGATGCAAGGTGATCCAATGAGACATAGTGTTACGCTTTATCCCTAACTTTTGCCTGGACCGCCCTTTCGGGTTTTCAGTCCACTGGGATACCCATTTTTGCCCAAGCCGCCTTTTCAGGTTTTCGACTTGCCGGGTGTACAGATTTTTTTTCATTTCATCCCTTATTTTTGCCCGAACCCTTTTGGTTCGCCGGGAAGCCCTTATTTTTGCCTAGGTATGTCAACCTAGCGGGTCCTTTACTCATGCGTAGTATCTTTTTACTATGTCTGCATTGGCAGGGTGAGGAAGGTCGTCACCATCCATGGTGGTCAGAATCATGGCTCCTCCTGAGAACACATGTTTAACCACAAATGGCCCTTCGTACGTAGGGGTCCATTTTCCCCGGGGATCACTTTGAGGAAGGATGATGCGTTTGATTACCAGGTCCCCAACTTGATATTCTTGTGGTCTGACTTTCTTGTTAAATGCCCTGATCATCCGTTTTTGATACGTCTGACCATGACAGATAGCAGTGAGTCTCTTTTCGTCAATTAGGTTTAATTGATCAAGTCGAGTCTGGATCCAGTCATCTTCACTCAAGTCTGCATCCTTCATTATCCGGAGAGAGGGTATCTGGACTTCAATTGGCAAGACTGCCTCCATGCCATAGACCAAGGAAAAAGGAGTTGCCCCGGTTGACGTCCTTGCTGAGGTACGGTACCCATGAAGAGCAAATGGTAACATTTCGTGCCAATCTTTGTAGGTCACTGTCATCTTCTGCACAATCTACTTGATGTTTTTATTTGCTGCCTCGACAGCTCCATTCATCTTCGGCCGGTAAGGAGAAGAGTTGTGGTGATGTATCTTGAATTGCTCGCAGAGCTCAGTGATCATCTTGTTGTTAAGATTGGTACCATTGTCCGTGATGATCCTTTCCGGGACGCTGTACCGACAGATCAGGTTATGCCGAATGAAGCGTGCCACGACGCTCTTGGTTACGGTGGCGTAGGAAGCTGCTTCCACCCACTTCGTGAAGTAATCAATCGCTACCAAGATGAAGCGATGCCCGTTGGATGCTGTTGGTCGGATCTCGCTGATCATATCAATGCCCCACATTGCAAAAGGCCAAGGTGCCGTCAGGACGTTCAGAGGAACCGGAGGGATGTGCACCTTATCAGCATAGATCTGGCATTTATGACAAGTTCGAGAATGTTGGTAACAGTCGGCTTCCATTGTGGACCAGAAATATCCTGCCCGAAGGATTTTCTTTGCCATGGTATGTCCACTGGAATATGTTCCGAATGTACCTTCATGTAGTTCTACCATGATCTTCTCTGCTTCAGCCTTATCCACACAATGCAGTAAAGTTGAATCATGGTTTCGTTTGTAGAGAATGTCGTTGCTGAGGAAGAATTTTGCCGCAAACCTTCTCAGGAACTTCTTGTCGTTGACCGATGCGCCTTCGGGGTATTCTTGAACTTCAAAATATCTCTTTACCTCATGATACCAGGGTTTTTCGGTTACCTCTTCGGCCTCGAGATCGCAGCAGTATGCAGGTTCGTCCAACTTCCAGATAATGATTCGGGGAGCCTCGTCGTCCCATTTGACTTTGAACATTGAAGACATCGTAGCTAGTGCGTCTGCTAACTGATTCTCCTCCCTTGGGAAGTGTTCAAAAGTTATCTCTTCAAAGTGGGGAAGCAAAGTCAGCACATACTCCTTGTAAGGAATAATATTTGGGTGTTTCATATCCCACTCGCCTTTGATCTGATTGATCACGAGAGCGGAATCTCCGAAGACACTCAGAAACTTGATCCTTAAGTCGATTGCAGCTTGAAGACCCATAATACATGCCTCATATTCTGCCATGTTGTTGGTGCAGTTGAAACACAGCCGGGCGGTGAGTGGAGTATGAGTACCTTTAGGGGATATGATCACAGCGCCGATGCCGTTACCCAAAGCGTTCGAGGCTCCATCAAAATGCATAGACCATCGGGATCCTTCCTCAGGTCCTTCATCCGGTCCAGGTACTTCACAATCAGTTACTACCATGATATCTTCGTCCGGAAATTCAAAGTTCAATGATTGGTAATCGTCCACAGGTTGGTGTGCCAAATGGTCTGCCAATACACTTCCCTTGATTGCTTTTTGAGTTGTGTACTGGATATCATATTCTGTCAAGATCATTTGCCATCTTGCTATTCTTCCAGACAGAGCAGGCTTTTCGAATATGTACTTGATTGGATCCATTTTTGAAATCAACAGAGTAGTGTGAGTCAACATATACTGTCTCAGCCGGCGAGCAGCCCATACCAAAGCGCAGCAAGTTTTCTCAAGCAGTGATTACCGAGTCTCACAGTCGGTAAACTTTTTGCTCAGGAAATAAATAGCGTGCTCTTTTCGGCCAGACTCGTCATGCTGCCCCAGCACACACCCCATTGAGTTGTCAAGTACCGTCAAGTATAGTATTAGAGGTCTCCCTTCCACTGGAGGCATAAGAATGGGTGGTTCTTGGAGATACTCCTTTATCTTTTCGAAAGCAGCCTGACATTCATCGTTCCAACGTACTACTTGATCTTTCTTCAATAATTTGAAGATTGGCTCACAGGTAGCAGTTAGATGTGAGATGAATCGGGCAATGTAATTCAGTCGTCCTAGAAAGCCTCTGACTTCTTTCTCTGTCTTGGGAGTCGGCATCTCTTGTATGGCTTTCACCTTGGCAGGGTCCACTTGAATACCTTTATCACTTACAATGAAACCTAGCAATTTTCCAGACCTCACCCCAAAGGTGCACTTGTTTGGGTTCAACCTCAGCTTGTACAACTTTAGTCGGTCAAACAGCTTCCGCAGATGGTCAAGGTGTTCCTCCTCAGTTTGAGATCTTGCAATCATGTCGTCGACGTACACTTCTATCTCATGATGGATCATATCATGAAATAAAGCAACCATGGCACGTTGGTAGGTTGCCCCAGCATTTTTTAACCCGAATGGCATGACCTTGTAGCAGAAGGTGCCCCACTGAGTCACAAAGGTAGTCTTTTCCATATCTTCAGGAGCCATCTTGATCTGATTATACCCTGAAAAACCATCCATGAAGGAGAACACCTTGTGTTGAGCAGTATTGTCAACAAGAACGTCGATGTGAGGTAGGGGAAGTCATCCTTGGGGCTTGCCCTGTTTAGATCCCTGTAATCGACACACATTCTGACCTTACCGTCCTTCTTCGGCACCGACACCACGTTGGCAACCCACTGAGGGTAAGAAGTCACTGCTAGAAACCCGGCATCGAATTGCTTCATAACCTCAGCTTTGATCTTCTCGGACATCTCTGGACGCATACGGCGGACCTTTTGCTTTACCGGAGGGCAGTCTTCCTTGGTGGGCAGATGATGAACCACGATGTCGGCATCCAAACCAGGCATGTCTTCATAAGACCAAGCAAAGATTTCCCTGTAGTCATGCAGCATCTGAATCAATCGTTGTTTTACGCTGAGCTCTAGATTGGCACCAATCTTGACTTCTTTTCTATCTGTCTCGGTACCCAGGTTTATCGTCTTCACTGGCTCTTCATGCGGCTGAATTGCCCTCTCTTCCTGGAGTAGAAGTCTTGCGAGTTCACCAGGCACTTTGTAATCATCTTCACCTTCGTCTTCGGCCAAGTTGATTGGATTTTCGAAGTCATAACTGGCAGTAGCAGAGCTGTTACCAGTGAGATCCAGAGTGGATTGGAACCTGTATAAGTGAGTGTGTGTAAATATAGCTGTTTTGCAATATATAACACAGAAAGAAAAAAGAGCACAAGATTTGAAATGCAAAAAACGTCCAATGTTTAGATTAATGATATATGGAAATGTCATACAAAAGGCCCTCACAAATGGAGCTACGGTGCCCCGGGTAGGACACCGAGCCAACAAAAGTTTCAACATATTGTTTGTTACAAATTGAAAACAAAAGAGTTCATTACTGCGTGACAAATGTAATAGGTGTAAAATCTTTTGCCGTCCAGTTGCTTGGTCCGTTGTTGGTTGTTGGATAGATCCAACTGTCAAATTCTGCTTCCTCTACGTCCTCCTCGATAGCATTCACCTTTGGGTTGGTGATGAACACCGGAGGCTTTCTGATCCTCTCCTTGCGAACAGCCCTCTGAGCCTCTGCAGTGAAGCCTAGCCCAAATTTGTCGGTCTTTTGAGTGAAGTCAGGAAGTTGACCCCAGTTTGCGCACTTGCCTTTCTCAATCACTGCCCGGGCATCCTTCAAGGAAGCCATCCTCAAAGGAAAGTCTTCTTCAACCACTGTCTCGGCTGACGCCAACGTTGGAGGTACCTCCTCAAAATGTTGAAAGGGGGTTTCAATAAACTCCCCGTCCATCTTGATATACCGGAATGAATTCAAGTGACTAACCATGTATTCCTCCTCACCCTGCACAGTAACAATTTTCCCTTTGACAGGGTATTTGAGCTTTTGGTGTAGAGTGGATGTTACCGCCCCAGCCTTGTGAATCCAGGGTCGACCCAACAAGCAGGAATAAGATGGACGAATATCCATTACATAGAATGTTGAGTCAAAGACTTGGGAACCCACACGGATAGGAATGTCTACCTCACCGTGCACCATCCTCTTAGAATCGTCGAAGGCTCTAACAATGATGTTACTAGGTTTCAATTCCAGGCCCTCACAATCCAACCGATCTAAGGCCTTCTTGGGCAATACATTCAGGGAAGAACCGGTGTCTACCAACACGTGTGCGAGAGTAGTGCCCCTGCATTCTATGGAAACATGCAGGGCATAATTGTGGTTTTTTCCCTTGGAGGTAAGGTCAGCATCTGAGAACCCCAAACCATTGTCAGCTGTCAAATTAGCCACACAGTCAGTGAACTGATCTGCAGAGGTCTCTTGCGGCACATGGGCCGTTTTCAGAAATGAAATCAGGGCCTTGGCGTGGGCCTCTGAGCACAGCAGCAATGATAGCATAGAGATTTTGGAGGGGGTATGCCCCAGCTGTTCAACGACATTGAAGTCACTCTTTTTAATGATTTTAAGGATTTCCTCCATTTCTTGCTGGGAGGCTTCAACAGCGGTCTTTTTTGGTGCCTCCGTCCGGGCAGGCAAATCGGTAGCAACTTCTTTGCCCCAAGCATCAGAGGACTCGGCGGCAGTAGTAGACACAGGAACTTGATTTGGAACATGCACACTTGCGGGTGTGATGATAAGAGGTTTTCGGATAACTGGTGGTGCAATGTCAGGCGAGAAAAGCCTGCCACTGCGAGTAATCTTGGCGGGACCAGTGATGTTACTAATACTGGTACCGGTGTTGAACTCCTGCTTTACTCCGAGCACATACACGTCTGCCCCATAGTGCCATGGGACAGCCTTGTCAGATTCATAGGGGAGGGGCCCCGGAACAGTAATGGTAATGGGTGCAACAGACATAATTTGGACTGGCTTCCTCGGGAGAGCCTTGGTAGGATTGTTGAAAATTGTGACGACAGATACTTCTTCAGCGGAAACAAATGGAACAACGGTTTTCTTGAACAGAATCTCCTTGCTATCCATCAAGCTTTGGATGCCTGACTTCAGCAGCGGACAACCGGTAGGGGTAACAGCACACAGGAGGCAACCCTTGCTACAACCCGGAAATAAACCGGCTAGAAGTAGGTTCCTCTTAACAGTCAATAGAGGGGTAGCAACATCATTCACCGAAACAGCATACAAATCTTCCTCAACGGCATTTACTCTATGTTGGGGCATAGGAGCAGTTACAACATTTGGCCTCTCAGGCGCCTCAAACTGAATTTCCTTCGCATCAATAAGATCTTGAACCTTATTTCTCAGGGCCCAGCAATCATTAGTAGTATGCCCGGGGCTATCAGAATGATAAGCACAACGGGCATTTGGGTTATACTTAGGAGATGCAGTATTCACGACCTTCAGAGCTTCTCTGATGGTCACCAAGTTGGTTGATAGCAGTTGCGGTAAGATTTGTGACAAGGTCATACTCAGCCGAGTGTATTGCCTTTTGGGCCTCTCACCCCTTTGTTGATTGTACTGCTGAGGAGCAGCAATAGGCTTTGAAATTACTAAGGCATTAACGGCTTGGCGGCGTTCTGGCTTGACTTGTCTTCTAGGACCATAGACGGCACTAGCTTCCTTCTTGAAAGGTTTCTTCTCAATACTTGCTGAGGCACCTTTCTGTATCTTTCCTGACCTGATGCCAGCTTCTATCCTTTCACCCGTCAGGATCAAATCCGTAAACCCAGCGGAGGAATTACCGACCAGATGATTGAAGAATGGACCAGAAAAGGTCCCTAGAAACATGTCAACCAGTTCACGATCAGTCAAAGGGGGCTGCACCCTGCCAGCCAAATCTCTCCATTTTTGCGCATATTCTTTGAATCCTTCGCTCGTTCCCAGTGACATACCCTGAAGTTGGGTACGCGTAGGAGCGAGGTCAGAATTGTATTGATATTGTCTATAAAATGCGGTAGCCAAATCTTCCCAATGTCGGATACTGGTTCCATCTAGCTGATAAAACCACTCAAGTTGTGACCCCGAAAGGCTATCTTGGAAGAAATGGATCCAAAGATTTTTGTCTGCCGTGTAAGGTTGGATCTTCCTTACGTACGATCTGAGGTGCAGCTTAGGACAGGAAGCCCCATCGTATTTGGCAAAGGCAGGCGCCTTGAACTTGTGTGGGATTACCACCCCAGAAGATAAACCTAAATCTCCGAAATCCAGCCCCGGCACATTTTGAATCTCCATGGCACTCAAGCGGTCCTCTAATTGCTTGTATCTGTTAGCAGCAGGAGGGTATTGTTCGTCATTGTAATCCGTCTCGTTGTCAGAGACTGCAGGACTAAGAGCCCCTCCCCCTTGGGGACTGTCGTTCTCTGCAGAGGAAGTAGTTGGATCAGCCTCGTTATGGAGTGTGTTCCCAAACCTGCGTCCAATGTTGAATAACGCAGTCCTCTTCTTCTTCTTCTTCTTTAAGAGCAAAGCCTTCAACTCTTGTTGACCTTGGGCCAGGCTCATGACCATCTCTTGAAACTGGGCATTCTGGGCCTGGAGGGCCTTGATAGCTTGCTCACTGGATGATTCTGGATTCATGATGACTGTTCAAAATAAACAGCGAAGAAGATTAAGCAACCTGTAGAAAAGGGGTACCTGTTATGCACATGATGCATGAGATGCTATCTATGCAATGCATTCAAGGATTTTAGAAATTCACAATTGTTGCAGACAAAAAGAACGCACGTCATATTAATAAGAAGCAATTTGTTAGTACATAAGTGCCTCATGGGCCAAATATTACAAAAACAACTTCTCAATGTAAAAAGACGTTGCGCATCCTCTTTGGCGCAATGTAGGTGTTGAGGGCCTCTTGCTCATGGAGTCGGCGGGTGAGCTCTAAAACCTTCTTCTCGCTGGCGTAGAAGCTGGCTTCAAAAGTGTTTCGTTCCTCCTTGAGTTGGATCCAACTCTTCTGCATCTCCTCCCACGATGTAGGCATGTCAGGATGTAGGATGGTGTAGGGAACCTCTCCTTCCTTGACGGGCTCTTTAATCACAGGGAGAACATGAGGATAAGGCATCATTAGACTCTGGGCTCGGGCTCGTACCCACTTGAGATAAGGCTCAAGAGGGATGGAGTTCTTGTGTCCCAGTGTCTTGCTATCAACCTTGTTGGGCATCCTCCAAGCTCTGATGAATCTTTGGCGAAGTCCTTGCGCATCGTTGTCGAAGTCAAAAACTAGGTCGGGAATCAACATGTCGTGAGGACCATCTCTTCGTGCGTATCCAAATTTCCTCAAAGCTAGGCAAGGGTTGTAGGTAATTCCCCCTCTAATGCCAAGTAATGGAACATTATGGAACTCTCCACAACGATCGACGATGATGACATTTTCTCTGGACCGAGAACACCAATGTACATCAGAGTGAGTAAGAGTCATCAACCGTTGGGACCACCTTGAGCCTTGGTCATTCTTCAAGACAGATTGTGGAAGGTGCGAAATAAACCACCTTGCAAGGAGAGGAGTACAGCACATGAGAACACCCCTCTTTCTCATTGTTCGTGTGTAAAATGAGTGAAGGATGTCCCCAAGTAATGTTGGTATTGGATTTCTGGACAAGAAGATTTTGACGGCGTTGACCTCTACAAGCTGGTCAGGATTTGGGAACAATACCAACCCATAGATAAGGAGTGCCACAATTTCTTCAAAGGCTTGTAGGTCCAATGAATTCCAACATTCTTGTGCCTTCTCAAACAAGAATTTTGCTAAGAAGCCTTTGACACCGCTTCTAGTTTCCCAGTTCCCCTTGATGTCAGGTGGCTGTAGATGTAGTGCTCGAGCAACATCTTCAGGCTTTGGTTCCTTTTCCGTACCGTTGAAAGGTAGTTGATTTAGGATAGGAATTCTCAGGAGTTGAGAAAATTCCTCCAAAGTGGGTACCAACTGGTAGTCAGGGAAAGTGAAACAGTGGTGAAGAGGGTCAAAGAACTGGAATAGCACTTTCATCATGTCCTCTTCAATGTTGGTGTTGACTAAGCTAAGCAGTATACCATGTCTTTCACTGAAGGGAGAGCTTTCCGGAATTCTTTATGTAAGCTCCTTGAGTTGAGGAGAGATTCTCACAAGGTTGACTTGGATGGTTTTTCTGCGAGGAATTTCCATGACCTGTAAAACAAGAACAAAGATGAAGATCTAAACCCTTGAAGTGGTTAGTAAATGCTTATGATGCTTTATGATGTTCATGATGTATGCACAAACATATGTACAAGCAATTCACACCAAACCCTAGTTTCAGGCTTGCATGGGGTTTCATAGGTAAGTACCCTCTTGAGTGTAGTTGGCTTAAAAACCTGTCCTATAAATAGTAACCGGGTTCTAAGGAGCTCAATATCACTGGATTGTTTTCATTGTTCATTGTTTTGGTTTAGCCACTTAACTAGCGACCAAAATATTCCAAGAAAACAACCCTCAATGAGTGTAGTATCGAGTATCTACCAACTTCGGACTGTACCAAAGCCGGTCATCTCACTACCCCTAATGAAAGGCCAAGATGGTCAAGTAAGGTTCTAGGTCATTAGTGCTTAGTGACATCACTCAGCGGCCTCGTACTCTCCTTGATTGAACTCAAGGGTTACCGGTACTCACAAATATGTCGCACTAATATAGCTATTGCTTTGACCGTGTCGATATACCCCGCACAGTTTCCACAACGTATTGCTATCTATGAATGTTTCTCAAAATCCGGGTGTAGGATTGTAAACCCAAACAAGAGAGCCAAGATATAAAGCAATCAAACAAACAATTAGTCATGCAAGAGGGTGATCTAAGCCCTAAGGTTACTCCACTTTAAAAGAAATCCCCAGCAGAGTCGCCAGTTCTGTGATACGGTGGGAGAACAGACTTGAGGTTTTGCGTTTGTTTTCGCAAATGTTTCGGTTGAGCAAGAGTCGCCACCGACTTTTTATTTTATTCTAAGGAAAGGTTAAAAAGCACAGCAAAAACCTTTGAGATGTTTTCTTGGGTTCGGGGAGTAGATTATAAAAAGGGAAGGTATTAGCACCCTTTCTATCCATGGTTATCCATGGGCTCTTAGTTACTTGCTTAGATCAACTTGCCTTAATTTTCAATTGTTTGAAATGGTGCTTTGTGTGTGGGTTTGAAAATGTTTTGAAAAGAGGCCAATGTGGTGGCAACCTTTGTAATGATCCATGTTGGGATGTATACAAAGGTGTATGTCTTTTGAAAAGGTTTTCAATGTTTTTGAAAGTTGTTTTTGAAAGTGTATTGATGTGTGTTTTGAAAAATAGGCAAGTGTTTTGTTTTGCAAGTTGGCAAGTAATCAAGAGCCATCTACCCTAAATTTCTCAAAGATTTCTCCTATGTTTTTAACCCTTTTAAAAAATTTGTTCCACCATTGTATTTGGTGGACAATCTTGTGTTAGGATGTGAACGGGACAGGCGCGGGTCATCGTTTAGACCATAATTGCAATGGTGCCAAGTATCTTTGGGCAATTTTTCCTTGGAGGGACTTGATCATTTTTAGGCAACTTTCGAAAGCGTCATCGAGGGACTATGATCATTTGAATTATTTTGTTTTGCCCAAAGAGACCTAGCATGCAATATGGCCCATTATTGAAGGCAACAAGTGGAATACCCTAGGGGTGCAAGTGTGATTAGTGTTGTCCATTTTCATGCTTGATTATCTTTGAAGTTAGGTCAAACTATTTTGGTTAATTTATTCGCATACAACCCTAATTCTAGCATGGCATATTTAGAAAGCTTGTAAATGCGAAAAATAAAGTTCTTAAGTTATTACAACACAATATATGGGATGGGGGTACAAATGTTCAAATGGGGGTATTTTGACAAGAATTAAAACCCTAGACTATTACATCAAATTGGAATTTTACAAAGTATTTAATTACACAATATTTAATAAAATAAAATAAATATGCAAAATGCAAAAAGGTTTTCTTTTTTATGTGTATATAAAAGGTATTTATCATGTACCAAATAAAATAAAATAAATTAATTTTTGGGATTCTTATGCATTTAGGGCAAAAACCCTAATTTTACAAATAAAAGTATTTATATGTATAATATATGTAATATTTATTTATCATGCACAAAAAATAAATGAAAAGAAAAATATATGAAAAAAAGTAATTTTTAAGTTAAATATTAGTAAAAAAATAAAATGTATTATTATGTTATGTTTTTAACCTAAATGTATTAATAAATACCTAAATATTTATAATATTCACTAAATACTAAATATATATATATAAATAATAATATTTAATATTTTAAAAAAATGTATTTTTATTATAAAATGTTTTCAAGAGATAACATAAAATAAAAATAGAAATAAAATATGTGTGTATTATTTTTTGTATTGAAAAATAAAAGTATACTTATTTATTTATTTACCAAAAAAACCTAATAAAACCAAATAAATATCAAAATAAATGCAAAAAATATGGAAAAAATGTTTTTAATGTCTTTTATGATTTAAACAAAAATATGGAAACAAAATCAAAAAGAAAAAATGGAAAATAACAAGTATATCTCAAAATGGGTCAGGGGGGTTCAAAAGTAAAAACAAGGTGCAAATAGGAAAATGAAACAGGCCCAGCCCATGAAGACTTTGTCTTCAACCTCAGAACCTGTATGAACAACAACAACACGCGTTTTCTATCTCCAGATTCCTTGATCTTTTGCCAAATCTTGCAACATGAAACCTGTAGAGCTTTAATCCACGATTCTAGACATATAAAGAAATCAATCTAACTCTCAGAAATGAGAGAGAATTTCTTCTCCCCCAATTCCTGACCTAGTTTTTGTTCCATGTTCAGACATCAAATTCTCATAGCACACATAACATAAATGAAAACTAATTATATGGGCATGTTCAGGGCCATGAATGTGACATAATTTCTTCACAAATCTAAACCTAACAATGCCTGGATAGAGAGATAAGAGTTCATGAACTTACCTGTTCAGTTGGAATCGTATCTGGTGATGGAGGTGTTTTCAATGCAAGGTGATGATTGGTATAGCTTCCTTGATGTCCAGGGATGCTATTCCAAGCTTTAGTTTGCTTTGAAACCAAGTGAATTGTGTTATGGCACTTCAATTGCAAAACAGAAAAATGAAAATGGTGATGTTGATTAGGAGTGTTAAGTCTGCTTCTAATGCTTTGGACAGTTTGTATGGATGGTAGGGAAAGTGTTTGAAGTGGTTTTGGCCAAGATGCACAATGGAAATGAGCTATGGAAGTCCAACTGCAGCTTATGCCCTATTTTTGCAATTTTATGGTGATTCTGTGTTTGAGGATGTTTGGAACTTGGTTGGCTTGTGTTTTAGCTTAGGTTTGATGATTAGAAAGTGTTTGATAACTTTGCTTAAGGTTGTGTTGGCTGAGATGAGAGTTGGTGTATGTTATGCAAGTTTTCTTCACACTTAAGCAACAAAGTATCAAGTTGTGTTCTAGACTGATGCAGGCCCCCAATCTATGCTGCAACCTTTCCCCTTGATCAGTGTGTTTTGCTTCTGAACTTGTGCCCAAAGATATGGCCTTGTACTTCTTGATTTGCAACTTTGACATAAAGCCATACTTTTCTAAAATGGATAATTTGCTTTTTCTACTTATGGCTTTATTTTGCATACAATGCTTGAACACATAAAATAAGGTCTTGGCATAATGAGTTAGCATTAAATTTATGAGTGTGAATGAGATAAGGACCTGTAATCTAGCTTAAGGCATGCTGAGTTCAAAAAAATGCAAGGTTATGGACATGTAAATTGGTCATGAACAAAGTGAGTTTTTCCCACCTTGCCAAATTCGATTCTCCCTAACCATGAGGTTGTTTGATGAGTTCTTGGATATTTTGGAAAGCTTGGAATGTGTACTACAATCCATCTTTGTAATCCAAATTGAAATTCCAAGTGGAAGTATGTGAAAAATGGTCTTGAAGTTAGACAAAAATCCTGCCTAAAATGGTTCAAAATTTCTCTAAGTTAAGAATGGCTTGGTACCCTTGTTCCAAAAATTGTAACTTGAGCTACAAGCTTCTTTTGAGGAAACTTTGTGAATCAAAGTTGTAGATTTTGAAATGGACTACAACTTTCATGTTTTGACTTTTCCTTGAATCCAAATGAATCTTGGTGAGCAAGTGGGACAAAGTTAGGAAAAAATTAGGGTTTTTCATAACTTAGAAAAATTCTAAGTTATGAAAAATCTTCATTTCAAACCCTAATTTGTGATTCTTGATTTCTTGATGAACAAGTTTCATGATTTGGCATGTTTTGATGAAAAATGAATCTTGACACTTGATTTTGACCAAAAAGTCAAAGTTTGACTTTTCAGTATACAGTCAAAATTGATCAATTGACTGGGAAATTCAACTGTCAATCTTGTGCATTTGGGATCTTTTGGACTTGTTGAGTATGTCAAGACAATTCCATGGGGTCCTTGAGTCCATATGCGAGCTTGGTTTTCCATTGGCTAGGTCAAACAGTCAAAAATTGCCTTTGTGCAGTCAAAACCCTAAAAATGACCATTTTGCCCTTTTGGTGATTTGATCAAATTTCTTGTGGAATTGTGATCCAAACTTGATCAAATGGTCCATATGAGTTCATAATGTTGATGTGGGTCAATTTCCATGAGATTTGACTGTCAATTGGCCACAGTTGACTTTTTCCCCAATACAGTTGATTTCTAGGTCAACTGTCCAATTGACTGGGCAAAGTTTGGAATCAAGGCTTGAAACTTGGTATGGATAAACTTGGGAGTCCAACATGAAGCATGAAAGTCATCTTAGGCATTTTAGGTCAAAATATCTTTGTGCAAACACAAACCCTAATTTGGGTCAACAGTGCTAGGAGAAGTCTCGAGCAGAGGAAACCCTAACTGGATCTTGAACTCCAAGGGTCTTGTGGTGAGAAAATATTGAGGAAATGGGAGGGAAAATTTTGGGGTACAACAGTGGGATTCTCAAAAATGTACTTGATCGGATCCATCTTAGATATTAACAAAGTAGTGTGGGTCAACATATACTGTCTCAGTCGGCGAGAAGCCCATGCCAAAGCATAACAAGTTCTCTCGAGCAGTGACTATCGTGTTTCATAGTCAGTAAACTTTTTGCTAAGGTAGTATATTTCGTGATCTTTTCGACCAGACTCGTCATGCTTCCCCAGCACACACCCCATTGAATTATCTAGCACTGTTAAGTACATTATCAGAAGTCTTCCTTCAGTCGGAGGCATCAGAATAGGAGGCTCTTTGAAATATTGCTTAATTATGTCAAAGGCGACCTGGCATTCTTCTTTCCACTTTACCACTTGATCTTTCTTCAGAAGCTTGAAGATTGGCTCACAAGTAGCAGTCAGATGTGAAATGAATCGGGAAATGTAATTCAAGCGTCCCAAGAAACCTCTAAATTCCTTCTCAGTACGGGGATCCGACATCTCTTGTATGGCCTTCACCTTTGAAGGGTCTACTTGAATACCTTTGTCACTGATGATGAATCCCGGAAGCTTACCAGAACTTACCCTGAAGGTGCACTTGTTCGAATTTAACCTCAGCTTGTACGTCTTCAACCTATCAAACAACTTTTGTAGATGATCAAGATGTTCTTCCTCAGTTTGAGACCTGGCTATCATGTCATCGATGTAAACCTCTATCTCATGGTGAATCATGTCATGGAACAGAGCTACCATAGCTCGCTGATAAGTTGTCCCAACATTCTTCAACCCAAGCAGCATCACCTTGTAGAAGAAAGTGCCCCACTGTGTAACAAAGGTTGTCTTCTCCATGTCTTCAGGTGCCATCTTGATCTGATTATAGCCAAAGAAACCATCCATGAAGGAAAAGACTTTGTGTTGTGCGGTGTTGTCAACTAGAACATCGATGTGGGGAAGCGGGAAGTCATCCTTGGGGCTTGCCCTGTTCAGGTCTCTATAATCCACACACATTCGTACTTTACCATCTTTCTTAGGTACTGGAACTACATTAGTAACCCAATGTGGATAGGAGGTGACGGCTAAGAACCCTGTGTTAAACTGCTTCATAACCTCTGCTTTAATCTTCTCTGACATCTCAGGGCGCATACGACGGACCTTTTGCTTTACCGGAGAGCAGTCTTCTTTAGTCGGCAGATGATGAACCACTATATTCGTGTCTAGTCCTGGCATGTCTTCATATGACCAGGCAAAGATTTCAACATACTCATGCAACATCTGTACCAACCGCTGTTTCACACTAAGCTCCAGATTTAAACCTATCTTTACCTCTTTTTTGTCTTCCTCTGTACCCAAGTTCACTGTCTCAACCGACTCTTCATGAGGCTGTATGGCCCTTTCTTCTTGCTGTAATAGTCTAGCAAGTTCTCTGGGTACCTCACAATCTTCCTCACCTTCGTCCTCGGCTTGGTTGATCGGATTTTCAAAGTCATAATGAGCAATAGCATAACTGTTATCAATGGGATCCAGCATGGATATGGATCTGCATTTGGAAATGTGAGTGTGTGTAAGAGCATAGCTGTATAGACAGAATAAAAGAAAAGAAAGACAAAGAGCGCAAAATTTGTATGCAAACGTCCAATGCTTTATTAATGTCATATGAAAATGAAACATGATAACCCTCACAAATAGAACCATTGTGCCCCAGGTAAGACACATGGCTATAGAGTTTATATTGTTTTTAAATTACATATCCGAAAAATAAAAAAGACAATTACTACTGAACAAAAGTAATCAGTACAAAGTCCTTGGCAGTCCAGTTACTGAGTCCACCATTGGTAGTCGGGATGATCCAGCTATCAATGTCAGAATCACCATCACTGTCTTCAAGTGCATTGACCCCAGGATTACTGATGCGTAGGAGAGGTCTTCCAGCCCGAGCAAGACGAACAACCCTTTGAGCCCCTGTAGTGAAGCCCAAACTAGATTTGTCAGACTTGTAATGAATAACCGGGAGCTGACCCCAAATGGTAGACCCACCTTCTTCAACCATTGCTCGTGCATCTTTGAGAGAAGCCATCTTCAAGGTAGGTCTGGTGACCTTTGGAGGACTGTCGGTAGTTTCTGCTATAGCCATAATTTGTGGTACCTCTTCAAAGTTCTGGCAAGGATTCTCGATGAACTCTCCATCCATCTCTACGTACCTGAAGGAGTTCAAGTGACTGATCATGTACTCCTCTTCACCATGCACAGTGACAATCTTTCCTCTTACTGGGTACTTTAACATTTGGTGGAGGGTAGAAGTAACAGCCCTAGCCCCATGTATCCAAGGGCGTCCCAACAAGCAAGAATATGATGGTTTGATATCCATTACGTAGAAAGTGGAGTCGAAGGTCTGGTAACCAACTTTGATAGGGACATTCACTTCCCCGTGCACCATCCTCTTTGAACCATCGAAAGCTCTCACTACTATATTGTTAGGCTTCAAGTTCAAGCCTTCGTAGTCCAATCTGTCCAGAGCTTTTTTAGGTAGCACATTCAATGAGGAGCCAGTATCTACCAAAACACGGGCCAGAGTCGTGCCCATGCATTCAACGGAAACATGAAGAGCATCATTATGTTTTCTCCCTTTTGGTGTCAGATCTGCGTCAGAAAAACCCAAACCATTATCAACAGTCAGACTAGACACACAATCTTCAAATTGATCAGCAGATGTCTCTTGTGGCACGTGAGCCGTCTTCAAAAACTTAACCAAAGCCTTCGTATGGGCCTCAGAACACAACAACAAATCCAGCATAGAAATTTTGGATGGGGTCTGCCCCAGCTGCTCGACCACATTGTAGTCGCTCTTCTTTATTATCTTCAAAATTTCTTCCATTTCTTTCTTGGAAGCTTCTGGTAGGGTTACTAAATTAGCCTTTGTCAGGACAGGCTCAATCAGTATGTCTTTGCCTAGAGTCTCAGCCGACTCGGTGATGGGAGGGTCAACAGGAGTGATTATTGGAATTGTAGTAATAGTCTTGGGTGGAACCACAACAGGAATGATCACAGATCCGGTAACAGTCTTCGGGGGAGAAATTTCAAGGGAGAACACCCTTCTACTTCTTGTTATTTTACTGGTTCCGGCAATATTGACGATGTCGGAATCAGCATTTTCAGCAATCTAGTTTTCAATGGCTAGCATGTCCTGCTTTATGCCGTGGTAATAGACGTCGGCCCCATAGTTCCAAGGAACATCTTTGTCCGAGGAGTATGGGATTGATCCAGGCATGGTTATGATCAACGGAGCCACCTTCAGAACTGATGTAATCCTGACGGGTCTCTTAACGGAGGCCCTGGGAGGATTGGCAGAAATGGTTATGATAGCAACGTCTTTACAAGAAATAATCGGAACAGGGGTCTTCTCAAATAGAATCTCTTGGTCATCCATCAGGCGCTGAACACCTTCCTTCAACAAAGGGCACCCAGTTGGTAGAAATGAACAAAAGTGGCAACCTTCACCACAACCCGGAAATAAATCGTCCTTTAAAAAATTCCCCTTGATAGTCATGAGTGGGGTCACCAATTCTTCCACAGAAGTCACAAACACATCTTCTTCAATGGCATTAACACCCCGACCATGTTTCGGCATAGGAGCAGTGATAATGTTAGGAGTCTCCAGGGGATCAAATTCAATCTCCTTAGCAACAATCAGATCCTGTACTTTGTTCTTCAAAGTCCAGCAGTCATTGGTGTCATGGCCTGGACTTTCCGAATGGTAAGCATAACGAGAATTCGGTTTATAGTAGGGAGAAGTGGTGTTCGTATTCTTCGGAACCTCCCTCAGAGTAACCAGATTAGACTTCAGCAACTGAGGTAAAACCTGAGACAACGTCATGTTGATCCGAGTGAACCATCTAGCTGGCCTTTCTGCTCTTGGCTGATTGATTCTTTGTTGAGCAGGTGCAGGGTTGGGAATCATAACAGCCCCTACCCCAAATGACGTTCGGTTCGATTCTGATTCTTTTGGTTATAGACATCATTGACTTCCTTTTTACCTGCAAACGACTTCCTTGCAGCACTAGAAGAGGCATCCTTTTGAATTTTTCCACTTCGGATTCCAGCTTCCACTCTTTCCCTTGTTAAGATCAGTTCAGTAAAACCCGCCAATGAACTTCCAATCAGATGGATGAAGAATGGCCCAATCAAAGTTCTCAGAAACATATGCACAGGCTCCCTGTCATCCAAGGGAGGTTGAACTCTTCTATCCAAATCTCTCCACTTCTGAGCATAATCCTTGAAACCCTCATTCAAACCCATAGATAGATTTTAGAGTTGTGTACGGGTGAGAGAGAGGTTTGCATTATACTAATATTGCTTATCAAATGCAGTAGCAAGGTCTTCCCAGTTACGAACATTGGCTCTTTCCAGCTAATAGAACCAATCCAGTTGTGTTCCAGACAGACTGTCTTGGAAGAAGTGAACCCACAAGTCTTTGTCAGCAGTATGAGGTTGTATCTTCCTCACATAAGAACGGAGATACATTTTGGGACAAGAGACCCCATCATACTTAGAAAATACCGGTGCCTTGAACTTTGGGGGGATGACAACCCCGAAGACCAGACCCAACTCTTTAAAATCTAGCCCAGGAACCTTCTGGATTTCCATAATGCTCAGACGCTCTTCTAACTGCTTATACCTTTCATCAGCCGGAGGGTACTACTCCTCATTGTAATCAGTTTCATTGTCACATTCTTTAGGACTAGGGTCCTCTTCTCTGGCTTCAACCTCTTGGTTCTCTCCCTCTTTAGATGAAGAAGCTAAATCAACAACCCGTCTTGGTGGCCCTCTGAACCTTCTGCTCATATGTGCCACACCGGCTATCTTCTTGTTCTTCTTAACAATCAGATCCTTCAGCTCTTTCTATCCTTTGGCCAGAGCCACAATCATTTGCTGGAATTGCGTGTTCTAAGTCTGAAGATCTTTCACAGTTTGTTTAAGAGTCATTGCTGAAATAAACAGCGGAGGAGATGAGAAACCTGTTATGAATCCTGTTATGAAATGATATGTATGATATGTATGCAATGTTTTCAAAGACTTTGGGAAATTTAAATTTGCGAACCAAAATGAAACAAAGCTTTTATTAGTAGAATTCAAAGTCCAGTTGCCTTTTAGGCGTTACAATTAAAACAATTCTAAAAACTAGAAGAAAAAATCAAAAATCCCATGGATGCTTCCTCTTTGTGCCGAGATAGACATTAAGTCCTCTTTCCTCATGGAGCTGCTTTGTGAGCTCTAAAACCTTCCCCTCCTGGGCATAAAACTGATCCCTGTAAGTATCCCGCTCTTTCTTCAACTGAATCCAAGACCTCGGTAATTCTCCAAGATCAGTGGGCATATCAGGATAGAGAACCGTGTAAAGAATACCCCCTTCAGTAGTGGGTTCCACAATCACTGGTAAAACGGCCATATAGGGCATCATAAGTTTCTGGGCGCGAGCTCGTACTCATTAGAGATAAGGTTCCATAGGAATGGAAGCCTTTGGCCCCAAAGCCTTAGCGCCAGATCTGTTTACCATGCTCCAAGCTCGTATGAACCTCTGGCGATACCCTTGAACATCATCCTCATAGTTAAATACAATTCCCTCAATAAGTAACTCATGGGGACCATCTCTTCGAGCGTAACCAAATTGTCGCAGAGCTAAACAAGAATTGTAGGTTATACCCCCTATAATGCCAAGTAAAGGGACATTAGGGTACTGTCATAGCGGTCAATAATAGGAGTGTTTTCCATAGTTCGGGAACACCAGAGAATATCCTTGTGAGCGAGTGACATTATCCTTTGCGACCAACCCAAACCTTCTTCATTCTTCAGTACAAACTTAGGGAGGTGAGAAATAAACCACCTCGACAGCAATGGAATGCAGCACATAAGAACCCCTCTTCTCTTCATGGTACGAGTATGGAGAGCGTGCAAAATATCTCCGAGAAAGGTAGGCACGGGGTTACGAGAGAGGAAGATCTTGATAGAATTCACATCTATGAATAAGTCTCGATTAGGGGATAGTACTAACCCATATATTAGAAGGGCCAAGACCTCCTCAAAAGCCTGAAAATCCATATCATCCCAAAACAACTGGGCCTTGTCTATCAGGAACTTGGCTAGAAAACCCTTGACTCCGCTTCTTGTTTCCCAATTAGATACCACGTCGACCCATTTCAGATGCAAGGATGAGGAAATGACTTCTGGCTTAGGAACTTCTTCCAGACCTGTGAAAGGCAATTGTTCAAGAATGGGTATATCCAATAACTGAGAGAACTCTTCCATGGTAGGCACCAACTGATAGTCTGGAAAGGTGAAGCAATGGTGCTTGGGATCAAAGAACTGAAAGAGTACACTCATCATCTTTTCATCAAAGTTTGAAGTAATCAGGTTGAGAAGTCGACCATGTCTCTTAGTGAACGCAGAAGTTTCAGGGACCTTTGATACTAGCTCCTTGAGTTGGGAAGGTATTTTCACAAAGCTGATTCGGATAATGTTTCTATGAGCGGAAGCCATGATCTGTAAAACAGAACAAAAATAAATTCCCTTGGTCCTTGAAATGGTTAGTACAATAAGAATGGATGCTATGTTATGATGCATGATGTCATGTTCAAACAGGATAAATCACATATAAGCAAAATACACAATAGACCTTAGGTTCAAAGGCTTGCATGAGGTTAAAGGTAAGTACCCTCTTGAAGTTTAGTTGGTTTCAAACCTGTCTTAGAAAAGTAATCGGGTTCTAACGATTCTCAATATCACTGATCATCCTTTATCGGGCATTGTTTTAGCTCAAGCAATCTTTTCTTGCGGCCGAAATATCCCGAAAGTCTGATCTCAATGAGTGTAGCATTGAGTATCAACCAATCCTCAAATTTATACCAAGGTCGGATATCTCACTACTTTATAATGGCCAAGTTTGTTCAACTAAGGTTCTAAGGTTCATTAGTGCTTCACGACACCACGCGGAGGCCCCATATTCTCCTCGTTTCCACACGAAGGATACCAGTACCAACCAAAGTGTCACACCAACACAGCCATCGCTTAAGCCATATCAGTCTACACCGTACAGTCTCCACGATCTATTGTTGTTTACCTAAAAAGTGTCCCCAGATCCAGGTGTAGGATCTTTAATAATACCTAAGCAAAACCCTTGAATTTAAAGCAGGCAAGGCAAAACAAGAAAGAAATTTTAAAATGACCTAGATCCTAAGGTAAACCCTACTTTATAGTTCCTAGCAGAGTCTCCAGTTCTGTGATACGGTGGCAGAACCGACTGTTAATACTGGTTTGCGTTTTGCATTCATAAAATGCCGCGGTAAGCAAGAGTCACCACCGACTTTTATTTTATCCAACAAGGAAAAGGAAAAAGAATAGAAAAACCTTTTTCGAGAATGTTTCTGAGTACGGGGGGTAGATTATAGAACGGGAAGGTGTTAGCACCCTTTTTATCCATGGTTTTCCATGGGCTCTTAGGTACTTGCTCATTTTGAAATTGCTTGTGTGTGCTTGTTTTGAAAAGTTTTGTTTTACTTCGTTTTAACCCTTGTTTCTGTCCTCAAGAGTGTTACGAAGTTGTTTTTTGAAAACTGTTTGAAAAGTGTTTGTGTGGAAAAAAAATTTGTTTGTTTGAGAAAGTACTTAAGATTTTTCTACCTACTCGAAAAAGACTGTTTGTTTTCCTTTAGACAACGTTGTCCTATTATTAAGGAATAGGTAGCACCGTCGTTGGAGTTTTAAAGGGACGTTCGAAGGGACGAAATGGTCACTGAAGACGGTCACTGAAGGTAACAAGTAAGGATACCTTAGCATTTTGAAGGGACTACCGTCATAAGATCAATTTGTAGGCAACTCGAGGGACAAGTAGGGACTATGATCTTTATGACAACTTTGAATCAGGGTAATTGCTAAGGTATCCCTACGTTCGAGGGACACGACCATTATTTCCGAGACAACCAAGTGAGGCAAACCATAGGAGTGACCATGTGCATGTGTTTGATTTCAGTTATTTAATCTTTGCACAATTAAGGTGATCTACTATTTTAATTTTCAGTTAGTCTTTCCATACAATCCTATTAACATACATCTAAGCAGTTTATAGTTTGCGAAAATTAAAATGCGGGAAAGTTTAAAGTCCTAGCTATTACAAGGCTTTCGCAGATACATAATTATCTTGATTGTAAATAAAGATGCGGAAATTTAAAACCCTAATTAAATCTATTACAACCCGAAGTAGATACAATAATAGAAAAAAGAATTAAAATGTGTGCGGCGAATTAAATACGAGAATGAATTAAGAAACCTAAAAATCTAATTGAAAAAATATTTAAGTTATTTTTTGAGAAAAAAAATTAATTAGGTTATGTACAAAATTAAAACCCTAATTTCTAAATAATTTAAATTATATAAAAAAGGAATTAAATTGCCCTAAATTAAATTAATCTAATTAATTGAGGAAATAAAAAAATTTATGAAAAAATGATTTTTAATGTTTTTATGATTTTTTAAATAAAAAAATGATTTTTATGTTATTTTAATGGAGGAAAATAATTAACAAAATTAAAATAAAGGAAATAATAAAAGAAGAAAAGAAATTGGGCCTGTTAGAAGCTGAAAAGGGGGGTGCAACATTGAATTGTAAGGCCCAAAAGAATGGTCAGCCCAGCCTTGGGGTGAGTTCAATGTGATTCCCTTCTGATGGTCTACCGTGCTCCTTGCTTGTTGGGCGTTGGATTGGTGATGGTGATAATCCATGGGCTAGATTGTTGGAGTACATGGTGGATTCCTGGAAACATAATGTATAGAATCTGCATGTAAACATTGAGAAAATAATAAAACGCTGGGACGTGGGATCGAACCCAGGTCCTTTTGCTTACAAACGTGCGCCTTTGCCACTGGACCACCTGTCTGAATTGTTAATAATAACAACAATTAATAATATAATGCAAAAACAAGTGGATAACTGAATAATAAAAACATGTGCACCATGTATTCAAATGGACTAGTGATGATTGAACACGTCATCTTCTTCTTCCTCATCCGTTGTCTTAGGTCCCTTACTTTTACCTACAGACAGGCTGCCATAACTAATACCCTGCAAGCTTCAAAAATAAATAGAACGCAATATAAATGCAATGTAAGACCACAAATCAATTTGTTTTGACCTCACGAGTACGATGGTACCCTTTTCCTGGGCCAATTTAACTTGTATAATAAAGCCATAAAACGCAAGCATGAACCCTAATAATGGAAATTCATCATTTATGCATCAAAACACACAATTACGTAAACCAAAACATTCCAAATGATGATACAAATATCATGATATGCTTAAAAGTTGTTAACCATGCGTAAATAACAAAAATCAAATTCAAGAAATATGCCAAACCGTGAGAGACGTGTAGGCGGATTCTGGGGTTGTGGAGGCGTGCAACCGGTCGTGTTAGCTTCAGAGAGGCTCCAGGAAACGATTGGAAGCGTTGGAATGGCTTGAGTTGCCCTTTAAGTTGGAAAATGATCCAACACTTTTTCCAATTTTTTGAGTTTTGGTATGGCATTTTTCCACTGTCAATCCTTGTTTTTGCGCATTGTTCTTGTCCAGTATATATATTAGAACAAATTAGGTTAACAAAAACGCATTGTATGTTGGTGAATTAAGGAGATTGGATTTGATTTTGTTCTTGTATTATATGTTTCTAAAACAAGAATAATCATGCCAATTTTGCTTCAATTTTCCTTGATCTTATTTGATATGATTTTCCAGCTTGATTGGATTGTGATTCCTACAAAAATCAGATCAAAAATCAATCTTTTGCATTTTTTTCTATTTATTTGATTTAATTTGAATTCTAAATAATAAAAAATTAAAATAAAATAAATAATGAATAAAATAAAGTGTAGATGCTGATTTGGGTCGTGGACCATGTCACAAACAAGATTCAATCATGAAAAACTAGGCCCATTTGACAAAAAAATGCATTTTTGAGCATATTTGACTTTTGGCAATTTTACAAAAATGGTCAACTTTGACAAGGCATATCTCCTCCAATTTTAACCCTAGAGAGGTGTTCTTTAACTTTTTAGAAATCTTAGGATGTCCCCTAAACAACCCTTTTGGTTTCATCTCAATTGGGTCTTCCATGTTCATGTAAGAAGCTTTGACCCAAAAGGTGTTTTTGTTGACTTTTCAAAAGGACCTATAATGTAGAAATTCATAACTTTTGATGAGTGCATATTTTGAACTTGGGGGATAAAGATGAATTATAGGGAATTGCATGCTCTTAAAAATGAGCTTTGGATGGAAAATTTATGATAAAGTATGAAGAAGTTATGCCTGGTCAAAGTTTGGTTCACTTTTCCTATGAAACCCTAATTTAGCAACTCTTGGGTTTTGATGAATTTGGGGCATTACTTGAGGAATCATGATAAACCCTTGATCAAATGATGGATATCACTTAAAAATGTTTACGTTGACCAAAAATCTTTTTGTTTGACTGTATGTGAGCCACAATTGACTTTTGACCTAGCACAATTGATTTTCAGGCATCTGGGCAATTGACTGAGCCAACTTCTTGTGCAAGGCATGAAACTTGACATGGATGATCTTGAGAACATATTGGGACCATAGAAGGAATTTGGGACCCTTTGACTTCAAACATCTTGATAAAAATGGGAACCCTAGTTTGAGGTACATTGCCTTAGGAGAGAGTTTGTCTGGTCAACTCTTGGGCATCCTTGAGCAAGTTGAGGACCTCAATGGGCATGTGTTGAGTAAAATGAGAGGGAAAATTTTGGGGTATAACACATGCGACCAGACATGTCATAGAATATTAAAGCAGAAGTCATGAAACAATTCAATGCTGGATTCTTGGTCGTCACCTCCTATCCGCAATGGGTTGCCAACGTTGTTCCCGTACCCAAAAAAGACGGAAAGGTACGAATGTGCGTGGACTACAAAGATTTAAATAGGGAAAGCCCTAAGGATGATTTACCAATTCCCCACATTGACATCCTAGTTGATAATACGGCACAACACAAAGTGTTTTCCTTCATGGATGATTTCTCAGGTTACAACCAAATCAAAATGGCGCCCGAGGACATGGAGAAGATAACCTTTGTCACACAATGGGGGACATTCTGCTACAAGGTTATGCCGTTCAGACTGAAGAATGCTGGGGAAACCTATCAGCATGCCATGGTAGCTATATTTCACGATATGATACATCACGAAATAGAAGTCTATGTGGATGACATGATAGCTAGATCTCAAACAGAAAAAGAGCATCTTGATCATTTACAAAAACTATTTGAGAGACTGAAGAAGTACAAGCCGAGGTTGAACCCCAATAAGTGCATGTTTGGAGTAAGGTCTAGTAAATTACTGGGATTTATCGTCAGCAATAAGGGTATTGAAGTAGATCCTTCCAAAGTGAAAGTGATACAAGAGATGCCTGCTCCTCGTACTGAGAAGGAAGTCAGAGGATTCTTGGGACGTTTAAACTACATTGCCAGATTCATTTCTCACCTGACAGCTACTTGTGAGCCAACCTTCAAACTATTGAAGAAAGATCAAGTAGTCAAATGGAATGATGAATGCTAAACTGCTTTCGACAAGATCAAAGAATACCTGCAAGATCCTCCTGTGTTGATGCCACCAATTGAGGGAATACCATTGATCATGTATCTGACTGTTTTAGAAAATTCAATGGGGTGTGTGCTGGGGCAGCATGACGATTCTGGCCGAAAAGAGCACACTATTTATTACCTGAGCAAAAAGTTTACCGACTGTGAAACAAGATATTCACTGCTCGAGAAAACTTGATGCGCTCTGGCATGGGCTCCTCGCCGGCTAAGATAGTATATGCCGACCCATACTACCCTGTTGATATCTAAAATGGATCCGATAAAATGCATCTTCGAGAAACCTGCACTCTCTGGGAGAATAGCGAGATGCAGATGATCCTGACAGAATATGACATACAGTATACTACCCAGAAAGCAATAAAGGGCAGTGTACTAGCTGATCACCTTGCTCACCAAGCTGTAGAAGACTACCAGTCCATGAAGTTCGAATTCCCAGGTGAAGACATCATGATGGTAAACAACTGTGAAGAATTAAGACCATATGACGGACCTGAACAAGGACCCCGCTGGACCCTGGTTTTTGATAGGGTATCTAACGCACTTGGCAATGGTATTGGTGTTGTACTCATATCTCCTGAAGGATGTCATACTCATTTTACAACAAGACTCTGCTTCAATTGTACAAATAACATGGCGGAATATGAAGCATGCATCTTTGGTCTCACGGCTGCCATAGACTTGGGGATCAAATCTTTGAATGTGTTCAGAGATTCAGCTTTGGTTATTAGCCTGATCAAAGAGGAATGTGACACCAAACACCCTAACCTTATCCCTTGCAAAGAACATGTTTTGACATTGCTCCCACATTTTGAGGAGATTACCTTCGAGCACTTCCCGCGAGAAGAAAATCAGCTAGCAGACGCGCTAGCAACAATGTCATCCATGTTTAAACTCAAATGGGATAACGAGGCTCCCCAGATCACCATTGAACGAAGGGATGAACCAGCACACTGTCACGAGATTAATACTGAAGAAGTAGTGGACCAACCTTGGTTTCACGAAGTCAAGAGGTATCTCGAAACCCAAGAATATCCAAAAGGAGCTTTAGTAAACGATAAGAAGTTCTTAAGGAGATTCTCTGCTAAATTCTTCCTTACTAATGGCATTCTTTACAAACGCAACCATGACTCTGTGTTACTTCGGTGTGTAGACAAGGTTGAAGCTGAAAGAATCATGGCCGAGTTACATGAAGGCACTTTTTGCACCTATTCCAGTGGGTATACGATGACAAAGAAAATTCTACGGGCAGGCTATTACGGGTCTACCATGGAAGCAGATTGCTATCAACACTCTCGAACTTGCCATAAGTGTCAGATCTATGCTGACAAAGTGCACGTACCTCCGGTTCCTCTAAATGTCTTGACAGATCCTTGGCCCTTTGCTATGTGGGGGATTGATATGATTGGGGAAATCAAGCCAACCGCCTCCAATGGACACCGCTTCATCTTAGTGGCCATTGACTATTTTACAAAGTGGGTGGAGGTAGCTTCTTTTGCTTCCGTTACCAAGAATTTTGTCGACAGGTTCATTAAGTAGAATCTCATATGTCGGTATGACATCCCAGAGAGGATCATTACAAACAATGGGACGAACCTGAACAATACTATGATCACTGCCCTGTGCGAGCAATTCAAGATCCAACATCACAATTCTTCCCCTTACCGACTGAAGATGAATGGTGTTGTCGAAGCCGCGAATAAGAATATTAAAAAGATCATACAAAAAATGACAGTCACATACAAAGACTGGCATGAGATGCTACCATTCGCTCTCCATGGGTATCATACCACAGCGCGCACATCAACCGGGGCAACACCCTACTCTCTGGTATACGGCACGGAAGTTGTCTTTCCTATTGAGGTCCAAATCCCTTGTCTAAGAATTATGAAGGATGCAGGGTTGAATGAAGAAGATTGGATCCAAACTCAACTTGATCAACTAAACTTGATTGATGAGAAAAAGCTTATTGTTGTTTGCCATGGTCAAATGTATCAAAAATAGATGATCAAGGCTTTCAACAAAAAGGTCAGACGCCAAGTGTACCAAGTTAGAGATCTGGTGATCAAACGTATTATACTACCGCAAGGTGATCCCAGGGGAAAATGGACTCCTACATACGAAGGACCATTTGTAATCAAAAACATTTTTTCTGGTGGAGAAATGATCTTGACCACCATGGATGGTGACAACCTGCCGCACCCTGTGAATGCAGACATAGTCAAAAGATACTACGCATAAGAGACCTGCTAGGTTAACACACCTAGGAAAAACAAGGGCATCCCGGCGAACCAAAGAGGTTCGGGCAAAAATTAGGGATAAAACAAAAAAGTCTGTACACCCGGCAAGCTGAAAACCCGAAAGGGCGGCTTGGGTAAAAAAGGGTATACCGGTGGACTGAAAACCCGAAAGGGCGGTCCAGGCAAAAGTTCGGGAATTAAAGCGTATGACTATGTCCTATTGGATCACCTTACGGACAACCTAACAAGCTCAGAGGTTCTGATCAATTCAATCATCTTTGGACAAGGCAACAAATAGACAAGATGCTCAGAGATACAAAGGTTATATCATAATGGGAACCCCATGGGATTATTGCACATAGCTATCTTTTCTTTGTATCAAAATTTTCATTTTTTACGACGGCATTCTCTTACTAGAATATTTGTTTCATTGTACAAAAATACTTACTCAAAGTCAATACAAAGATATCCCTTTGAAAGTGCAAAAACTATCTATTTTTCTTTACGCTTGTGTTTTTGTTTACAAAAACGTCCAATGATTCATTGTTGAACATATGAATTTGAACATAATTATTGTTTACAAATAAACAAAATAGAAAGACAATCACTGATGGATTTAAGAGATAGGGAAATCTCTCTAAGTTATTTTCCATAAAAATTCCCCACAACGTACAGTTTAATCCCCAGCGGAATAAAGCTTCCAGTTTATCAATCCCCTGTAGAAGTCGCCAAATTTCTCGGAATTCCCCAACCAGGATTTTTCAAACAGTACATGGCATTTCCCTTACAACAGAATTTATTTCTCAAAGTGGAAATTCATCAACACTTCACAACATGAAGACTTACATATCCTCAGCAGTGGTCAGGGATTTATTTTCCCCAATCCAACAACAGTGCAGCAAATTAGCTCACATACGCATACACCGCATCCATATATCATAAACATTGATAACACGAGTGCATTATACTATGCGTTTCATATAACATAACATTGCATATTAGCTAACACTTTACCTTTTTCAGGATAAGATTAATCAATAGCTACCAATAATAATGTTCAAAGTTTTCAGATACAGTTCAGATACGCTCCAGACACGGATGTCATCCTGAAACTCATTTCTTTCTCGGATACAGTTTAGATACGCTCCAGACAGGGATTCCATTCTGATACTCATTCAGATTCAACTCTCAAATACAATTTCGATATGCTCCAAACAGGGATGCCATTCTGATACTCATTCAGATTCAAATTTCAGATACAGTTCAGATACGCTCCAAACACGGATGCCATTCTGATACTCATTCAGACTCAGCTTTCAGATACAGTTCAGATATGCTCTAGACATGGATGCCATTCTGATACACATTCAGACTCAGCTTTCAGATACAGTTCAGATACGCTCCAGACACGGACGCCATTCTGATATTCATTCTTTCAACTTATAAATTACAATTCAGCAATCACTTTGGATGGCATCCACAAGCCCATCTCAAAAAAAAATTCTATCACCTCTCTAAATGGCATCTTTAAGCCCATTCCCTCAACTCTCACATCACCGAGTGCAAATTTCTGGGCACTCTAGTGTCCAATCATCTTCCACCTTCGAGTCACGAATGGAAAAACTTGCCAATCTAACTCTTCAGGCTTAAGACAATTGAACAGGGGCAGCTGTTGTACCCCAAAATTTTCCCTCTCACTTATCAAGAATTTGCTCACAAGATCTCTTTGACTCAAGACTGCATTAGGGTTTGATCGGCTCAAGACACCTCCTTAAGCACTGATAACCAAAATTAGGGTTTGAGTTTGCACAAGAATTTTTGGACTTCCAATACCCCATATGACTTTCATGGATCATTATGGACCCCCAAGGTTACTCATGCCAAGTTTCAAGTCTTGAATCACATTTTTGCTCAGTCTATCGAGCAGTTGGCCTAAAAATCAGTTGTATTGGGGAAAAAGTCAATTATGGCCAATTTACAGTCAAACTTCATAATTTTTTATACACATCAACATTTTAAACTCATATGTATCATTTTATCAAGTTTGGACCACAACTCCTCAAGAAATTTGATCAAATCTCCAAAAGGGCAAAATGGTCAAAATTAGGGTTTTGACTAGGAAAGGGCAATTTCTAATTTTTGACCTAGCAAATGGTCAATTGGTTTAAGGAATGATCTAAAGAGCCCAATTTCATCATTTTGACCTAATGACATGGTTCAAAACATTGCAAATCCATTGAATTGACAGATGAATTTTGCAGTCAACTAATCAAAAGTCAATTGTACACTGAAAAGTCAAACTTCAACTTTTTGGTCAAATTCAAGTGCAAAAGATCATAATTCATCAAAACATGTCAAAATATGAAACTTATTCATCAAGGAATCAAAAAGTCAAGATTTCATTTTGAAAAGTCAAAATTTCTAAACTTAGAAATTTTTCTAAGTGTTGGAAATTTCATGTTTTTTCATAACTTTGAACAAAATTTTCACCATGATGCAAGATGATTCAAGAGAAACTACCAACATGAAAGTTGTAGATCTCCATGAAATATACAACTTTGATTCACACAACTTCCTCCAAAAGTGCTTAGATCTCAAGTTATAAATTTAAGAACATAGGGTCATGAAACTAAACACTTAGTGAAATTCTGCCCTAATTTGGTCAGGATTTTGACCCAACTTCATGGCAATTTTTCATATAGTTATAAGGGGAATCTTAAAAATCAATTCAAAGATGGGTTTTATATCACATTTCAAGCTTTCCAAAATTTCCAAGAACTCCTTGAGATCATTCTTGAGTAGGGAGAATCGAAGATATGAAGTTAGGGTTTTATCACTTGAATTACAAGTCATTTTTGATGAACACATGAACCAAATCCATGCTAGGCTGCATAATCCTTGCTTTTCAGACCTCAAACTTGTTTGTCACTCCATAATTAAATGTTTATATAGCTTTTAAGGCTTTGATCTAAGCAATTAAGTTATTATCCAAGTTGCATTTCCATTAATGGCACAAAGTTAACATTGCCATTCTTGTAAAGCAAGCTTTTTGCATAAAATCCATTCTTAAGCCTCTAACTTGTTCCCTCTTATCACACTTCATCCACAAAGTCAGAAGCAAGCTTGTTTAAAGTATAACCACTCTATCTTAGCAAGTACACAAGACTTTGAAACTTGAATTTCTCAAAAAATCACATGTTATGCATAAACTTGTGATTTTGAATTATGACCAACAAGAGGTCTCCAAACTTGTTGCTTATAAATAGATTCACTATTTGTGAGCTAGAGGACGAGCAAAAACACCCTAAAATACATCAAAACTCTCTCAAATCAAAAATTGCCCAAAACTCCATTGTTGCACAATTTCTGACCTTGAACTTCAAACTCACATTTCCCTCGTGCATTTCTTGGTTTTTTAGTTTCTAAAGCTTCCTTACATCAAGTGTAACCTATCCGTGTCCCTGTTTCATTACTGTAACATCATTTACCATATCCTTCATAACCAAAAACAGAGCATTTCACATTGACTTCTCCAGGTCATTTCAGCCACTCTCAACTCAAGCAAACCATTGCATTAGCTTCCTAGGACCTCAAGGAAGCTAACCTGATCATCACCATCACTTGAAACAAGCTCAAACTCCAAAAACGATTTCCAGTTTTGGAGGCAAGTTTTCTTAACTTAGAACTCTTCATACAGGCATCATCAATAGTTTATTTATGAACAAAACATGTAGATATCATTGCCCTGAAGCTAACCATGTCCATAGTTTCCATTAATTTTGCTTGAGCTTAGAAAATTTTGAAACTGAAATTTCTGAAATTTTTAGGGTTCAGATTAGGACCATTAAAATTCATGCTTATCTTTGATCCATAGTTTTAATACTTTACATTTCTGGAATCGTGAGAAAAATTGCTACAAGTTTCATGTTTATAGTTTTCATTTTTGATGAGAAATGAGCAAGTTACAGTTGGTCTGGCTGGAGGTTGAAGATGAAGTCTTCAGGGTGCGTTTTGCCTTACATATTTATTGTTTTGTTTGTATTAACGGATGTATAGCCACCCCAGTGGTAGAAGCACGCGCCTGTAACCTATGGGACATGGGTTCGAGCCCCAATGGTACCCTTTTGCATTTTTTTTACATTTTTTTGCATTTTCTGATTTTTGGCAGGCGCTTGGGCTTTCTTGGGCCTGTTCCTTTTTTTTATTTTTTTGCTTACTAACCCCCTGCAGGCTTTTGGCACCCCTGGTCCAAATTTATTTATTTTTATTTTTATTTTCTTTTTATTTTCTTAAATATATTTTCTAAATACTGGAAAATCATAAAAAATACAAAGAATGATAGATTTATATTTTGACTTATTTTATTTTATTTTCTCACAAAATATTTTTATTTAACTATATATCATTTATTTTTTTAAATAATCTTGTAAATTAAATTAGAACTAGGTCAATATTTATTTTCTCTTTACACCCATTAGATTGATCATCACAACTCCTTGAAAGCAACTCATTTGCAAAACACGAATTCCATTTTTTAGGTAAGTTTTCTGACTTTTGAAATCCTCATATAGGCATTGTTAGCTTTCCATTTTCAAAGACAAAATGTAGATATCATAGCCCTGAAGATGACCATGTCCTTAAAATTCATTTATATTGCTTGAGTAGTGAGAATTTTAAGTTTGAACTTTCTGAAAAAGTTAGGTCAGAATTTGGTAGCATTAGAAATTATCATTCATCTTTGATTTATAGCTTATGATATTTATATGGTTGGATTCGTATGGAAAAATGGAGCAACTTTCATGTTTACATTTTTCATTTTGGATGAGAAATGGGTAAGTTACAGGAACCATGGTTGGAGGTTGAAGATGAAGTCATTTCTGGGACTGGATTTATGTTATGTATTTATTGTTTCATTTAATTTAACGGATGTATAGCCACCCCAGCGGTAAGGTAGCGCGTGTTTCATGTACATGGCATGGGTTCAAGCCCCAACGCTGCCACTTTTTGTTATTTTTTTAACATTATCTTTCTCCTTGTTGCAATTCAGCGCGCCTGGGCCATGTCTCACTAGGCCTTCACCTTTTTACTTGTGTTAACCCCTTGTTTTCATCTACAACACAGGCCCACTCCCTTTTTTATTTTATTATTTTTTCTGATTACAAAAATCTCATTTGGGCCAGGCTTCAAAATCTGTTTTTTTTCTAATAAACTCCTAAATCCCATTTTTCACCTCCTAACTTTTATTTTCATTTTTTTTCCTTTATTATTTTTTTTATTAATAAAAATCCAAAAAAAAAATATATTTTTATTTATTATTTGTATTGTACATGCTTATATTTTTATTTTCTTATAAAACAAAAAGACAAAAAAAAATTCTTAAACAAATTTAATTCTTTTTCTGAATAAATTAATAATTAGATTTAGGTTTAGTTATTTTCTCTTTTTTTAATTAAAATCAACTTAGGATTTAGGTTTTCTCTTAATTAATTAATTTCCATGTTATTTTTATTAAACTAAAAACCTTTTCTTAAAAAATCCTAATAAATGTTTTCAAACTTGATTTCTTTTATTAATTAATTTAGATTTAATTTTATTTATCTTAATCAATTATTTTCTTTTAGATAATTAGGTTAAAACCAAACCCTTAACAAAATCCAAACAAAAATTATTTCCTTTTCATTTACATCTTTGCACATTATATTCTTTTCAATTCTTGTACATTATTCAATATGGTTGTAATAGATAATTAGGTTTAATTTCTTGTAATCCCCATTTGTAAATTTGTATACCCCATCCCCCAAATGATGTAATAGCGTAGAATTTTACATTTCCGCAATTTATCGCTTTCATATAAATGCTAGTAATTAGGGTTTGTATGGAAAGATAAAATCAACAAGTAGATAACCCTAATAAAAGATTAAATGCATGCAAATCAAACACACTATTCACACATGCACCCCTAGGGTTAACTCCACTTGTTGCCTAAAAAACGGTCATGTTATGCATGTGAGACGTCTTAGCAAAAACAATCAAAATACAAGATCATAGTCCCTCGATGACGCTTCAAAATGTTGCCTTACAAATGATCTTAGTCCCTCAAAGAGAAATACTAAGATATCTCACAACATTGATATTATGATTATACGATGACCCATGCCCGTCTCTTTACATCCAAAGATAAGGCTTCTTACCAATCAATGGTAAGATGGCAATATCAAAGGAAATGAGAGAAATGAACAGAAAAGACTTTTGAGTAGGTAGAAACGTTCCTAGTTGCTTGCTCACTTTAAAAACAAACATTCTTACAAATATACACCAAACACTTTCAAAATATGAAATATTTTCAAAAGTCCAACACTTTGTATACGTTCTTACGAAACGAGAACCATTACAAAGTTTGCCTAAACGAAGGCGCCTTTTCAAAAATACTCTCAAAAACCACCACAAAGCACATTTTCAAACAAAGCAAGTGATCTAGCAAGCAACTAAGAGCCTATAGATAACTATGGATGAAAAGGGTGTTAACACCTTCCCTTTTCATAATCTACCCCCCGAACTCAAGAAAATATCTCAAAGGTCTTTCCTGTTCTTTTCACCTTTTCCTTTATTTGGATAAAAGAAAAGTCGGTGGCGACTCTTGCTAACCGCAACAATTGCGATAAAATGCAAAACATCGCAAGTCAGTTATTCCACCCTATTACACCCATGAAAGAATATTTAACTCTAGTGAAGCAAAAGGTTCGTCGTATGCGTTCTGAGATGTCAGAAAAGATCAAGGCTGAAGTTATGAAATAGTTTAACACCGGGTTCTTAGATGTTACTTCTTATCTAAAATGGGTTACTAATGTTGTTCCAATACCTAAGAAGGACGGTAAGGTGCATATGTGTGTGGATTACAACGACTTGAATAGGGAAAGCCTCAAGGATGACTTTCCGCTTCCCCATACTGATGTTCTGGTTGACAACACCGTGCAACATAAGTATTCTTCTTCATGGATGGTTTCTCCGGGTATAATCATATCAAAATGGAACCTGAAGATATGGAGAAAACAACCTTCGTCACGCAGTGGGGCACTTTCTGCTACAAAGTTATGCCATTTAGGTTGAAGAACGTCGGGGAAACCTATCAGCGTGTTATGGTAGCTTTGTTTCACGATATGATCCATGATGAGATAAAGATCTACATCGAATATATGATCACTAGCCCTCAAACTGAAGAAGAGCACTTGGATCACTTGCAAAAAGTTGTTTGAAAGACTGAAGAAGTACAAGTTAAGACTGAATCCGAACAAGTTCACCTTTGGAGTAAGATCTGGTAAGCTCCTAGGTTTCGTTGTCAGCGGCAAAGGTATTGAAGTAGACCCTGCAAAGGTTAAATCTATACAAGAAATGCCAACTCCCTGCACTGAGGCCAACTCCCTGCACTGAGAAGGAAGTTAGGGGATTCTTGGGACGTTTAAACTACATTGCCATATTCATTTCCCATCTAGCCGCTACTTATGAGCCAATCTTTAAATTACTGAAGAAATATCAAGTAGTGAAGTGGAATGACGACTGTCAGACTGCCTTTGACAAAATCAAGGAATATCTTCAAGAGCCTCCAATTTTGATTCCTCCAGTTAAAGGAATACCTCTGATCATGTACTTAACAGTATTAGAGAATTCAATAGGGTGTGTGCTGGGGTAGCATGACGAGTCTGGTCGAAAAGAGCATGTAATATACTACCTTAGCAAAAAGTTTACCGACTGTGAAACAAGATACTCATTGCTCGAGAAAACTTGTTACGTTTTAGTATGGGTTGCTCGCCGACTAAGACAGTATATATTGACTCACACTACCTTATTGATATCTAAAATGGATCCTATCAAATACATATTTGAGAAGCCCGCTCTCTCTAGAAGAATGGCAAGATGGCAAATGGCCCTGAACGAATATGACATTCAATACACTACCCAAAAATCAATCAAAGGGAGCGTACTAGATGATCATTTGGCTCATTAGGCTGTGGACGACTACCAATCCATGAATTTTGAGTTCCCGGGAGAGAATATCATGTTAGTGACTGATTATGAAGAACCTGGACCGGATGAAGCACCTGAAGAAGGATCCCGATGGACTATGGTTTTTGAAGGAGCTTCCAATGCACTTGGAAACGGCATCGGTGTTGTGACCATATCTCCCGAAGGCTCTCATACTCCTTTCACTGTCAGGCTATGTTTCAACTGTACCAACAATATGACTGAATATGAAGCATGCACTATAGGTCTCAAAGCTGCTATCGACTTGAGAATCAAATTTTTGAGTGTATTTGGAGACTCGGCCCTGGTAATCAGTCAAATCAAAGGAGAATGTGACACGAAGCATCCTAATCTCATCCCTTACCGAGAGTATATGCTGACACTGATTCCACACTTTGAAGAAGTTACCTTTGAGCATTTTCCAAGAGAGGAAAGTCAGTTAGTGGGCGTGCTAGCTACTATGTCATCCATGTTCAAGGTCAGGTAGGATAATGAATCTCCTCTGATCACTATTGAGAGAATGGACGAACCGGCATACATTTATGAGGTTGGTACTGAAGAAGTAGTGGACAAATCTTGGTTCCACGAAGTGAAAAGATACCTCGAAGCCCAAGAGTATCCTGAGGGAGCTTCCGTCAATGATAAGAAGTTCCTAAGAAGGTTCTCTGCCAAGTTCTTCCTTAGTAACATAATCTTCTACAAGTGCAACCATGATTCTACTTTTCTTCGGTATATAGACAAGAGTGAAGCAGAGAAGATTATGGCAGATATGCACGAAGGTACCTTTGGCACCCATTCTAGTGGGAATACAATGGCTAAAAATATCCTACGGGCAGGATACTGCTGGTCCACTATGGAAGCAGACTGTTATCAGCATTCCTGAACTTGTCACAAATGCCAAATCTATGCTGACAGGGTACATGTGCCTCCGGTTCCGTTGAATGTCTTGACTGCTCCCTGGCCTTTAGCAATGTGGGGCATTGATATGATCGAAGAGATTAGACCTACCACTTCTAATAGGCACCGCTTCATCCTTGTTGCCATTGATTACTTCATAAAGTGGGTCGAGGCAGCCTCATTTGCTTCTGTTACCAAGAACATCGTGGCACGATTTATCAGACATAACCTTATATGTCGGTATGGTATTCCAGTAAGAATCATCACATATAATGGTACCAACCTCAATAATACTATGATCATCGAGCTCTACATACAATTCAAGATTCAGCATCATAACTCTTCTCCTTACCGGCCAAAGATAAATGGTGTTGTAGAGGCCTCTAATAAAAACATCAAGAAGATCATACACAAGATGATGGTGAGATACAAAGACTGGCACGAGATGTTACCATTTTCTCTTCATGGTTACCGTACCTCAGCACGCACGTCAACAGGGGCAACTCCTTTCTCTCTGGTATATGGTATAAAAGTTGTCCTACCCATTGAAGTCCATATCCCTTCCTTGATAATCATGAAGGATGCAGGTTTGAATAAAGACGAATGGGTTCAGACTCGACTTGACCAATTGAACATGATTGACGAGAAAAGGCTCGCGGCAGTTTGTCATTGTCAGATGTACTAGAAACGTATGATCAAAGCTTTTAACAACAAGATCAGATGTCAGGAATATCAAGTTGGTGACCTGGTAATCAAGCGCATCATCCTGCCACAAGATGATCCCAGGGGAAAATGGACTCCCACGTACAAAGGATCATTTGTGATCAAGAACATATTTTCTGGTGGAGCTATGATATTAACCACTATGGACGGTGACAACCTTCCGCATCCAGCAAACGTAGACATAGTTAAAGATACTACGCATGAAAAGAGACCCGCTAGGTTGACTGGCCTAGGAAAAAATAAAGGCATCCCGGAAAACCAAAAGGTTTCGGGAAAAAGTTATATATATATATATATATATATATATATATATATATATATATATATATATATATATATATATATGAAAAATCTGTACACCCGGCAAGTTGAAAACTTGAAAAGGCGACTTGGGCAAAAAATGGTATCCCGGTGGACTGAAAACCCGAAAGGGTGGTCCATGCAAAAATTAGGGATTAAAAGCGTATAAATATGTCCCGTTAGATCACCACATAGCCAGACTACGGCATCAACTGTCAAATTCAAATGGTACTAATCAATCTAGTCAGCTTCAGACAAGTAGCAAAGAGATGAGACGCTCAAAGATATAAAGGTAATAGAAGAATGGAAACCCAATGGGATCATTTCACATAGTTGTTTCTATTTGTATACTACTTTGTATGGTTTTCATTTTCACGATGGCATCTTCTTATTAGGATGTTCGTCCCCTTGTACAAAAACGCCTGTTATAGGCAGACTTCTTCAGATTAATACAAAACTATCTCTTTGAAAGTGCAAAACTATTTGTTTTTATTTTTCTGTTTTGTTTTGCAAAAACGTCCAGTGATTATTTTTAACATATGCATTTTGAATATGATCACCGTTTACAAATACACGCATAAAAAATAGAAAGACGATTACTATTGAATTTAAGAAACGGGACAATGTCTAAAAAGCCATCTACAGATCCCCGCAGATACATCCCACAATAGATATAGAGACATAGGCGTTCTCATGCGAAGTCACTACCATATCCTCAGCATACAGCCTAATGGTGTCAGAAGTTTCGATATCCCCTGCAGAGCAAGAGTCTCCAATCATCTCCCCAGCATCTTGAAGAATTCCTCAACATGGTTCATGAACTTCTTAGGTTCCCCAACAGAGCTTCATGAAAATCCCCAAGCAGTTTACAGAGTTTTCTTTCCCCATTAGAGTTATTTCTCTAGCCACGGAAATCCATCTCCCAGCAATTCAACTTCAACAAATAATAAAGAATCAAATTCTTCATCTCCAGCAGCAGTCGGGGACTTATTTTCCCTCAACTCAATGACGCTACAAAGAACAACTAGGCAGTTCATATATTTGTATGCATAGATCATTTTACAAACATGCATACAAAATACATATAGCACAATCTCACTTATTTTGAGAACATACACAATGTGTGTCATGCATCATGACATTGCATACAATTAATTCTTTATCTTTTTCAGGAAAGATCAACAAACAAACATCATCATCAATTTTCAACAAAGTTCCAGATTAATTCCTAAAACAAGACAGGGCAACTATCTGAAGTAACAGCTCGTCACTCACTGTGAAACCTGGATCCGACCAGATAGCAGTTAACATCAAATACAATTTACTGTGAAGCCTGGAATCCGACCAGATAGCAATTTACAACACTGAAGCCTGGACCCGACCAGATAACAGTAAACATCATTGCTGAAGCCCGAAATTCGATCGGATAACAGTCAAACTTCTACAACATTGTGAAGCCTGGACCTTGCCAGATAGCAGTTAACATCAAATACAATTTACTACGAAGCCTGGAACCCGACCAGATAGCAGTTAACATCAAATACAATTTACTACGAAGCCTGGAACCCGACCAGATAGCAGTTAACATCAAATACAATTTACTGTGAAGCCTGGAATCTAACCAGATAGCAGTTTACAACACTGTGAAGCCTGGAATCCGACCAGATAGAAGTTTACAACACTGTAAAGCCTGGACCCGACCAGATAGCAGTCAACATCATTGCTGAAGCCCGGAATCCGACCGGATAATAGTCAATCTACAATACAAGACACTGTGAAGCCTGGAATCTGACCAGATAACAGTATAAGTTGTTGTGAAGCCTGGAATTCTACCAGTTAGTAGTTTACTTTGTCAAGATACTGTGAAGCCTAGAGTCTGACCAGATAGCAGTTTACTTTGTCAATTACTATGAAGCCTGGACCCGACCAGATGACAGTATAATCTACAATATTGTGAAGCATGTACCCGACCAGATAGCAGTTAACATCATTATTGAAGCCCAGAATTCGATCAGATAACAGTTCATCTTTGTCAATTACTATGAAGCCTAGACTCGACCAGATGATAGTATAATCCATAATACTATGAAGCCTAGACCTGACCAGATGACAGTATACCTCAAATTCAGGTTGAAGCCTGGATCCGACCAGATAACAGTTTAATTTGTTCAAGTCACTGAAACCTGGGTTCCGACCAGATAACAGCTTAATTTGTTCAAGTCACTGAAACCTGGATTCCGACCAGATAACAGTTTGAGTCGTTGCAAAGCCTTGAGTACAACTAGATAGCAGCTCAACTTCATTTTTACTGCGAAGCCTGTAAATCGACCAGATAACAGTTAAGTTCATATTCCCCAGTAAGTCATTGAAACCTGGATTCCGACCAGATAACAATTTGAGTCGCTGTGAAACCTGGAGTACAACCAGATAACAGCTCAACTTCATTTTTACTGTGAAGCCTGGAAACCAACCAGATAACAGTTAATTTCATACTCCCGAGTAAGTCGTTGTGAAGCTTAGATTTCGACCAGATAACAGCTAACTTTCATATCTCCAGTCAAGAGATAACTCCCTAGTTGAGTAATGGACAACTAAGGCTCCTATGCTCTACTCCCCAAACAGAAATCAACATTCCCCAGCGAAGTCCTCCTCAAACAACAGGAACTGGAATCCCCATAAAGAGACCTCCTATGAAGTCAGCATCTACTTTGGATGGCATCTTTAAGCCCATCTTCGACAACTCTCAGTCATCTTCTTCAAATAGCATTTGTAATCTCATTCCCGATATCATCAACCAGCAGTGTTATTTCATGTATATGCAAGTTCAAATTTCTGGGCACTCTAGTGTTCAATCATCTTCCACCTTCAGATTACGAAAGGCAGATGAGCCAATCTAAATCCTCAGGTTTAAGAAGATTGAACAGGGGCATCTGTTGTATCCCGAAATTTTCCCTCCCATTTTTACTCAATACATGCTCCTAAAGGTCCTCAATTGCTCAAGGTTGACCAAGAATTGATCAGACAAATTCTCCTCATAAGCAATGAACCTCCAACTAGGATTTCAATTTTCACAAAGATTTTTGGGCTGCAAAGATCTCAAATGATTTCCATGGTCCCTAATATGTCTCCAAGAATGTCCATGACAAATTTCATGCCTTACACTACAAGTTTACTCAGTCAATTGCTCAAATGTTTGAAAGTTAACTGTACTAGACCAAAAGGCAATTGTGACCAATATACAGTCAATCTTCAAAAAAACACAGTTGATTTTAATTAAGTAGAACACTACTACTACCTCTAGTTCTTAATATAAAAAAAAAAATTTTAAGTTCACTGAACAATTAGAATAATCCAAATACATTCATTATTCAATGAACTTAAAAAGTAAAAAAAAAAATTATATTAAAGACTAGAGAAAGTATTTTGATAGCTAAAAAATCGAAAAACTTGTACTATTTTAGTTAAATGATTAAATCTATAAATATTTTAAAAAATAAAAAGTTGTGTTAAAAAACTAAATCTAAAATTTTCTAAGTCAATGAACAAGTTACAAAATAAAACAATTAAACAAATCCAAACTGGACCGAAGTGTTGAGCTATAAGATTATTTGCACTTGGCAAATTTCAATTTCTAAATATATATAAAAATGTGTACAAAATTCACAATAAATGTGATACCAGTATCAACTTTTTGAGCAAACTCTGCATCTTGTGCTGGGCTATGATTTTGTATTCATTGTTAATAAGAAATGTGATTTAAACTTAATTTATCCTTACAAAACTAGTTTATATTATGAGAATTATTCTCACTTATAAATATGCGTTCAAATCATTTATGTCATTATCAAACTTTTAACACTCATCATGTTTTGTGATTTCGTAATCACGTTCTAGTGTTCATTACTGATTTTATCACAACCCACCATTCAAGTTCTCTTCTTCATGCAATTCTAATTCATTTGTATCCTCTTTCAGCACTTTTAGACATTTTCTTATTCAAGACTTTGTTGACGTTTTTTTCTTTCAATACTACTTATATCATATCAGCACAGACAATAACATCCAAATGTTCTGTGTAGGTAATTTGATTCTGGCATCCTATGATTTATTAAGGTAAATCTCTACATGTTTGATCTAGTTGAAATGATACTTAGTCTCCTTACAATGAAAAACATCCTCTAAAGTGCTAAGCTTCCAAATTTCTTGTTCCATTCCTCATAATTTCCAAGTTCATTTGGTGAAACAGAAGCCCTCACCTCTTTTAGGGAATTCTTGAAGTCCTACAAAAATTGAAAACATTTTAAATTTAATTCTTTTAGGGAATTCATTTGGTCCAGCTTTTTTTGCATACCTGAAGAGTTATTGGCCTCATATCCTCCTTTTTCAACTTTGTAATTTCTATACCTTGATGTATTGCCTCTCTTATGGGACCCATTGAAGCGTCATTCACTAAGTTTTTCATGTCTGATCCTGAATAACCTGAAAAGAAAGTTACCAAGTAAAAGTAAATCACAGAAACCATGAAAAAGCTGGAAAATGTGATTAACTGGAAAATTGTACATACCATCCGTTGAGTTACATATAATTTCCATTTCCTTGTCCGATAGATTGAATAATCCATCCTTCTCTAAAAGGCTACGTGCAATCCAAGCTCTTGCATCTAAAAGACCAAACATAATAGTTAGATTCGGATTGAAAGGCTTTGTAGAAAGATGGAGAATCATTATTATCACCTGCGGATGGTAGAGGAATATATAGCCTTTTAGTAAGTCTCCTTCGTGCTGCTTCATCAAGCTCTTGAGGACGATTTGTTGCCCCTGTATAATAAATTTAACCCAAATTCTATAACATATCGTATGACAGTCCTAGTTTCAGTGAGAAAGACTAACCAATCAAATTGAGCATTTTCTTTGCCTCAAAATCATAATTACCATAAAATATCTAATATATGACACCTAGAACAAATTCATAACAAGACCAATCTTGGTTCCCATACATAAAATGAAATATTCATTCCATTGTATTGTACAGAAGAGTAAGCCAAATAGACAACATTTACAATATGTAAACATGCAAAAAGGGCTTGAATAGGTTAGAGCACGCCCTTAAAAGCTAGCTATCAAGGGAAAAGAATTGAGCCACTTAAATACTCCACAATTACCTATAAGCAGAATTTGCTCAGTAACACCTTCAAAGCCTTCCATTTCAATAAGAAACTGTGTCTTTAGCCTTCTACTTGATTCATGCTCGCCGTCTGACTTACGCTGCAACAAGTTGCATATATTAAATGTTAGAAGTTAGAACACAGGAATTCAATATCATTAGAACACAATGATACTTGATTATTCTCACACTTAGTTGGATCAGAGAAGTTCAGAGAGTGAGGAAATTTAATGGATCAACAACTTATTTTCATTGAAGGAATAAAGACTTATATACAATCACTAATATAAGTCCCACATCTGGTGGCACAACATAACAAACTAAGGTAGTTAAACTAACTAACTACCAAAACTGAATTACCTAACTCAACATTAAACAAACAAGAGGAAATTTCATGTCATTAAATATTTCCCTAAGATTACATGTCATTAACTTCTTTATATTTGATAATCTATTACTTGATTATTTAAAATTTTCCACAAAGTAGTTGAACATGAACTACACAATAAATATCGATGTTGCCTTTATTGGCCATGGCATTAGTAGCATACCTGAGACAAAAGAGAATCTATTTCATCAACAAAAATTACAGCTGGCTGACGACAACTGGCCACTCCAAAGAGTGCTCTTACTAGCTTTTCACCTTCACCAATCTGTAATTATCAGCACATATATCAGGTATTGAAAACATGATATTTAGAATTTGACAGGATCAGTTCACAAGTTGAGAAAGACTGCAGAAAATCATCTCAAAACATTCTAGAAAAAAGCACAAGATGCTTTAGGAGAAATATATCAGCAAATCTTGAAAATAAACAGCTAGAGCAAGAGCATATCAAACATACCCACTTGCTGGTCAACGAGCTTGCAGATATGTAAAAGAAGGTTGCCTTTGCCTCCCCAGCTATGGCTTTTCCTATCATTGTTTTACCAGTTCCCTAGCATTCAAAGTACATAAGACAGATCAAATACCAGAGCCTTTGAAAATTATAACATCAGTAAGAAAAATTTGAACTTACTGGTGGACCAAATAGAAGCAGTCCTCTCCCAGGAGAACGGCAGCCCGTAAATAAGTCAGGACGTTGCAGAGGAAATACGACCATCTCATTGACACAACGTTTGGCATGTTGTAATCCAGCTACAGTGTCATTAATCAGTGAATGAGAATAAGAAGTTTTCATTAGAACTGCCAAGTTGGTAAACAAAACAGAAAGGTAAACAGCTATTTATATTACCAATGTCATCCCAGTGGACATTGGGAGCTTTATCCATAATCTCGTTACTAACATGCTCAATGAGGCGAGGTTCTAAATTCCTTAATTTCTCTGGAAGTTCACCATCAGGACCACACAAGAATTCCAAACTGCGAGAATATGAAGCATATTAGGAAGAGTGCATACATTATCCAACCAATCATCAATCATGATATCATCAACTACTTATGGACAAGAAAAAGGATTTAAACGGTATAGACCAGTATGACAACTTAAGTTAGGGTTGATCCCCAGTAGTTTGTAAGATCCAAACACTTTTGAGCAAGGTTGTCAAAATCGGGATTTTGCATAAGATCGGGAGGAGATGGTAAGATCGTAAAATATAAGATCGTAACTAAGATCCAAAGATCCTACTCAATTATTTTTGTAAGATCGAGAGGGGTTAGCAAGATGGCAAAACATAAGATCTTAACAAAAATCCTAAGATACTACTTAAACGGAAAATAATACTACATATTTGAAGTATTTCTACATGATATTTTCGTAAGGAAGTGTATTCGTGGGAAAATGGACGCCGCCGGACCGAAACTGTTGCATCTTTGTATCTTGTCATCCTTCTCGGCTTGTAATGGTGGTGGCCGGAAAATGGCCAATTATGGCCGGAATTGGCCAATTGCACATAATCATTAGTTTTAACGTTTTTTTTTTCACAATTTGACTACCACACACGATTCTACTTAAGATCTAGATCGTTGGGGGTGAGTGAGATTGTAAAATCATAAGGTTTTAAGATTTAAATCGTGATTTTGATAACCATGCTTTTGAAAGACTGTCTACAATAAAATATGAGACATTTTTATTTGTACTTATGGAATGTACGAAGAGAATGAATTCGAGAGATAGTCCACAGATAAGGAGTTAGAAGTAAGAAGATGCACTAACTAATATGAAGATCTCAGAACTGACCATTTTTTTGTTGATTCGTCTAAAGAATCATCACCCTTTCCTGCATTTCGGGAAGTTGTATTTCCAGTGTTGTTCCCATTGGATTTAATAGGAGGGACAAAATTACCACGGATGCCACGTCGTGGAACACCATATGATCTCCCACCATATAGCCTGTTGGCAGAATGGTTGTCGCATTGTGGTGAGACAGATGCATTGGGAGAGCCGATTGCACCTCGCTTTTGCTTTACTTCCATTTCCTGCCCAACTAACATTATTTCATCAACTCTTCTCCATAAGAAAGAATTGTTAATCAGGAAATAATCAAACACGTTTATTGTGAATAATTTACATTCATAGAATAGGAAATTGCCATTATAAGTTGTAATTAGTTATTATGAGTTGTAATTAGTCATTATGAGTTGTAATTACCGACACTATTATATATAGTATCAAATGCAATGAGAAAGACATCAAGCCAGAATTCATGACATGGTATCAGAAGGATTCGATCTAACCTGTGAATCCTTGTTCTCTTGGCTGAATAGCGACACCCCACTGGGTCACTCTTGAAATCGTGTTTCTTGTTTGTATTTCTCGAAATCTGAAATCTTTCAATTGCCGTTTCGTGATTTCTTCATTGTTGTTGCTTCGTGATCTTGATTCTGTGTTTACCGCACGTTGTTTCGGTGATCGTTAATCATTTGGTGCTGCTAACATATTGTGCTTTGCGATTCCGTTTCGTATTCTCGGCGATTCCGCTTGGTGATCGTTGTTCTTGGTGATTCTGTTCGGTGATCGTAGTTTCATTGTTGAATTGTTGGCGATTTCTAGATCGTGGGTGTTTCTTCACCGTTCGTTAGCTACTGCGTGGTTTCCTGGTTTAGCTACCGCGTGGTTTCCTGGTTTGCTTCCCATTGTTTTACTATTTATTTAATTGGTATTATTAAATAAATTGGTTGCACGTGCACACTGAGTTTGGATTTATCCTGTTTATTTAACAATACAAAGGGGTTATATCTAATGGCAATGGAAAATGAAAAGAATTTTTGTGTCCGTTTTACCGGCAAGAATTATTCTGCATGGGAATTTCAGTTCAAGATGTATGTTAAAGGAAAGGGATTATGGAGTCATTTAGATGGTGTTTCTAAGGCACCGACGGAGAAACCTGGTTTAGATGCGTGGGAAACTAAAGATACTCAAATCATCACTTGGATTCTCAACAGTATTGATCCTCACATGATCAATAACTTACGCTCTTTTTCAACTGCTCAAGAAATGTGGAATTATCTAAAGCGCATTTACAACAAGGGCAATTCGGCAAAATGTTTTCAGTTGGAGTTAGAAATAGCCAACTACAAACAAGGTGATTTGTCTATTCAAGAATACTATTCTGGTTTTTTAAATCTCTGGGCAGAACACTCTGCTAGTATACATGCTAATGTTCCCAAGACCTCTCTCGCGGCTGTTCAAGGGGTTTACAACACAAGTGGTCGAGATCAATTTCTCATGAAATTACGCCCAGAATTTGAGGTTGTCAGAGGTGCCTTGCTGAATAGGAATCCTATTCCTTCTTTAGATACATGTGTTGGAGAACTCCTAAGGGAGGAACAACGTCTTATTACTCAAGGAGCCATGTCTCATGATGCTACCATTTCCGAGCCCGTGATGGTTGCATATGCTGCTCAAAGTAAAGGTAAAAATCATGATATGAAACATGTTCAGTGCTTCTCTTGCAAACAATTTGGTCATATTGCCCGTAGCTGCAATAAGAAGTTTTGTAATTACTGCAAGCAACAGGGTCATATTATCTCTGAGTGTCCAACACATCCTCCACGACCAACACAACGTTCAGTACAGGCATTCCATGCAAATCATGCGGTTGGTCCTTCCACTAATGGGGCATCAAACGATAGTGCTATACAACCTGAATTGATTCAACAAATGGTACTTTCCGCTCTCTCGGCCTTGGGAATTAAGGGTAAGTCTTCTAATGTTTCTTGCCCATGGTTTCTTGATTCGGCTGCATCCAATCACATGACAGGTTCTTCAGAGTATTTGAACAATTTACACTCTTATCATGGTAATCAGAAAATTCAAATAGCTGATGCTAATACTTTATCTATTACGGATATTGGCGACATCAACTCTGATTTTCGGGACGTGCTTGTATCACCTGGACTTGCGTCTAATTTATTATTTGTTGGTCAATTGGTAGATAAAAATTATGATGTTAACTTTTATCGTGATGGTTGTCTTGTGCAGGAACAGGTGTCGGGGAGAGTGATCGCGAAGGGGCCTAAAGTGGGAAGACTGTTTCCACTCCATTTTATTTCTAATCATATATCTCTTGCTTGTAATAATGTTTTGAACTCTTATGAGGATTGGCATAGAAAATTAGGTCATCCAAACCCTGTTGTTTTGTCCCATTTATTTAAAAATGGTTTGTTGGGAAATAAAAATGTTTCTAATGCCTCTATTTCATGTTCCTATTTGCAAATTAGCTAAAGTAAAACACTTCCTTTTCCATCTGGTGCTTATCGTGCTTCCACTTGTTTTGAAATGATTCATAGTGATGTATGAGGTATATCTCCTGTAGTTTCTCATTCTCACTATAAATATTGTCACATTTATTGATGATTATAGTCGTTTTGTTTGGATATATTTCCTTCGGTCTAAATCTGAAGTGTTTTCTGTGTTTAAGAAATTTTTAACATGTGTTGAAACTCAATTTCAAGCAAGTGTTAAAAAATTTCGCTCTGACTCTGGTGGTGAGTACATGTCTCATAAGTTTCAGGAATACCTTCAACAAAAAGGCATCTTGTCGCAACGATCTTGTCCCAATATCCCTCAACAAAATGGTATTGCAGAACGGAAGAATCGTCATTTGCTTGATGTAACACGCACATTGCTTCTCCAAGCTTCAGTACCATCCTGATTTTGGGTAGAAGCTCTTTCCACAGCTGTCTTCTTGATCAATCGTCTTCCTTCAACGGTTATTGAACTTGATTCTCCTTTCTTTCGTCTTTTTAAAATTCATCCTGATTATAGTGCTTTACATACTTTTGGGTGTGTGTGTTTTGTTCACTTACCTCCTTTTGAAAGGCATAAGCTTGGAGCACAATCAGTTCAATGTGCATTTATGGGATATAGTCACTCTCATAAGGGATTTGTGTGTTATGATGTCACTAACCATCGTTTTCGCATTTCAAGAAATGTGACATTTTTTGATAATCAGTTTATGTTTCCCTGTGTTTCTCCTGCCATTAATGATATTGTTACTCTTCCTAAGTTTTCTATTATGCCTCAATCTATAGAACGTTATAAACCAGGTCATGTATATGTCAGAAAACACAGACAGCAGGTTCCCACACCCCTTCCCGACGCTGAACCGCCACCTGATCCTGTACCGGTTGAACCACGGCGTTCTGGTCGAATATCTCGTGCCCCAGATAGATATTCACCAGACAGGTATGATTCCTCACATACTTCTCTGACTGCCACACTCTCTAGCATATCTATTCCTACTTGTTACTCACAGGCTGTTAAGGATGTGCGATGGATAAAAGCAATGAATGAAGAGCTTCAAGCTCTTCAAGAGAATTTCACATGGGATATTGTCTCTTGCCCTCCCGATGTAAAACCTATAGGTTGCAAATGGGTGTATTCTGTGAAATTAAATTCTGATGGGTCCCTCAACCGTTACAAGGCTCGTTTGGTTGCGTTAGGAAACAAGCAGGAATATGGAATTGATTATGATGAGACATTTGCACCGGTTGTCAAAATGACAACTGTCCGCACGATCATCTCTATAGTTGCTTCTAGTGGTTGGACTCTTCATCAAATGGATGTGAAGAATGTTTTTCTTCATGGTGACCTGAGAGAAGATATTTATATGACTCCACCTCAAGGCTTATTCTCGTCATCTAAAGGCGTGTGTAAGCTCAAACGCTCCTTATATGGTTTGAAACAGGCACCTAGAGCATGGTACGAGAAATTCCGCTCCACTCTACTTGGATTCTCCTTTATTCAGAGTCAGTATGATTCATCTTTATTTATTCATAGCACATCCACGGGTATTGTTCTGCTTCTTTTGTATGTTGATAATATGGTTATTACTGGTTCGGATCATGCTTCCATTCAGCGACTTAAGCAACAGTTACAAGCCTCATTTCACATGAAAGATCTGGGTAATCTACATTATTTTCTTGGTCTTGAGGTTCATTCTACATCCAAGGGCATCTTTCTCCATCAACACAAGTATGCTACAGATTTGATTTCTATGGCCGGTCTAGAATCGGCTAACCCGATAGATACTCCTCTTGAGGTTAATGTTAAATATCATCGTGATGATGGTGATCTTTTGCCTGATCCCTTATTGTATCGACAACTTGTGGGCAGCCTCAACTACTTGACTATTACTCGCCCTGACATATCTTTTGTTGTTCAACAAGTAAGTCAATTCATGCATTCTCCTCGTCGTCTTCACTTGGCTGCGGTTCGTCGTATAATTCGCTACTTAAAGGGAACCTCTCACCGCGGATTATTCTTTTCCGTTGGAATTTCTCTTCAGTTGAGTGCTTATAGTGATGTTGATTGGGCAGGGTGTCCTGATACTCGTCGATCTGTTACTAGTTGGTGCATGTTTCTTGGTTCTTCATTGATCTCTTGGAAAAGTAAGAAGCAAGCAAGAGTTTCTAAATCTTCTACTGAATCAGAGTATCGTGCCATGTCTGCTGCTTGTTCAGAAATACTTTGGCTTCGTGGTCTTTTGGCTGAATTTGGATTTCCCCAAACAGAGTCAACTTCACTTTATGCTGACAATACAAGTGTCATTCAAATTGTTGCAAATCCTGTTTTTCATGAGCGCACCAAACATATCGAAGTTGATTGTCATTCAATACGTGACGCCTACGATAATCGAATAATATCACTTCCTCCCATCAGTACTCAGTTGCAGGTTGCAGATATTCTTACCAAGGCTGTTCCACGCCCACGACATCAGTTTCTTGTTAGCAAATTGATGCTCCTTGACCAGCCGCATCAATTTGAGGGGGGATGTTAATCAGGAAATAATCAAACACATTTATTGTGAATAATTTACATTCATAGAATAGGAAATTGCCATTATAAGTTGTAATTAGTTATTATGAATTGTAATTAGTCATTATGAGTTGTAATTACCGACACTATTATATATAGTATCAAATGCAATGAGAAAGGCATCAAGCCAGAAGTCATGACAAGAATTACTTAAGAAAAAAATAGGAAAAAATTGTCATATTAACGCTGAAGATGACTGACGAAGAGTGTTTTTAATAGAGCGAGTTTACTCTTCACCTTTTAAGGGTATTTCCTTATAAAGAATGGATAATAAAGTTTCATATAGGAAGTATATCATTCTTCTTGAGAGGCCATAGTCATCAATAACAAAAAAAAAGGAAGAGAGAAATTTGATGAATAAGGTAAATAAAATTATACCAACTTTGCTCTGGCAGTAACGAACCCGTTGCCAGCAACATCGAGATTAACTTCTTCCTTGGTTGAAGGTGACTTGACATAGCCAACTCTTGGGCTATTATTTTCAGTGTGTGCACGTTTTGTTGAAAAAGTGTTTCCATAAGCTCGTTCCTCTCCTTCTACATCAATAACAGAAGAGAAGTCAGGACCCTTTGTATTGATGGAATGTGATTGAGGCCTTCTAATAATCATGCAGTCCTCGGAGCTGTTATTTTTCAAGTTGAAAAAACTTTTGGAACCATTACTAGTCCTCAAGCTGCTTTTCCCATACAAAGATGTTAACTTTGCTTGCACCCCTTCCTTTGAGGCTTCCTTTTCTGCTTTGTTTTGCTTCCTCGATTGATCAACCTGGAACTACAAAAAAAGAAGTATGTATATTCGAAAATCAGTATCTCTAGAATCTGGAGGAACCAAAATTAATAGAGTTCAATCAACTGCAGTCCAGTTTCTTACCAATTGATTGCAATCTTTTTCTTTAGATGGCTTGAGAAGAGCTTGAAAATATTTTGAATTCTGTATCTTTTCAATGTCAATATCTCCTGATGTGCCAAAAACAGGTCCTGGTGACCTCTTTACTTGCTCAAAAGCTTGGCTAAGGAAATAGATAGGAATAAAAATCTTGAGAAACATGGCAGCAAGAGGAAAATTTACAAGGCATAAAAATGGAAGAAAATTGATATCAATCAATCAAATATCATTTGAGTTTAAACGTTGCATCACAGATTCTAAAAGTAACCAAGAGTGTGTTTAGGTAAAAATTAGCAAAAAAACAAAACACTTAAAAGAGAAAACATAAGACGTGATTCATACTATGTTTTCTATATCTACAGACAATGCCAGAATCTCCACTATTATAAATAAGAAGCTACAAAGACTACAATTCAACAACAAAAGCATCCTCTCGACACATTTATAGAATCACTTTCAATTTGTCATTTTCTAGCCCCTTAGTGCTATTTCTATCTATCAACATTGAGCAAATCCAAAATATGCATGAAATTTCTCTTTGGGACTAATTTAGTTTAATATATCTGCTATACTATATTGTGACAATCCTCTGCAATTTGATTCTAGTCTCAGTCCTCAAGAAGTGACACCTTGTAAATATGCTTGATCTTCTCTTGAGTTTTGATAAACAAGGCCCTTTGCCAAACAAACAGCACTCAAATTGTCACTGAATATAACAGCATGCTCGTGTGGAAAACCCAAATCCTCTTTTTGGCCTTAGGTACTAGCTTACTGTCATTTGCATGATAAAGCCAAACGCAAAATTTACTCAATACAGATCTCCTATTTAGCCTTATTTATGTGAATATTCTATTACTCAGTTTTTATTTAACCTTTTAAAAGCTAACAATGCACAATATACTCAGCTCACAATCAGATCTTGGAGAAATTTGACCGAATTTTTCAAGTTTCAAATAAATGCAAACACATCACACCACTCTCAAGTAATTAAGACTGTAACAGTAGTTTACTTGGAGTTATCCAACAAATACCATCAAACCTTAGCAACCAAAACCTAATTCATTTAACTTATAACAAATACACATCACTTCTTACTCTTCGACAACAGGTCCAGTTCTTTTTTAATTATTTTTATTATATCAAACATAAATCAGAACACATATACACATATCATGGTACATTGTTCCGACAGCCTTGACATATCCAACAACTTCTCTGGAATTCAGCAAATTCTGATGAAATTCTTTAAAACAAATTTTGAACCAGTGTTATATTCTTCTAATATATAACATTTAGCTTCAAATTCAAAAACATATTATTACATATAAAACTTTCAAATTCAAAAACATATTTATTACATATAAAACTTTCAAATTCAAAAACATATTTATTACATACAAAACTAAAACAGAATACATATATCATGTTCCATTGTCCCAACAGCCTTGCCTTATCCACCAAATTTCTCCAATCCAGAAAGTTCTGATAAAATTCTTTAAATAAAAAAATTCTAATCCACAATGCATTACTCTAAACCTAATATATAACATGTAGGTTCAAATTCAAAATAATTATTTATCAAATTAAAACAGAGTACATATATACCCTGTTCCATTGTTAAAACAGTCATGACTTATCCAACAAATACTGCTGAATTCAGAAAATTTTGATCAAGTTTTAGAAAAACAAAAACAAAAAATAATTATATATCAAATTTCATTAAAATATCTTTGCAATTTTGATACAATTTGATATATAATTCTATTAAAATTATATATCAAATTGTATGTCAAATTCTATCCAACAATCCTCTGCACTTAACCACGTTGAATTACTCAAATATATGATAGATAACTTCAAAATCCACAAAAATATATATATCAAATTAAAACAGAATAGATTTATATCATGTTCCATTGTTCCAATGACTTTGACTTATCCGACAACAACTCCTGAACTCGGTAAATTCAGATCAAATTCTATTAAAAAATCTAACAACGTTGGATTACTCAGATATATGATATATGGCTTCAAATTTAAAAAAAAATAAAAAAAAAACTAAATTATGCATCAAACATAAACAAAATACATATATGATATACATCATATGTTCCACTGTTTCAACAATTACTTTCTAAATAGGCAACTTTCTCATTAAGTTCTATAAACAACTACGCCTAATTTTCCAAAGTTCTCATTAAGTTCTATAAACAACTACGCCTAAAAAAAAAATTCTAACCACATTGCATTCCTCAAATATATGATGACATATAGCTTCAAATTTAAAAAGTAAAAGTATATATCAAACCAAAACAGAATACAGCCTTGTCTCATTCGACAAATAACTTTCCAATCCAATTCATCAAATTCTGATCAAATTATTTAATAAAAAATTGTAAGCGCATTGCATTACTCTAATACACTATATCTTCAAATTCAGAAAAAATATATTGCAAACTAATACAAAATACATATATATCAGTTCTATTGTTACAACGGACTTTACTTATCAAGCAAAATCTATGAAGCAAGTACATCATTAACACAACACTGACATGTCGACACCAGAAACCCGGCACTGACACATCGACACCAAAAACACGGCACTGACACGTCAACACCAGAAACATGACACTGACAAGTTGACACCGGAAACACGACACTAACAAGTCGACACAAATAATAATTTAAAGAAATGTATAACTTAAAAATAATTATATAAGTGTCGGATTCGGATACCGACACTAACATGGATACACTTTTTTTTCAGAGGTGTGTACTACAAAAAACAAAATATTCTCCAATTTAGAAAACTCTCATCGAAGTATTTAAATAAAAAATCTCTAACCACATCTCTTTACTTAAAAACTCTCGAAAATTTCTCATCAAATTCTATGACCTAAAAAAACCCTAACCACATAGCACTACCATAATATACATACATACATCACAAAATTCAAAACAAATATATCCAAATTCTAATAACATCGACACATATCACATCAGATCAATTCATTTTCTTCACCGAAACAGATCTACGCATACACATAAACGATCAATATTTACCTATTAGTTACTGGAGTTATCGATTTTCTGGCGGTGTGAAGGTAGGTTAAAGCTTGACGACGAATGTGTTGAATGAACGCTTGATCGATTTCCGATTGAGAATGAGAATCTAGGAATCCGAGGAGACGAAGAGAAAGGATGTAAGCAGAAGAGAAATCGTAGTTTTCGATGGCGCGTTCTACGCCGAACAAGAGAGAGTGTAGTCTTTTGAGATTTTCGTCTACTTGTTTTCTCCAACATTTTTGAGATTCTTCCATTTGAGTTCGAGTGAGTGAGAATTGGAATGGAATGGGTGAAGAATTTGAATTTGTGTGTTTTGATTGTAGGAGGGTGAGTGAGTGAGATTTTATTTTTGTATTCTAACCTAATTCTTTTCTCCCGCCATTTCACCTCTTTTGAGCGCCACCAGCCCAATCTTTAGTTTTTTAAAAGCATATTTATCACTTAAATACTATCACTTAGGGTGCCAATTTAGGCATGCCCGCCCGATTTAATCTCGTTTTATAAAAATTTATAAAAAATATGATGGCCGAATGAATGAATAAGGTAGAAATAGATTGAATTGAGTTAGATTTTATCAAATCTAAATTTGTTACGTAAAAAATCAAAAGTGTAAGTTTAGTTTATAGTAAATGAGAGACTAATTTTTAAGCATGAGTTTAACCTATTTGAATATTAAAAAAATAAAAATTAATTAATTTTTGTAAATACACAATTCAACTCATGTTTAAATAAACTAAAAAAAAGACTTATTCGAGTTTGTTTAATACATAAGTTTTGTAATACTATTCTTTTAAGAGAATTTATAAAAACAATTTATGGTTAAATATATTTTTGGTCCCTATAAATTATTAAATTTTGTTTTTGGTCCATATAAAAAAATTGACATGTTTTAATCCTTACGATGACGAGAATACTACACATGGAAAAAAAATACGAATATATATCAGGATATATGATTTAACTTGTTTTATCAAGTAGCATCACTGATATAATCAAAATTGTGAAAATATACTTGCACTATGATCCATGTAATTTTGTTTGCTTTACACTTTAGTACTTGAGTATCTCTTTGTGATCGAAAAATTTGTATAACTCTAACAAAATATAAACGAATATTTAGAACAAACTCACATAAATAAATAAATAAATATACAAACGAATATTTAGAACAATCTAACTTACGTGTCAACCATCTTCTTCATATCTGGGTATTTTGTCCAATCACCTTCTAACGAATTCAGATAATATACAATTTCTCTTATAGGATTAATCGCAACCAACAACCAATGTCCACTGTAAGATTAACAAAGGTTAAATAAAAACTTTTTACACAACGTCAAAATACGAAAAATTATAATAGATGAAGTTAAAATGAAATGGTAAAAAACAAATTTTATGTATCTTTGTTGGCCATAAATGTACGGACAAAGTACTCTTTGACTTCATCTGATCTTTGATCGATTAATCGTGAATTAATATTGTTGGGAGATAAGAAACAAAATCTTTGTTCTAATTGATGTGAGCGCATCAAGTTGTCATACATGAACCTTAAATAAAAGCATCATTAGCATTAAGACTATTCATTGAAATGAGTAAATAAATTGTTCAATTAATTAAATAAAGTTGATTGGAGTATATCTAATGTATGTATTGATAACACTGAGGCCTAATTCTGAATATCCAAAAACTTGATCCATATCCTCTTTAATAATTGTTTCGTAATAGATATTGGAATGCTCACAATTTGTTTTTCCTCGAATTCATTAAAACAAGATAAACTGACTTTCTTTTAATGCTCAAAAATTTAAAATCAATTTGTTTCGGCAGCCAATTATCATGCTAAATTTTAACATTTCTTTTGTTTACAATCTCATATTGTATAAGAAACTTGCACTTAATGTTTTCTTTTAAAGAAACAGGATTTGACAACAACTCAAATTTGTAACAGCTATTCATCACAGAAACTTGACAACAACTCAAATCAAAAGAAATCAAAACTTACAGAAATGTCGAAATGATCAGAACAGTTGAAGATGCAATTTATTGTCGAACTGAAACAAAGGGAGTTGTTCCGGGTGACTTACAGTTGTTGCTTGTGGAGAGGAATTTGTGAGGATATCGACTGAGTTGAGTAGAGGTTGAAGAGAAGAGAAAACGGTTGAGCTTGCTGAACAGGGAAAAGCGTTTGATACTGTGAACCACGACAAAGGAGAAGGTGTTAATCGTTGAAGAGCTGGAGAGGTGGAGAAGGTTGTGCAGTCTGAAGCTGATCGAAGAGATGATGAAGTAACGCGAAGGTGATAGGGTTTTCGGTAAGAGATTCGAGAGTTGCAGAGAGAGATGTTTTAAGAGAATATGGGAAAAAAATATGAGTTTTAGGGTTTTCGTATTTTTAATTTAGAAATTAGAAATTAATGACATTAGGCAGCGCTTTCTGATGTATTTCCTTTAGCAGCACTTTTTTTTTATTTAAAAGTGCTTTCTGGTGTATGGCCCATACCAGCGCTTACATGAAGCGCTTTCTAAATACATCCTTTAGCAGCGCTTTCTAGAAGCACTTTCTAAAGTGTAGGTATGTATGGCCTTAAGCAACGCTTTTTAGAAGCGCTTTCTAAAGTAAGTCTTTAGCAATGTTTTTTTTTCTCAAATTTTATTTAAAGCTATAGCAGCGCTTTAGGAAAAAAACATTGTCTATAGTGTGTTGTCTAAAATAAATTTTGTAGTAGAAGTGTGGTTTTAGCAGCGCTTTGGACCTATGGCAGCGCTTTTTACTGTTGGACTTATAGTAGTGCTTTGAATTTAGGCAGCGATTTCTAGAATTTATTTTTTTTATTTCAGTTTTAATTTATCTTAGGCAGCTCTTTCATAAAGCGATGCCTAAAGTGTGGTTTAGGCAACGTTTTTTTCTAAAGATATGTCTAATGTATATAGTTTTAAAATTTACAATTTTATCAGGACATATAGCAGCGTTTTGGTACATAAGCGATGTCTAAGGTGTGCTGCCGAAAAGCAGTTTTGGCGTAGTGTTTTAGTATCGTTATATTTTAGTTTGTTTGTCTATATAAAACATTAATTGAATTTCTAATTTACATATATTCAAATGAAATAGGCTTTTAAATAGACTAACAAATTAATTAGGCATTCGAAAAGGCAAGACTCAAACCTAAAAATAAATTTATGATAGACTATATGTCAGGTTTAGACTTTGAAATTTTTAACAGGTCAGACTTATGTTTGACAAAGTCTAACTCAGTTGAACATATTCTCACCCTTAGTTTAAATGGTGGTTAATGATTTTAAAAATCAATTTTAAAATTAAAATATTTTGACAAAATTGGGTTTGAGTTGGTTTACTACTTAATTTTAAAATAGTTTAAAAGAATAAGTTTTAAAAATTTTGTTTTTATTTTTAACTTAATACATCACTCCCAATAATTATTTACCACTGCTCCAACCATCATTACGATGATCACCTACAATTACTACATTATTCTTTGATGAGGGTTTGGCACAAGACATCAAGATCAAATACAAACAATTTTTCCTTAAAATATAAGAATTTATTGGTGAATCTATAAAAGCAACGCATATTATGGTCATCTTTGACATTTAAAGACTAATTATTTTCATTTGGTATTTGATACATAGTGCACTTTGGGACGAGTAACGAAAGTTGTGATTAAAAAAGGGATATTGATCAATAGGAGCCCTTGGTCAGAGTATTTCTGTCTCAGAGCATCAACAAGTTTTTCCTTACAACAAAATGACGGAGTTTCGATAAATTCAAACATAAGATATAGGTATAATAAAGTATCAGATAAACTACACTTATAAATTAAAACATCATTAAAAAAAGTAAAACCAATTATCGTAGATATGGTTAACTTAAATTTCATTGCATGTTGAAAAGTGAAAAGTGCATTTAATAGGCCAAAAAACATAATTAAGAATTCACATTGACCATTAAATGTTTTAAATACAATTTTATGTGCATCCCTAATTTGATGAGAGCCTAAGTGTAAGTCTACCTTAGTACAAACAAATGCATAGTCCAATTAGCTTTAAAGTTCATCAATTATAAGAATAAGAAACATATTTTTAACCAATCTCATTTTATTTTGAATTACAATAATGAGATATAGAAAAAGTGTTTGTATTAGGGACGATGGTTGCAACATATAACATGTCTTAGAAGATAGTGGTTATGAGTTCTTTATTAAGTGGAGATAATGATATGATTTAATATCTTTGGGTAAGATTTCAGAGAGTATGAAAATATGGGTGTCAAATTCTTGAAGGCGGAGGTCCATGAAATTCTTGAAAAATAGGAGGTAGGACTTGAGAATGAATTTAAGGTTTATGATATAGTTGGGTAAAAAATATTATATGTGTTGAGGTCTATTTTGAGGGTATTTTGTTTAAAAGATGAACAAATGCATATAAGCAACTATATTGGTACAGAGAATGTGGGTTATAAGTTATATGGGTTGGGTTTGATGGAGTTTCCTTTTTTCATATCATAAATGAATGGAATATAATAGAAATGAGCGGAGTGGAATGTAGTAGAATAAAACGAGTTGGAATAAAAATTATATTTCATAATTTAAAAAATTTATAATGTAATAAAATAAATTTTTTATTTCATTCAAATCGGATGGAAAAAATAAGCGATAAAATGAAATGAAATTTATACTATTTTATTATGCTGCACTTCATCCGATTTTAAATTATCCAAACTATAAAATATTACTCTATTTCATTCATACCGCTCCGCTCCATTTAATTTCACCAATTCAAATTAAACCAACCATAAAGAAAAGAATTTTATTGTTCAAAAAAAGGTTAATAAAATATATTAAAAAATGTAAATATATAGACAAAATAGTAATAATCACTAAAACTCAAACACAATCTTGAGTGCTATGGCATCCAACCTAAAATATAAAATGGTCAATTAAAAAATATAAAATGGTATATTTGAAATAAATTAATGTACTTAAGTGGCACATATATTTATAATTTATTTTTTTTATTGATCAAGTGCTTTTTTTTATATTGATTACCATCAAGAACTTCTTCAATTTTTTTAATATTTAAGTGCAGCATGATATAAATTTAAATCAAATTTTTCGAGTAACATTAATTCTACATATCATTCAATCATTTTATGAGACTCTATGACCTCAACTTTTCTAGGAGATGAATTATCTTAGTCTCGTTAGATGTGAGATACTTATAATCGTATTTAGGGATTTGTCTTTTCAGACCAAAGGGAAGATAGGGGTGTCACCCTCCTATTTATTGGTATTTTTAGTAAATTAAATCACAATTTTAGTTCACTTAATGTATTAAACTAAAAAAAAAATCTTAAGGACACTTTGTGCAAAATAAGATAACAACAAGTGTTTGTGTTTGAAACTTAAATGTTTGAGTATTAAGAGTTTGAATAAAAATTGTGATCGAAACAATGGAGGATTTCTTTGAAAGAAGAAAGTGAACAAAAATTATAATAAATATCATTAAAGTAAATGCTTTGAATTAAAAGACTTGAAGAATTTAAAGAAAAGGCGCAGACTCATACATCTTCTCTCAAATTATTTCTCTCTGTGACTTTGATACTTTAGTTCTATAGAGAATACTTAATGAAATTTGTGATATTTGTTACATAAATTGAAGTCAACATATATATATATATATATATATATATATATATATATATTATCACAAGGCTAACCCTCGACAGCGATTATCTCTACAACAATCAACATGTGTCCCCCTATGTGGATCCCAGTCTTCCAGTTTCTTCCACGTATCTTTAACGTTTAAATTACTGCAAACTACCTACGCTAATACCTTCGAATTCCCTAACTACCTCTAACGAGAATCTCCATTCGAATCTCATAATATTGTCGAAACCAACTTGTTCAAATAACCTTTGGATTCAAAAATACACTAAGTCCCTAAAATCTGATGGGTGTGTCGAATCTGACACTTCAACACAACATCTTCGTGTTGAAGTATTGATTTGTGCACACCTTTTTAAATTTCTAGACATGTTTTAAAGAGAGAGTGATCATAATCTTATAGATATTTGTTCTCGAGACTCTTCCAAACCATGCTCGGTGGGCACCTTAGTTTCTTTATCCTATGAACTCCAAAATACACTAAGTTCCAAATAATATGATAAGTTAGTCAAATCATATTGGTCGACATGACTAGTGTGCCGAAGGCTGAGTCTTTTTACACTTCATCATTTTTAAACATGGCCATTCCTATTCTTTGTCGAATCCTTCAGCTAAAATCTTCAGGCTGACAAATACCCCCCCAAAATTCCATTTTCGATCATATGCACGCGATGGAAGAAATGCAGTGTTTTTAGTAACAACTCGACATTATTTAAAGTAGCATGCTTACATGATAGTCATCACGACCACTTTTACCAAACCGTTACGTTAGTGTACATGCATGCACTTAGCATCATTACTTTGATTTCCTAGGACATTGTGGGCCCCAAAAACAATTTACAAATAATGAAATCATTTAAATGATTTTTTAAATCAGAAAATCCAAGTGCCACTTGTCCAAATTTGATGGAGACTGTGATACAGTGGCAGAACCGACTGTTTGATGTTGGTTTGCATTTTCCGTTTTTTGCGTTTTGTGTTTGCAAAATGTCGCGGTAAGCAAGAGTCGCCACCGACTTTTATTTCATCCAATCGGAAAGGAAAAAAATATAGAAAAAATCCTTTTTCGAGATATTCTGAGTACAGGGGGTAGATTATAGATAGGGAAGGTGTTAGCACCCTTTCTATCCATGGTTTTTCATGGGCTCTTAGATACTTGCTCATCTTTTTAAAATTGCTTGTGTATGTGCTTTGCTTTGAAACAGTTTGACTTCATGATAACCCTTGTATCAGTCCTCAAAGGTGTGACGAAGTTGTTTTTGAAATTTTGTTTGAAAAGTGTAAGTGTGAAAAGTTTTGATTTGAGCAAGTACCTATTAACATCTACCTACTCGAAAAAAGATTGTTTCTATTCTTGTTTCTTTAGACAACGTCATCCTACTATTGAGAAATAGGTAGCACCGTCGTTGGATTTACAAGGGTCAATTCGAAAGGGACGTACGATCATTAAAGCAATGTTAGGACACCTTAGTAATAAGCCTAGAGTCTTAAGATCATATTCGAGACAACATTTCCGAGGCAACATTCGAATGGGACGTTTGATCTTTTTAGACAGGATGGCAACCACTAAGACACCCTATGCTTAATGATCGTTTACCGAAGGCAACCGAAGTGAGAGTATACCCTAAGAGTGATATGTGCGAGTGATTTGTTTTAAGTTATTTATCTTTGCACATTAGGGTTTTCTAACCGTATTAATTTGTCATGCATTCTTGCCATACAATCCTATTAGCATACATCTATACAGTTAAATATTTACAAGAATTAAAAATGCGAGAAAATAAATCTACGCTATTACAAGGCTTCGGGGAGGGGGATTAATTACATGGCCAAAAACCCGAGGAAAAAGCGATAAGTAAAAGCCCTAAATTAACTATTATAAACCAGTGAGCAGTTACAACAATATTGGCAAAAATAATAATAAGCGCGCGATGAATCAAATACGAAACGACTATGGTTTTTACCCTTGACTAAACCTATTTGTGATTGATTAAAAAAAAGAGGATGTTTTGTCATGTTTTTGTTATTTAAGAAAATAAAGAAACAATTAAATTAAAAAGAAAATCCTAATTCTAATTAATTTTAAATTAAGAAAAATAAATTAATTTATTCTAAAAAAAATCTATTTTTGTGTTTTTATTTATTTGAGAAAAAATAAAAGACTCAAATCAAGAACTTAACCTAATTCTATTTGATTTTATTGATAAAATAAATTAAAGTTTCCCTAAGTTAAACTAAATTAAATTAAATTTGATAATAATAAAAAACTAATTCTAATTTTTTTGTGAATTATTAATTTTATGATTTTTTTTATGAAAAATAATAATTAATTTTGTAAATTAAAAATAATTAAAGGAAGTATAAAAAGAATTAAAAAAAATAAAGAAAAGATGAGATGGGCCTGTGCTAGCAATTATGGAGGTATATTGTTGAAATTTTGAGCCCAAATAATCCAAGCATGTTTGACCTTGCTGGTTCCCATGCAACGTTGACTTTGAGGTACATGGTAGGGCTCCAATGATGAGGCATTGGATCTGGCTAGCTGGTGAATCTGATGGTTGAATTTGGATGGCCCATGGTGGACGCTTGAGGCTGCAGTGTACCTAATCACATGAAAAAAAATAATGCGAAGAAAGGTTGGGACCTGGGGATCGAACCCAATCCCTTAGGCTCTCTCCCAATACCACGCTGCCAACTGAGCTACTTTGTTTATTTGTACATATAATAGAAATAAACAATATAATCAAATCACGTGATGTATTCAGACAAAAATGCGCGAAAATTCAAACCATCCAACTAGTGAGTGCCACGCATCGTCTTCTTCCACAAATCGTCGTTTTAGGCAACAAAACTTTTACCTACGGACTCTTCGCTGTAGCTACAGACCTGTTCATCTCAAAAATTATATACAAGCAATATAAATGACAAACGCTAGTATCAATCAACTCGTCTCATCCCCACGAGCATCATGGTACCAGAGTCAACGCCCAATTTTTCCTACATTGAAAACCCCTAAACAAGAACACAAAACCCTGATTATGGCAATATCATGTACATGCATCAAAAATGAAATTAAATGGAAGGATTAGCTTGCAAACACGATGATAAACGTGAGTATAACAATCTAAAGTGCTAAAGATGCGTGAATTAGTGAAATTAGAATCAAGTTTTTGGGCAAATCGTGGGAGGTGTAGAGCACGATTATGGGCGTTTCAAGACCTGGGAGTGACTGGAATCGCTTTCTGGGATATCTGGGAAGGGATTGGTGCTCTTAAAATGCTTTGAAACTCGTTGTAGATTGGAAACTGATTCCCACTTTTTCTTGAATTTTTTCAGTTTTGTTCTTGGCTATGCACGACCTCCAAACCTTGTTCTTGCCTTGGATACGTTCAATATATATCATAAAGTGCATTAGGGTTGTAAAAACTGATCACATCTTTGGAAGTTTTCAAGATTTGATTTGATTTTCATGGCATATGTAAACTTGCTATATTGAGCCAAATTATGCCTTTCTTGTCCCAATCAGCCTTGATTCGAATTAATCATGATATCCTTGCATTATTTGATTGAGATCCTGTCCAAATATCATATCACAATATATATTTTGCATTATTCATCAATTATTTGATTTAATTGAAATTTTAATTAACAAAAAATCAAAATAAATTGAAAAGTGAAGAAAATAACATGAGGTTTGATATTTGGGTCGTGGATCATATTATAAGTGAGGTGCAAGCATAAAAAGTTGGGGCCCTTTAACAAAAAAATGCAAATTTGAGCATATTTGACTTTTGGCAATTTTGCAAAAATGGTCAATTTGCCCAATGCATAACTCTCTCAATTTTGATCCTAAAGAGGTGTTCTTGGACTTTTTATAAAGCTTAGGCTGTCCTCTAAGCAGCCCTTTTGGTCTCATCTCAATTGAGTCTTCCATGTTCATGTATGAAGCTTTGACCCAAAAGGTGTTTTTGTTGACTTTTCAAAATGACCTATAATGTCAAAATTCATATATTTTTGTGAGTACATATTCTGAACTTGGGATCTGAATATGAGTTGTAGGGAATTTGTTCCTCTTCAAGATGAGCTTTGGATGGATCATTTCTGATAAAGTATGAGAAAGTTATGCTTGATCAAAGTTGAGTTGACTTTTCCTACAAAACCCTAATTTAGCAACTTTTGGGTTTTGATGAATTATGAGCAATCCTTGAGGAATCATGATCAACCCTTGATCAAATGATGGATAATACTTCAAAATGAGTATGTTCACCAAAAATCTTGAAAGTTTGACTGTATGTGGACCACAATTTAATTTTGACCTAGCACAGTTGATTTCCAAACATCTGAGCAATTGACTGAGCAAACTTCTTCTGCAAGACTTGAAACTTGACATGGATGATCTTGAGGACATATTCGGACAATGGTAAGTATTTGAGTCCTTTGTGATCCATACATTTTGATGAAAATGGAAACCCTAATTTGAGATAGACTGCCTTATGAGAGAGTTTGTCTGGTCAACTCTTGAACTTTCTTGAGCAATTTGGGGACCTCACTTGCCATGTGTTGAGAAATATGGGAGGGCAAATTTTGGGGTACAACAGAGACATTGAAATGTTTTTTCACTATATATACACATTTGTTCTCTCATTTTCTCTTGTTCGTACTTCATTTTTCCTTAGAGCCCTAAAATTTCTTCATCTCATGCAAAACTTGCATTCTTGTCCATGTCAACCTTCTGAAAAAATGGCTTCTTCTTCTACACAACAACTCTCAGTCTCACTTGCTTCCGAAGTTTCTACTCCTATTTCACTTGGAGATTGTACCTACGTCCCTGAACCACCAATGGAGGAAGAAAAAGCCATGATATGGGTTTCTCATTTATTAATCCTTTTCTCCATCTCGAATATTATTCACGCATTCTTAGGTCCACTCCCTAGTTCTTGAAAAACCTAAACAGTTAAAGATATTTTTTCCTTGCTACCGTCTCTACAAGCCCCGAGCATTTGAAGATAAAGCCTATGAGTTAGGGTTCATGAGTTCATCCCGACGTGTTTTTCGTTCTGCTCCCTCTACAAAAAAAGTTGTTTATATCGAAGGGTTAGATAAAGTAAAGAAAAATAAAGAACAAGTCAGGAAAATACATGGTATATATGACCATATTCAATTATCTTGGGTTGGCCCTAAGTACAATTCCAATATGCTTATTTCAGCCCATTCTTTTGGGAATGTTCGACCAACACCTTTCACCTTCGTTGTAGAATGGTAACTCCCACCCTTTTGACGTAGTTTCCATTATTGGCCTTCAACCCACTGGGGAGACCTTCGATCCTATCCTCAAAACCAGAACCAAACTGAACTTCTCTTTCACCCATCCAAACTATAGTAACTTCATTAAAAATTACTAGGAAGCCCATTTTGGAGAAGTCTCGGGTCACAAGCACATTGCCTTCCTCGCCTTCTACTATCCCATTATGTCTTATGTGCTAGCTCTCTACAGGTAGCCAAGAAGTGTATAACTTTTGCAACCGAAATCCATAAAGGACATAAAATCTGCCTTAGCATGCTGATTTTAGGTTCTGTATGAACCTCTCGAGCTTTCTGCTTCTAGCCTAAACTCCATAGCTGATCCAAATTACAAGTTTATGGTTTCTGGACCTAAGTGGCTTCTGTAACTATGACTTAACATCACTTTTAAACCTTATTTGAGGGTCACTGTCCCCTGTGACTCAGCAAAACAAATTGAAGGAAGGCGAGTCGAAGCCACTGGGCTTATTCTACTGACTCTAGAAGATACTGACCTATCAACTACATACGCCTTTAAGACATACTTCCTCTTTGTCGTACCCTAATTTTGTTAGGACATTTTCATTCTACTGACATTTGAGAATAGTTCTGGTTCATTTTTATTATGGCCAAAATAGTGATAATAGTTTCTTTATCGTGACATTGATGTATGTTTTTATCATCATTCATTTGCATTTTACATTTTTTTTACTGATTTCACATCTTGTACTTTTTAGAACCATTCAATTTTTCACATCACTATTTATCATTCATCTTCTTATTTTTTTAAATGATATGTCATTTGCATTTTTTTTTTGGACATCGCATTTAAAAATCAACAATTGTTCATATTATACAAAATTTTAAAAAAACTACAAAAAGAATATTTCATTAATCTTCATGCGTTATCACATTTGTCTTTTTTTATCAAGTTTCTTTTTCACACTAAAAACAAAATATCCAAAACATCATTTCATTTATCATCACTATCATACATTCTCATGACATTTACAATACAAAGTTATCTTACCAAAGCCGTACAAAGTTCACAAAAAGACAAATTACAAAATTACAAAATATCTTTCATTCTCATCAAGATACATACATCATACATTATTTTACGGTAAAAGAGAAACTTCTCACGTACCATCTCTTTCACACCAAACAAATAAGGATCACATTTTTCATCACTCAGTCCTAACAAATTTTCACTCACACACTCATAATCTTAATGATATAAGTAGAGAATGGAAAATTCAGCATGAGAGATCTAAAGAATTCACACGAAAACCCTTTCCCATTTTCCTTCACCCTCTTCCTTTCACTCACCATCTTCAATCTTCTTCCATTCTCCACCATGACAACATTCACCTTCACATAAAACTCTCATCCTCCCTTCAACGTTCATCACCTTCACCATCCACACATCCTTTTCATCAACCCAAACCCCAACACAGAACTCCACCATGTAAAACTTTCCAACCAACCACCTTTATCCATCTCTGTAACACCACAATTTTATCCCGGTGAATTATATAAATAAATCATAGTTATAAAATTCAATCATGCAAACGAATCAGAACGTCACAAATTCTTCTATAAAAAATTCATTGCAGTCATCGTGAATATATAACACTTTCAAAACATCGGATGAACCATCATAACATTTTTAATTAAATAACTCAACATCTAGGCAGCGGAATTCTCAATAACAATTTTATCATCAATACAGCAACTTCGAAACATCACATATTTAATAATAATCAATTTAAAGTTCAACAACTGAAAATCAACAATAAAAAAACACAAGCGTTCATCCCCCCGAGTGTTACATATCAGAGCAATGACACCGACTCGAACTATTGAAGGTATACAACCTTCACTCTCGATTACCTGCACGCTACCAACATAAGGGCAACATTCAAACAGAAGGAGTGAAATATCTAACAATATAATAAAGCGCATGATAATTAATATATTAAATTAGATCAATAATATCACCACTTCTCATCTCATAATCAACAATAATTATAACGCATATACACATTCATCAACATCAAAATACACTTCTCTATGCAATCATATAATGCGACTCAATACTATGCAAATGCATGTGGTATCATTGGAGCAGAACTCCCATCTCAAAAATTTGTCAATTAATAGAGGCATCAACAAGGCATAGTCTTCATCTCAAAATTCTCCAATACAGGCCATCTCAACGAGCATAAGCTCCATCTCAAAAATGCAATGTATGCGACACAACCATGAATGTAATAACAACACCCAAGTTAACAACATCTCAAATTAAAAACATCTTAAAAACATCTCAAATCAACATCTCAAAATTCATCTCAAATTAACAACATCTCAAAATTCATCTCAAATTAACAACATCTCAAAATTCATCTCAAAATAACAACATCTCAAAATTCATCTCAAATTAACAACATCTCAAAAGCATCTCAACGTCTCGTCATCAACATCTCATATCATCATAATAATTCATCAAACATCATTTATTTAATATAAATCATCAACACAACATCATTAATAACTTCTCACTAACAACTCAGTTGTACAGTAATACCACATTAAATCAATACTGCTATTCTGTAACTCTAACGTCATTACCGTCACTATCCTACTGTCATAATTCAAACAGCAGCCTCTAAGCATCTCATCTTCATCATTCTATACAAAACCAGCACAATAATCAACACGGGAATTAATTCTAAATCCTAAATTGGCTACTAGGATTACACTTCTTATTCTTCATTTTAATCCCCTAAAACAAAGTTCTTCGCATTTGCTATTCAACGCTTCAAACGACATCTCAAACAGCATCCTAAAACTCAAGTTACAGCACTTTAAAACTGAATCTGCCAAAAATCAGGCATTATGGGTCGACACAAAACCCCTTGGATCGACGCATACTGCTTTAACTGCACAACATGAGTCGACGCATCCCATCATGGATCGACTCATCCCGAGCCTTGCATACAGCATGTATCGACACATGCATCCCACCGATCGACTCATCCCGAGTCTTGCACCCTTCATGTATCGACGCAAGCCTCTTCGTGTCGACTCATCCTGAGTCTAACATCGCTCATGTATTGACGCATCAAGTTTGAGGTCAACACATCCTGACCCTTCCTGCATAATTCCATGATTTCCTCTGCATTTCCACTACGGGATTAATGTTTTAGCCCTACAAACCTTATTATAATCATGATAAATCATCACCTAACATTATCCTATAATACTACATCGATCAAACAACATCATGACATTATTATTCATCTAAAATTCATCAAATCTTCATCATACATCATCATATACATCCAATTCAAGAACAAAACAAAAATCACCTCTAACCCCATATATCAATCATCATGATCCCAATTATAAAGTCAGAACCCCACCCTTACCTTAGATTGAAGATCGCTCTATAATTTCCGGTTGAACTCTCGCTCTTGCCGTCTTTCCTCTATTTCCAGCAGCTTCACGTTCTCTTCTCAATCCTTATTCTTTCTACTGCCTCTTTCTTTCTATTCCTCTAACAATAATAAAATAACATATTATTCTATTAACTCCTTATTGGGCTTAAAACCAACACGCCCCCTCTCATTACTTCTATTCCTTTAAAAACAAGCTCACATTAAATAATATTACACTTCTTATATTATTTCACCACATAATAATATTATACCTCTAATATTATTTCTCCACTTAATAAAATAAATCCAATTAATTATAACACCACTTCACAAATATTCCAAAAATAATTTAATTAAATAATTAATTAAATTACGGGCGTTACAACTCTCCCCCACTTAGAATATTTTCGTTCTCGAAAATTTACCTCAATCAAACAATTCAGGATAGGAGTCTTACATCTTGCTCTCCAACTCCCAAGTCATGCTTTCACCAGCAGCTCCTAGCCAACCACTTTAACCAAGGCAATCTCTTTGCCCCTCAGAGTGTTTATTTCACGATCCGCAATCCGTACAGGCATCATATCCATCGTAAGATTATCCCGTATTTGCACATCGTCCATATGAATCACATAAGATGGATCCGAAATATACTTCCAAAGTTGCGACACATGAAACACATCATGCAAATTCGAAGATTAGGCGGTAAAGTCACTCTATAAGCAACATTCCCCACTCTCTCTGAAATCTGATATGGTCCAATAAAACGAGAAGTGAGCTTCTTATACTTCAATGCTCGTCCAACATCAGTCACATGTGTAACTCTCAAAAACACATGATCACCAGCTTGGAGTTCTAAATCTTTCCTTCGCTTGTCATGATAACTCTTCTGTCTACTTTGTGAAGCTTTCATCTTTTCTCGAATCAACTTCACCTTCTCAGTAGTCTCACGAACAAGTTCAGGTCCAAGTACTACACTTTCACCAGATTCATACCAACATAACGGAGTTCTACATCTTCGACCATACAATGCTTCAAAAGGTGTCATCCCAATACTAGAATGATAACTGTTATTATAAGTAAACTTTATCAACGGAAGATAAGTATCGCACGAACCTCCCTGCTCAAGAACACAAGCCCTCAATAAGTCTTCCAACGATTGAATCGTCTGTTCATTCTGACCATATGTCTGAGGATGATACGTTGAACTCAACCTCAACTTAGAACCCAACACTTCTTGCAAACTCTTCCAAAAATCAGAAGTAAATATTGGATCTCTATCTGACACAATGCACAAAGGAACACCATGCAACTTCACAATCACACTAGTGTAAATCTCATCCAACTTCGACACTGGAAAACTGATGTTAATAGGAATAAAATGAGCTGACTTCGTAAGCCTATCAACAATCACCCAAATCGAATCATGTCCTCTTAAAGTATTAGGAAATCCTATCACAAAGTCCATTGAAATGCTATTCCATTTCCATTCTGGAACTTCCAACGGTTGCATCAACCCTGCAGGCTTCTGATGTTCAACTTTCGACTTCTGACAAGTCAAACATGCATACACAAACCGAGCCACATCACTCTTCATCCTAGGCCACCAAAACAAACCTTTCAAATCTTGATACATCTTTGTAGCTCCTAGATGAATACTCAACTTACTTATATGGATCTCTTCAAGTATCACTTTCTTCATCTCAGCATCATCAGGAATACAATTCCGGTTATGAAATCTCAACACACCTTGCGTATCTAGCTTAAAATCATTATTCTCAGACTGGTCAATCCCAACCATCAAATCTACCAGTTTCACACCCAACTTTTGAGCTTCTCTGATACTGTCTAAAAATTCATTATTAATCTTCAACATACCCAACATAACACTCTGCAGAGTAACCTCGCAAACTAAGCTCATATCTCTGAACTGCTCAATCAATTCCAACTCTTTAATCATCATTGCTGACATATGTAAAGTCTTTCGACTTAACGCATCAGCTACCACATTTGCTTTTCCTGGATGATAATTCAAACCGAAATCATAGTCCTTTAACAATTCCAACCATCTTCATTGCCTCATATTCAACTCCTTCTGATCAAATAAATACTTTAAGCTCTTATGGTCACTAAACACTTCAAATCTAGAACCATAAAGATAATGCCTCCAAATCTTCAATGCAAAAAAAAACTGCATCAAGCTCTAAATCATGCGTAGGATAGTTCTTCTCATGAGTCCTTAACTGCCTTGACGCATAAGCAACTACCTTACCATTCTGCATAAGCACACCTCCTAAACCCATCTTAGAAGTATCACAATACACCACAAAAGGCTCTCCTGGATTAGGCAACGTCAAAATCGGAGCCGATGTCAACCTCTTCTTCAATTCCGTAAAACTTTCTTGGCACTGAACATCCCACACAAACGCTCTACCTTTACAAGTCAACTTAGTCAACGAAAGTGACAACTTAGAAAACCCTTCGATAAACCTTCTATAATAACCAGCTAATCCCAAAAAGCTTCTGATCTCAGTAGCTGACCTCAGAGTTTCCCATTGCAACACAACATCAACCTTCGATGGATCTACAACAATGCCACTACCTGAAATCACATGACCAAGAAAACTGACCTCTTTTAACCAGAATTCACACTTGGACAGCTTTGCATACAACTTCTTCTCTTTCAAAATCTGCAATACTACTCTTAAATGTTCAACATGCTCTTCTTCTGACTTAGAGTAAATCAAAATATCATCAATGAACACCACTACAAACCGATCCAAATAAGTGTGAAAGATACGATTCATATATTCCATGAATACTCCTGACGCATTAGTAACACCGAAAGGCATCACTGAATACTCGTAATGTCCATAACGCATTCTGAAAGTCATCTTCTGAATATCTTCATCCTTCACTTTAATCTGATGGTAACCCGACCTCAGATCAATCTTGCTAAACACACGAGCATCCACCAATTGATCCATTAAGTCATCTATTCTTGGAAGCGGATAATTATTCTTAATCGTCACCTTGTTCAACTGTCTATAATCAACACAAATCCTCATACTTCCATCTTTCTTCTTCACTAACAACACTGGAGCACCCCACAGCGATACACTTGGTCTTACAACATAAACAACGATTAGAACTCAAATAACAATACTCGACTGTTAGACAACTACGACTCACGACAAGGTCGGACCAACTTTTTGCTCTGATACCAACTTTGTAACACCCCAATTTTACCCCGACAAATTATATAAATAAATCATAGTTATAAAATTCAATCATGCAAACGAATCGGGACGTCACAAATTCTTCTAGCAAAAATTCATTGCATTCATCGTGGATATATAACACTTTCAAAACATCGGATGAACCATCATAACATCTTTAATTAAATAACTCAACATCTACGCAGCGGAATTCTCAATAACAATTTTATCATCAATACAGCAACTTCGAAACATCACATATTTAATAATAATCAATTTAAAGTTCAACAACTGAAAATCAACAATAAAAAACAGCAAGCGTTCATCCCCCCGAGTGTTACATATCAGAGTAATGACACCGACTCGAACTATTGAAGATATACAACCTTCACTCTCGATTACCTGCACGTTACCAACATAAGGGCAATATTCAAACAGAAGGGGTGAGATATCTAACAATATAATAAAACACATGATAATTAATATATTAAATTAGATCAATAACATCACCACTTCTCACCTCATAATCAACAATAATTACAACGCATATACACATTCATCAACATCAAAATACACTTCTCTATGCAATCATATAATGCGACTCAATACTATGCAAATGCATGTGGTACCATTGGAGCAGAACTCCCATCTCAAAAATTTGCCAACTAATAGAGGCATCAACAAGGCATAGCCTTCATCTCAAAATTCGCCAATACAGGCCATCTCAACGAGCATAAGCTCCATCTCAAAAATGCAATGTATGTGACACAACCATGAATATAATAACAACACCCAAGTTAACAACATCTCAAAAACATCTCAAATCAACATCTCAAAATTCATCTCAAATTAACAACATCGCAAAATTCATCTCAAATTAACAACATCTCAACGTCTCGTCATCAACATCTCATATCATCATAATAATTCATCAAACATCATTTATTTAATATAAATCATTAACACAACATCACTAATAACTTCTCACTAACAACTCAGTTGTACATTTATACCACAATAAATCAATACTGCTATTCTGTAACTCTAACGTCATTACCGTCACTATCCTACTGTCATAATTCAAACAACAGCCTCTAAGCATCTCATCTTCATCATTATGTACAAAACCAACACAACGATCAACACGGGAATTAATTCTAAATCCTAAATTGGCTACTAGGATTACACTTCTTATTCTTCATTTTAATCCCCTAAAACAAAGTTCATCGCGTTAGCTATTCAACGCTTCGAACGACGTCTCAAACGGAATCCTAAAACTCAAGTTACATCACTTTAAAACTGAATCTGCCAAAAATCAGGCATTATGGGTCGACACAAAACCCCTTGGATCGACGCATACTGCTCTAACTGCACAACATGAGTCGACGCATCCCCTCATAGATCGACTCATCCTGAGTCTTGCATACAGCATGTATCGACACATGCATCCCACTGATCGACTCATCTTGAGTCTTGCACCCTTCATGTATCGACGCAAGCCTTTTCGTGTCGACTCATCCTGAGTCTAACATCGCTCATGTATCGACGCATCAAGTTTGAGGTCGATACATCCTGACCCTTCCTGCATAATTCCACGATTTCCTCTGCATTTCCACTACTGGATTAATGTTTTAGCCCTACAAACCTTATTATAATCATGATAAATCATCACCTAACATTATCCTATAATACTACATCGATCAAACAACATCATGACATCATTATTCATCTAAAATTCATCAAATCTTCATCATATATCATCATATACATTCAATTCAAGAACAAAACAACAATCACCTCTAACCCCACATATCAATCATCATGATCCCAATTATAAAGTCAGAACCCCACCATTACCTTGGATTGAAGGCCGCTCTATAATTTCCGGTTGAATTCTCATTCTTGTCGTCTTTCCTTTATTTCCAGCAGCTTCACGTTTTCTTCTCAATCCTTATTCTTTCTACTACCTCTTTCTTTCTATTCCTCTAACAATAATAAAATAACCTATTATTCTATTAACTCCTTATTGGGCTTAAAACCAACACACCCCCTCTCATTACTTCTATTCCTTTAAAAACAAGCCCACATTAAATAATATTACACTTCTTATATTATTTCACCACAAAATAATATTATACCTCTAATATTATTTCTCCACTTAATAAAATAAATCCAATTAATTATAACACCACTTCACAAATATTCAAAAAATAATTTAATTAAATAATTAATTAAATTACGGACGTTTCAATCTTCCTCTCCATAAACTAAGCAATACTATCACATAAACATAACAATCAAATCACGATAACCTAAAAATTCAACAAACTACAACAACAACAACAACAACAACAACAACAACAACAACAACAACAATAAGTCACAACAATAACATCGTGACCAAAGGAAACCGCCCTCAAAGGTGAAATAAAACTGGATCCAAACGAGGGATCTCTGTTGTCCTTTGAGGCGATTAAAATGTTAGATTCCTATGAGGGATCCTTGCCGCCCTTTAAGGAGATTAAAATGTTGGGTCCATATAAGGGATCATTGTCGCCCTTTTAGGTGATTAAAGCGATGGATTCATACGAGGGATCCTTGCCGCATGTTGAGGCGATTAAAACACTAGATCCCTATGAGGGATATTTGTCGCCCTTTGAGTCGACAAAAAATATGGGACCCCTGTGAGGGAACCTCGTCGTCCTTTGATGAGATCAAAAACATGTAATCCCCACGAATGAATCCTTCCTGCTTCCTTTTTCGAGTTATAATATGTTGCCTTATGGGGGAATATCAACGAAGGGCCTAAATATGGCTCCAATTATACAAAGACATCTAAATGAACATACAAAACTGGAGATATGATAACAAGACAATTAAAACAAAGATACCTAAAAGGCGTAACAGTAACAGTTTTTACAAAAAGCCTCATAGGGGCAAGAATTTAGAGAAAAAAAGTCATAAAAGGCCAAAGTAATAGGGACAAGAATTTAGAGAAAAAAAGTCATAAAGGGCTAAAGTAGGGACATAAAATTCACTCATTGGCCATCCTCTAGGGTTGCCTCCTCCAGAGGTACTTCCTCTAAGTGAGGAGTTGTCGACCCGCCTTCCCACGTCACATCACCATCGAGGCCATCTTGAGCGCCTGCTGCTAAGAAAGATCTTTGGTGCTCTGACGAGAACGCCTCCTCATCATTCGCCAACTGGCCATCACAAATAACTTCAAAAATATTCAACATGCTCGGGTCTAGTGTGGGACAAAAGAATGACACATGTTACTTCGCACGCCCGAAATAAGTACTAGAGGTCGCCACCAAGTCATCATTTAGGTCTGAAGCCTCACCCTCAAATTCCTTTTTGGAATGGATGACATCCTCCAAGAAAATCTAAAGGACTCTTTTTTGGAAACAATTTCCTCGAATTTGGTCTCCCCAATGACCAGCTTGATCGCCCAAGATTCCTTATCCTTTTGCAAGGTCTCCGACAGCTTCTGACTCTCGGAGTAACTCTCTTCTCATTTCTTGAGCTTCACCCTATGGTATCGTCTCTCTCAATCAATACGTTCCAACATTAGCTCATTCAACAAGTGATTATCCTTCGTGTCAATAAATTTTAAGGACAGTCTTATGAAATTAAGAAGATGATGAAATTTTATATTTTGATTTTGAAATTTTTGGTGTAGTTATTAGATATTAATTTGTACTTATTTGATGATAACTACGATAACGGAGAACACGTTTTCTAATTCATTTCTCCATGCCCTAATTTTATTTTGAGATATTAACAACATTTCTTCAAAATTCTTGATTGCAAAACATTTTATGAATTCTAATTTGAGGAGTCTTCTAGACAAATTAAGGTTTGAACAAAATAAGATATGAGAAGATAAAGATTAAAGTTTCTAAATTTATAAAAGAAAATACTAATTTAAGGAAAAATGTTTTTTGAAATATTTTTTAAAATGTGTTGAATACAATATATTATAATTTAAAATAATATAAATATTCTTTACTGCTACATAGATCCTATCACATCATCCGTTGTTATGTCACGTCTTAAAAAATGACAACAAAAATAAAATAAAATGTGGACATTATTTAATACCACACATAATTAATTACTATGTCACGTCATAAAAAATAACATCCAAATAGAATTATAAACGGAAAACTGAAAAAAGTTAAAATAAATAAAGAAAAAGCTTCATTTTTAAATACTAATTATCTTTAAAACAATAACTTACTCCACTTACTTATTTATTTACCTATTGAAAGAACTGATCATGTGACTATATATATAGATTTTCATAACACTACTTCATGTGACTATATATATAAATTAATCACAACAGATAACACAATCTAAAAAACCATGCAACAAATCACAGATTGATTATGCAACACAGTCATGGCAAGCAACAACATATGTTTTTCTCTTCACCTCTGTTGCCGTCGCAAGACAACCGAAGATACTGTACACCGATTAATCCTTTCTAATACAATTTTTCATAATGTCAAACATCTCAGGTAGATAGATGAACTAGAACTACAGAAACATGAAACTATGGTGCTACCAATTTTTCTCCTAACTAGCTTATAAATTATCAGCACTGCAACTAGTTGCGGTGCTTGCACAATTGACATACTATTATGGAGAAGTATTCACAAATACAGCATGGAAAATGGAAAACTACCATTTTTCAAATGCATAACATAAAGGTATAAATTATTTTTCAAATATGGAGGAGCGAGCACTAGGACTTTTGATCGATGTCATGTGCTTCCCGGAGCATCACTTCCTGCAGCTGGTTTACGATTCAAATATCGGATGACAGCATCTTCAACCCTGCTCAAGTTGTTAAACAAGATATGAAATTTCATAATAGAAACAAGACAATGGAGGACAAAAAACTAAGCAGAGAATGCTCTCAAAGCTTACCATGGTTGGTTGAAAAAATCTGATTTACGCTCTTTTTCAGCGTTGCGACTAGGTTCTCCAGCAGCAGTTTTCAGATCCCTGCTTTGAGATTCAATCAAGGCATTAATAAATTCTACTGGAGATTGACTGAAACCGAGAAAGAACGCCCGTCTTCTTCGGTGCTCATGAATTTTTCTGATGATTCCACATATCGCTTCATCACATGTTTCGATCTCTTTGTTCTTCTCAACGTTAGCCAATAGTGCAGACAATTCTCTCTGAATAGGAAAAGGAACATCAACAGTCACATCATAACAAGCACTCCCGGCTGGACTATTTCCCGAGAGTTTGATCTGATGCTCCAGCACTATAGGCTGTGGAGGGAACAAATGGTTCGATATTTTTTGCGAAACTGTTGTAAACTTCACTTTTTCTTCCCCGAATACTTTCTGAAGAGCTTGATCGCAGTGAAAAAATGAAGGGTCATTAGGGTTTTGCAGTTTCCTAGCCTTCACATAGTGCCAGATCGCAGCAATAATTCTTGGACGGGTATCAACCTCGATACCAAGAACTTCTGTCAATGGTGTCGAAAGCTTAAACTTCTCAGGTGCATAATTCATTTCCAGCCGTATATTCACCGGAAATTCTTTATCCCCTTTCCTTTTCACTTCAAAACCTTCTTGAGGAGCAGGTGACCGAGAATTCTCCCACACAATCATGTTGTTATCGGGATATAGCCTTTGATCCAAAGAAATAATTACTTTTTTGAAAAAAGTCGAGAACTTAGGATACATCGGAGACTGCTTCTGAACTACTCCTGGCTGATCAGGGTCAACACCATCTTCCAATATCCTCCCAACTATCTTCAGAGTCCACGTCGGAGGCTCGGCGTTCGGCTTCTTAGGCATCGTGCGAATTTGATTAGCAAAAGTGTTAAATACATAGATCCGAAGAGTTTTCTGAATACAAGGCGGATTTTTCAGCGCTTCCTGGATATCAACCTTCTTTCTAGAAAGCGCGGCATCAACACGAGATTCAAACTCGAGAAGCTGTGTATAAAGAGCAGATTCAGGCAGGATAGCAGCCACCCTTTCCTGCATCTGTTTCTCAGGAAGCTTCTGCTTCTTCCTCCGCGCAGCAGGCGTGAGTTCCATCGGTCTCAACGGCGAGAAATTATTCTGAGGCGAAAATCCAACAGGCCGCATAGGTGGTTTCAAAGGACCCCGTTTCGCAGGCGTAGACATAGACGACGACGAAACCCCTAAATTACCCAAACCACCAACCTGATTCTGGTTAAGAGTCAACCCTTGAGCTTGCAAATGAGCATGGAGCTGAGCATGAGCTACAGCCGCAGCTTGCGCATGAGCCTGAGCTTGAGCCTGAGCCTTAGACTGTGCTTGAACAATAGCATGGGCTTGAGACTGTGGAAACTGCCCTTGAAAACCAGCAGCTATTTGGGCCTGGGCCTGGGCTTGGGCTTGCGAAAACACAGGGTTTGTAGACATAGAAGGGGTTTGCATTCCAGCATTTCCAAAGGATGATGAAGAGCCACCAATGCCTTTGGAAGGGTTATTATTGTTCACAGACATCACTATCCAAATCTAATCAACAAAAAGGAACAAACCAAAAAAAAAAAAAAAATTCAAAACCTAAACAAAAAAAATCTTAACTTTAAGTACTAATCTCAATCACAAGCCAAGTGGGTATATATATAACACATCAAATTCAAATGTCAAAATTCACAACTTTGTAAAAACCCTAAATTTACGGTCTAAAATGGAAAGAACCAAAACAACTAACACTGATTCTGAATCAAGTAGCATTTACCTCGATCTGGAATCAGGAGATCCACTGATTGAAGAAGAAGAAGCCGAGTAAGAACACACTGTGATCTCAGTTTACATAGATTTTTATTTGTAAATTAGGGTTTAGCGAGAGAAGAATTGAAATTGAAGAAAAATGGAGAGATCGAGGTTGGTGAATTTTGGTGAAGATGACGAAACTTAGCTAGGGTTTGGAAATTTGCGCAATTCGAAAGGGTCAAAGTTTAGTCACTGTAAAGCGTTCGCTACTCTTAAAACGGTGCCGTTTTTGTCTGGCAAGTTCAGAATGTTCTAACCAAATAATGTAACAAAATTTGTTTTACTTTTTCCTTAAAAGAACAAAACAAATCGTGTTTAATCATTTTATGATTCTTAGTCATTGTTTTTTAAATTTTTTTAGTTTGTTATTTATTTTTGAATTTAGGGCAATCTTAGATTTTTTTTTATAAAGTTAGAGGTTTTTTAATTTTAAGTTTTTTTGTTGATTCAATTCTAATTTAAATTTTAATAAATTGTTTTTTAATAAAAACTATTGATTTTTTTAAAACATTAACTTTGACCAAAATGATTTTTTTTAGTATTGGTATGGAGTAGCGAATTTTTTTGTTGTAATAATTAGATTTTAAAAAAATTACACAAACAATTGTTTCAAAGAAAATTACGTAAATAATCATGTTTCAGAAAATTCCATAAAGGAAGAGTCAACTCAATTGGCGCATGCACCTAAAAGTAAAAGAGAGGCGCCATCTCATTTGGCGTCTAGGTGCTAAAAGTTTGCCCTAAACCATGTGAGATGGCGCCTAAGTGCAATGGAGGTGTAATTTTTTCGTTTTTTATTTTAAATCCGAGACATTAGGTAAACGATATAGCTTCACGAAAATTCGACTTTTCATTTACAAAAAACGATTACATAATTAAAAAAAACATATAAAATAATTAGTGGTCCCCGAAACTCGGTAATGACCCGTGGTTCCGCATCCGCGTCCTCGCCTGTCTCGTGGTGGGTTTCGTTGCATTTCCTGTTGTGGCAGGGTTGATGGCCCAACGAAGTCAATGCATTCAGGATCTATGAAATCAGTCAGACCACTATATCTGGAAGATCCACTTTGGTACAGTCGATTATCCATGCCCTCAAAGTTTGGTAGTCTTTGTGGTGGGTGGGGTTCCATGGTTAGTCTATAGCACTGGTCGTCTGAGTAAGGGGGTAGAAAGGAAATGAATCTTGGGGTGTTTGGTATTGCGGCTGTTGGGTGCTATGGTGATGTGGTGGTTGATGGTAAGTTGGTTCGGTTCGGTCATATTCTTCGGAAAATCCCAGATCATGGCTAAGGTTATATGTTGAGGGGCCCACGTTGGGATATGGAGAAGACTGTGTTAGTTCTCTTGTTTTATGATTGGCTTAATTTTTTGTAAAACAAATAATAGCAACAATGAAGAATAGGATAAGAAGAACAGATACAACATGAAGTCCTATTACAATGACATAACATGTTGTGTTGAAATTTTTCAACAATTAGAACAATATGTCGAAGAAGATGTCTCGACATCGTGCCTGCTGAGCTGGATTAATGAGATTCAGTTTATTCTCAACACAGACAGAATACTCATGAGAATATTATGCATCCTTTGTGGCGCATATTTAAAGGTCTAGAAAATTGAATCATAAATCAAGGAGAACGAAGACTTTCTAAATAAGGAGATTATTTAGGAAAGTAAAGATTGAAGACCTTTCTTGGGGCAAAAGTTTCTGCAGTTTGTTACAGCTGATTTTCTATGATTGAAGGCTCAAAACCAGTTGGGTAACAGGTTATAAACAGAAGAATTTGTAACCTAGAAAAAACACGACTCAAGATGTAGAAGTCTAGGGTTTTATCAAGGTAAACCTCTCGGGTTGTGGGAAGGTTACCATGTTCACCTAGAAGCCTGTAGGTAAGAGGGGTATTATTCTTGGAGGAAGCTTTGAAGCAACTCCAGGACGTGTTCTTAGTTAGGAGCAAAGATAACAAATAATGGAGTTTGGCTTAGAGACTTAGCTAGGTTGTCATGGAAGTGTATCTTCCAAACTGTCTATCTGTGTGATCAGAATCTTGGTGAAGGGTCGTTGATATAGTGACTAATGTGTTGACTGCTAGACATCATTGTGATGATTGTCAATGGGATGGGGATATTCCATATCTAGGGAGGACCTAGGTAGAAGGGTCAGTGGGTAGTGATTAAGTGCATAGATCGTCAACGGGTGTGTTGGTTGTAGGGTCTGCAAATTGATACTGCTGATAGTGGACTTCATTCCTGCTTTGGTAGCCCCCATAGTAGGTGTTGTTGTACACTGAATTGGATAAACCATTTTGGTGTGTTCTTTATTTTTTTTTCAGTATTATTTTTCCTGCGTGTTTATGTCAGATCAGATGTCTCGACATCCTTGTAGGACATTTGAGTCTGCTGTACCAGAATTTCAATTGGTATCAGAGCAAGCATCATGTTCTGCTCTGGGTGAGATCCTGGGAAGGTACTTTCTGGTCATGGACAAGGAAGAAAGTATTTACTGAAAAGAGGTATGAACTTGGAAAATTCATACTATTGTATGGATGATCTCTTGGCAAGGAACACTGGTTATATGTGATAGGTATTGTTCTTGGTTGTTGCCATCAGGCCTACAGCTTGTGGGAAGCTGATGTATGTACGATTTATTTTTTCAATCCTAGGTTGCCATGCTTGTACTTGGATAGTAGTGCAAGCATTGTGTCTGAATATTGTTGATGAGTTTGTTATATTCCGCTACATGATTTCTGGTATAACCCTGGATGTATGGGAAGGATACTAGGGTTGTTACCCTCAACAGAATATATGCTGACATTTCAACCGTATTAAAAGTGTCAAAGATACTTGAGATTATCCTCAAGTCCACTCATAAAGACATTTATCAATAAGGTTGATGAGAATCAATTGATCAATGTTGATCCTATACATCTGCATATTAACCTTGAAGATTGTCAAGGATGGTGTGTTCCAAGAAGAAGGAACTGATGTTCTATGGGATGTTAGAACATTATTTTAGCAGGTATACAACTACCAGTTGAAGAACAAATGATTTGGGTGTTGAACAAAAATGTTATGAATACTTTTTGTTTGGAACCTACTCCTGATCTGGAAGAGGAGGCATCTGGTTTGTGCAGGTTGATTAGGACACGATCGACAGTTTATCTACTCCATGTGTCATTTTATTTCTGAATCAAGGCTTATGGGAGTATAGAGGTTGAGCTCCATGTTCTTAAGAAGAACCCATAAAGGAATCTCCACTAGATCCTTTATGTATATGAGATGAGCTCGTATTTGAAAGATCCTTCTAATCAAAGGTACCAGATTCATGGAATCCTATTTGTGGCCATAGAACAGAAGAGGAGTATTGTGATCCAACCACAATGCTTGATGCTCCTGAGTATTGTTTTGATTTCCCTTGAGGAAGAGAATTTGTAATTCTCTTTGTGTACCCTCAGAAGTTATTGAAAAATATCCCCTTGTCAAGGGTTGCTATGATGTCAGACAGAATGTCGTGATATCTTTGAAGATGTTAAAATTTGAAGGTAATTGTTTTTGAAGAATCAAGGGAAACACATGATTTGAAAAGTTTTTTTGTCATGCCTAGCAGAGTCTGTTCCAAAGACCTAATAGGGTAAATTTACTTTGTAGGTACAAACAATGGCATTCATCATCTCAAAGACAGACATGAGGTCTAAAGAAAAGCTTTTTGAGATGTGGCTCCTGCAATCCCTGCGTATGTTGGTAGTCTGATTCTGAAGATTGATCAGTTGTTGTTGGTTTGTTTCCTTGTGTTAACCCCCACAAGAGTTGATTATAAGTTAGTATGGAAGTTACCTCCAGAACCATAGTAGGAATGGATGATGTCGTATCTGATGTCAGGACATCATCTCTAGGTGTGTGCTTCCTCTAAAAAGGAAGTTGTTGTGTAGATCGTGAGGTGAGTGTTGTTGTTCACCAGTGAAGTTCAAAGTTGGAATGTTTTATCATGATGAAGCTGAAGACCAGTCTCTAACCAAGTCTAGAATGTTGAAAGGATCCTCTTGTGTTGAGCGATGAAGAAGAAGGATGTCAGTTCAAGTGATCTAACATCTGTTGAAAAGGAGTATCATCTGCAGTTGTATGTGTGGAGAAGTTTTCCTATGATGACAAATATCTTGTCGAGAGCTAAGTATAAGTCTGATCTTGTAAAGATGTGCATGTTACTAATGATAAAGACCTTGTCGGGAGCTGAGTACTTATATGAGGTATGGATGCAAATCTACTATCTGAACTGATGATTCAGATATTGTTGAGAGTTTATTTCTCTCTATAGTGTTCCGGTGGCTGTATCAACCTAAATGAGTCGCATAAGATGTAATATTTTGTGATCTTCTCATAAAATACTATCAAGATTAATAATCTCTTTGGTTGATAAATTTAGAACTGGATTATTGGGATCTGTGAAGAAAGGTTGATGTCCTAAATGATGTTGTAACATCATTTTGTAAAGGAAGGCTTGTGATTATGATTATGGAAGATTGAGGATCAACATGGTTGTCAAAAGAAGGAGTTCCGACTTTGTGGATTAGAAGATGCATATCCTGATCCTGTCTTTAGTAGTATGCTTGGTGACTACATAACTACTATGTTTAAGACTTCACTAGTATCAACAATTGCTAGTGATTGTTAGAGCAAAGGAATATGAAGAAGGTGGTTTTCCTTTGTTGCAAGTATGCTTAAAACAAGCTATTTGAGGTCTTGTGTTTGTATGATGTCCAAGTATGTGTTCACGATATCTTGGCTATCCAAAGAGGTATGAATATTTGTGTGGTTATGTAGGGCCATGTATCAGACATGACCTTGTAAAAGTCTGAAGACCTGGAGTTGGTATATCAGATTCAGGATGAGTTATTTTCACAAGAGTGTTATTATGTTTCAGTGAGTGCATGAAGTCTCTTATTTGTCTTTTGGTGTCCACGTGTTCATCCTCAGCAGAAGCCTTGTTTGTCCATGATAGGGAGAGCTTATAACTTATTTATGGTTATTATTGTAGTAGTTATGGAGCTTACATGTAATTCAAGCTTTTGAAGATTACAGGCAACATGTTGTAACCTGTGGCTACTAGGTGTAGTTGTTTATGCCTCTGTTGAGTCTATGTGGTTCTAGTCAGGAGAAGCTAGTATACTCTGTTTTCTCCAAGGGTTGAGCTTAAGGTCAAGTCACTGACCTAACCTAGAATGTTTTGGCTGCCATGATTGGATATCTTGTCGAAGATTCAACAAGTATCACAAGTGTGAAGAGGAAAGATGTCAGTGTGAGAAGCTTACTACAGAATATAGTGAGAGAATATTTTTGTTGTGTGGTTAATCTGAAGATGAGACCTTATGAGACCCTCTTGTGAGAATGGGGAGTTTGTTAAAGGGCATGGATGGAAATAAGTTGCTTGGATGATGTTTCTAGAACCAAAGCAGATAAGATATATGGTAATGTTGTTAATGTCTCAAATGATGTTGGAACATCATTTTTGATGATAGTCTATTAAAGATACTTGGAACTATGAATCTCAATATTCAAACTCCACACTCATTAGTGGCAGTTCTGTCTATGGTGTTGAATAAGGAGATTTTGATTGAAGGAGAAGTATGCTCAAGTAATGTATAACTACTATATTGGTTTAAAGACTTTACTAGTGTCAACAAATACTAGTAATATGCATAAGGAGGATTTAATCAGCACATTGGTTAAGGGGTACTCCTTCTGTTGGAAAGTCTGAATCTTAGTAAAGCTTTTAAGCACACTAAGAAATGGTTGGAAGTTGATTTCAGACTATGGTTGCATGACATCTTAGCCATCCAAAGAGTCATGACAATATGTGTGGAGGTGCAAGGGAATGAATCAGGAGGAGTCAGTGGACTAATTGGTTTGTTTGGAGCTTGTGATATTCAAGCGCATATAGTTATTACCCTCCTAAGAGAATGTGCTGGTTATACGAGAATTTATTTTTCTCTGCAGTAGTTGACTCTGGTAATGATGTTGAGGATGATGTCCAGGACATCTCTCCTTTGAAGTAGTCTGCAAGCAAGAAACTTTCTGGGTGCCTGATGCTTCTCTTGACAACATTTCCTTCCATTCTATTAGCAATACTGAAAAGTGAAAATACGTGTCTCAAAGAAGAATTGCCCTTGAAAGATAATTAAGAGCAAGTGCACTAGAGTGAAAAGAGATTATTGAGCTGATTTCTTTTGCTGGCTTGTGTTGATCACAAAAGTAAGGAATATAGGAAGGTGTTTATGTTGAATTTTCCCTTGCTGTCATCAATAGTTATCTGGGCAGGTCTGAAGATGATTATTGTGAGTTGGATGAGACTGATAATCAGGTGTGCAAAGCCATTACTACAAACCAGACTGTAAAACATGCAGGAACCCGTGCACATGTTGTGTGTTCTAATGGGAGCTTCTTAAATGATTTCTATGCATAATGAGTCCTTTAAATTATTGAGAACCAGTTTGATTAGGTTATGTATTATGGACTTGATTTACCACATGATGTTTTAACATCATGATGGTTGTTTTGTCTAATGCTTGAGATTGTTCATGTGAAGTTGGACGCTTAAGCATTATTGTGAGAAGTGGCACCTCTGACTATCTAGATTAGAATATGGAGAGTCTAATCATGTCTACAGTAGCATACTTGATGAATGCATGACTATTTTGTTGAAGACTCCACTAGTATCAACAACTACTGTAGCAACTAGTTTTTAAATCAAGAGTCGCCACTATTAGTTTTTATCCTAGGGAAGAGCATCTAATAGGAAACCCTAATTCACAGACAGAGGTTCTAGGTTTCGGACTTCATTAGACGAAAGGAAGGTGTTAGGCACCTTTCATCTACCTTGTTCATAGGGATACTAGGTTTTAGGTTTAGGTTCGGGTAAAATAGGGTTTTAAATTTTAATTAGGGGAAAGGGTTTAAATATTTTTATAGGGAAAATATTTTTAATTTTTAATAGGGTAAAAGAGTTTTAATTTTTAATAGGGGAACTCGCTACGATTTTTGATCGTATGCCTACGTATCCTCTTACGAGGAATCAGAGTCCCAATTCGTAGTTCGTACGGGGTTGGTGTTTTTTAGGGGTCTCAAACGTACTTTGAATCACCTCGCATTTTGGTCGGGAGTAATGATTGTGGAGATTTTGACTAAATGCGCGGTAAGTTAAAATTTGTTCGAAACCCTTTTGCAAAAACAATTGATTAGCTTAGTTTATTGCGAAAAAATAGTTTGATGTTTGTTGAATGTTTTTTAATTGTATTAATTGTAAAATTCTTGATTAATGCATGATAAAAAATATTTAATGCAATGTAGAAAATATGTTCATGAGATCTAAATAAAAATAATTTATTATATATGATAAATAATAAATAAAAACATGATAATAATAATAATATAAGAACTAATATTAATAATCATAATAATTATAAATAATAATAATAGTAATAGTAATATTTAAAAAACAATAAAAAAGTAAAAAAAAAATAGAATAAAGAAATAGAACAAAAAAATATAGAAAATAAATTAATCAGAGGGTGTATTAATAGCTAGCAAGTAAATGCAGGGGGTGCAATTAGGATTCTGGGCTAAGCCCATCACGTTTGCTGGACAAGGAGGGTGCGAAGGGTTTCATGGTTTAGGAAAATGGCAGAAGAGGGGTGCGGACAGTATTGGGCCTAAGTCCGTTACAACTTTGGAGAGGTTCAGTTTGATTACGTGCGGGAGGGAGCGTGGGTTCATTGTGGAACTTGGCCTAGCGGCTGTTTGATCATTATCAAAAGGATGATGATAGGGGAGTATGGTAACTAAGGTGGGGGTGCTAGCGTGGGATTGTTACAGACCATGTACATTTTTTGTTTTATTCATTTCAGTATTTTACAGCAACAATACTTCCTCTCTCTCACACTTTCCCTCGCGATAACCCTTCATTCTTCTTCCTCAACCTTACAAACCCTTACCACCCACCACCACCGGCGTCTACTAACCCTTAACCCCCATCATGAATCAAACACCAAAACCCACAACCCCAAAAAGAAAGACTAACCTTTTTTCTCTTCTTCGATCGTGGGTTACTATGAACAAAGAAAGACGGTGGTGATGGTCGATTGAGAGTGGCAGAGAGGATAGCGGCGACGGTGCACACGGTTAGGGTTTCAGAGGTTAAAACCCCAACCGTTCTTCTTCGTCTTCAACAAGGGCTTCGTGCTCTTCATAATAATTTCCCTCTCCTTTGTATTCTTGTTGTTGTTCTTCCCTCTTCCAATCCCCCCCCCCCCCCTCCCCCGTCTCTGTCTTTAATCGAACCCCCTCTCATTCTTTAAATTCGTTTTAGTATATACAGGTCTTTAGAAATTAGGGCTTTAGAATTTGTCGTTACAGTTTAGATAGCGTAGGTTTAGGGATTGAGATATAAGTTATGGATTTAGGATAATTAGGAATTTTCATTGTTTGTTAATTGATGTAAATTGATGTAAATTGATTCAGTCTGTTGTATAATTCCAGATCTGATAGATATAGATCTATATTGGTATTGTTTTAGTGTATATTTGCAAAAAAAATTGTAGTGATAAGATTTGATTTAGTTTAATTTTAGTATTGATTTCAACAGTATGAGTTTGTAAAAACATGCGCTAATTTTGTGATGATTGGAACAATAATTGTTTATTAGGTTTCTTTGACATTTGGGCTTTGCACAAAAATTATTAATTCAGCCCAATAATTCTATATTTGTTGCAGCAAAAACGTTCTACTAGGCCCAATGCTGATTGTTTGCTTGTTCAGCCTAGTATGTCATTCAGCCAATCATTTTTCTTAAACTAGGCCCAATTGGCCTTCAGCCCAATGCTTTCCTTCTTCTTTTTTTAATAACTAAACAAACTTTTAAAAATATTACTATAAAAAGCAAAAAAAAAAAAAAAACGTTACATTATTATTATTATTTTTTGAAACAAAATATTAATTAAAACAACAAACATTTTTTTTATTTTGATAATATTATTTCTTTTGTATATTTGTTTTTTTATTGAAACCAAAACATAATTTTAACAAGAACATTTCTTTTCTTCTCTAATCATTAGATGAGCCATCCTAATGGGCCTTATATAGATGAACACACCCCCTTTTGCCGTTTGGATAGCAAAAATAGAAACCTCTTCTTTTATTAACAAACATATATTCTTAATTTTAATTTCCATCTCTCTTTTTCTAATAACAACACCCTTCTTTTGCTATCAACGGAAAATAGAAATGGGCCCAACACAATTGGATCGCATATTGTAAATTCAACTTCTTGTTTTTATTACCAACAAAAATTCTTAAATAGATTAACAAATTAAGGACTTAATTATTATTCTTTTGAAATAATTTTCCATTTTCCAATCGCATGGGCCATTGGCCAACATGCTAAGCGAATGAGTTTATGAGTCTTTCTGATTTAGAAATCCCCATTTTCCCAAATTAAAAATACACCCCCTAGTCTTGGATAAAGATGGGCCATCAGATACTATTATACCCCCTTTAATTAAATATTTCTTCTATTTTACTCGAGAAATAAAAATCATCTAGGTAGGAAAATTTTGGGGTACGCCAACTACTAGTGGATATAAAGGTAAAAGGCTGCTAACAGATACTTAAGGGGTATTTTTTTTTGCTGCAAGTCACTCCTGAAAAGGTTTGGTGATCCGGAGAAACTAAGTGTTTTTGGAGTTTGTGAGTGACTTCACACATAGTATGCATGACATCTTGCCTATTCAAAAGGTTATGATACAAAGTGTGGTTATGATAAGACAATGATCAAATGTGTCATTGTGTTGTGAAGAAGTCAGGGTTCCTGGAATTATTCTCAAGGAGTGAGACTATATGACTTTGGTTTGACTCTACTGAGGGAGTCAAGGTTCAGCATATACGGGAAGTGCTGAAGTTTCTCATCTAGTGCACAAGTCTTCATCTTCAGTTGGAGCATTAGTTATTCATAACAAAGGGAGTCATGTAGATATCTCTAAATTGTTGCTGCAATGATACAAGTATTGTCAAGCCAGAATACTGTTCGCTTTTGTAAAGGTTCTATGAGGAAATGATTTCTAAACAACATGTTGTGACATTATGAAGTTATAGATAAACTTAACAAGACATGGTTGTTTCTAATTATGAGAAGTTCAATGAAGATCATAAGTTCACATATCTCTTAGAAGCTTAAAGGGAAGTCTGGGAGAATTTATTTTCTCTGTAGATTTCAAAAAGACTCCTTGAGGGTCTATATTATGAAGAGGTGTCACAAATGTGATATTTTGATATCTTAGTGTATGTCACTAAGTCTAAGTGAAATAAGAACACTTAGAATCCAATATGAACAAGTGGATAATCTGGTGAAGCATCCCTGATTGGTGGGAGAAGATGTGTTGATCACTGAAATAAGAAGACAATGTCTGACTAAGTGTCAGGATATTATACAGGACATGTTCCTGCATGGTCAACATAGGGTGGAGTGGCCTATGTGTTCAAACACGTGGCTGTAAACAGGGGGAGAAAAATTTGTCTGACTATGCATATGTATGTACACGAAGTAGCTATAGCATTCAAAGCTATTATGGATGGTGCACATTGATACTTGAAGTTTTCTCCTCAAATATCATTTCCTTTTGACCAAGATTAGTGCTACAATCTAGGATCTTTATTTTCCAAGTAAAAATCCCAGTTATTTATAGAGTTCTCCATTTTTCTGTAACCCCGTGAGCTTCTTGAGTCCATAATTCTTATGGCTTTTATTTGAGTTTGGGTAAGCTGTGCTTGGTTCTGGTATTATGAAGGTCTCATTTGCCAAGTTTTAGTTATAGAGGGAGAGAAAGGTGAATTAGCTCAGATGTTGTTGCTGCTTCCACAAGTGGTTATTATTAATGTTCACAAATGTCAAAATAAGATGTCAAGTGGTTATTATTTATGTGACATATGTTTGTGACCTGTGATCTGAGTTACGAACACAATTGTGACCTGTGTTTTGAGTTATCAGGGGCGGTGGTTGATTTGGTCTTAAGGAGTTATTGAGAGTTCTCTTATTCCACCATTGGTCTTCTATGTTTAGAAGATGTTTCTGCATTGAGGGGGAGTACAAGTTGTCTTCTGCTATCTTCTTCCTTGTGTGCATCAACCAAACTTCAGGATTTTCCTTCCTTTTATCCTGAAACTGATGTTCGTTGGTGCTGATGCAATTGAGTTCTTCAGAGTGCTGCAAAGAAGATGTCTAACAAGATGTTGAGACATCATTTTCAACTGAATATCTATTGTTGTATGCAATAGCTTCTGAATTGTTGTAATCTCCTAGATTGCAATTGTTTTTAGATTATTTGTTTTAGCCAAAATTTGCCAAAGGGGGAGATTATTAGTTCTCTTGTTTTAGGATTGGCTTAATTTTTTGTAAAACAAATAATAATAGCAGTGAAGAATAGGATAAGAAGAACATGTACAACAAAAAGTCCTATTACAATGACAGAACATGTCGTGTTGAACTTTTTCAACAACTGGAATAACATGTCTAAGAAGATGTCTTGACATCGCGCCTGCTGAGCTGGATTAATGAGATTCAGTTTGTTCTCGATATAGGAAGAATATTCAGGAGAATATTATGCATCCTATGTGGCACATATTTAAAGGTCTAGAAAATTCAATCATAAATCAAGGAGAATGAAGACTTTCTAAATAAGGAGATTATTTAGAAAAGTAAAGATTGAAGACCTTTCTTGGGGCAGAAGTTTTTGCAGTTTGTTACAGCTGATTTGTTGTGATTGAATCCCCAAAACCAGTTGGGTAATAGGTTATAAATAGAAGGATTTGTAACCTAGAAAAAACACGACTCAAGATGTAGAAGTCTAGGGTTTTGTCAAGGTAAACCTCTCGGGTTGTGGGAAGGTTACCATGTTCACCTCGAAGCCTATAGGTAAGAGGTGTATTGTTCTTGGAGGAAGCTTTAAAGCACCCCCATGATGTGTACTTAGTTAGGAGCAAAGCTAACAAACATTTGAGTTTGGATTAGAAACTTAGCTAGGTTATCATGGAAGTGTGTCTTCCAAACTGTCTATATGTATGATCAGAATCTTGGGGAAGGGTCGTTGATGGCGTGACTGAGGTGTTGACTGCTAGACATCATTGTGATGATTGGAAGTGGGATGGGGATATTCCATATCTAGGGTGGACCTAGGTAGAAGGTTTATTGGGTAATGATTAAGTGTGTAGATCGTTAACGGGTGTGTTGGCTGTAGGGTCTGCAAATTGATACTACTGATAATGGACTTCATTCATGGCTTGGTAGCCCCAAGAATAGGTGTTGTTGTACACTGAACTAGGTAAGAAATTATGGTGTGTTCTTTATCTTTTCAATATTGTTTTGCCTGTGTGTTTATGTCAGATCAGATGTCTTGACATCTTTGTAGGACATTTGAGTCTGCTGTACCAGAATTTCAGACTGGAATTGTGTGTAGGGCATGCTGGTGTATTGGTATTGTGATTGAGATTGTGGTTGAGTGTGGGGCATATAAAGGTATTGGTATTTAGGTGGTGATTCTGGTTGGGTGTGGGGCATATGGGTGTATTCGCATTGTGGTGGTGATTGTGGTTGGGTGGTTGTGGATCTGTATCGTCAGGATGATTGGTGGGAGGTTGATGTGTGTTGGGTTTGTTGTTGGGGATTTGAGGGTTGTGCCCATTGTGTTCGTGGGTCAACCAAATATCTCGAACGAGGCACGTGCATTTCTGGGTTACTAACTGATCTGTACCAAACTAAATATTGATCCGTGTGTCGCATATTACTCCGGTTGCTGAAAATAGGGAATTGCAAGACATGTTGGTGACGCCTATGCCACATCTTACACCATTCTTGAGCAAAATCTTTCCAATTAGTAAGACCCCATTGGGCGTCGACCCTTTTGAGATGCTAGGGGGACAAACAAGTTGGGTCGTAGGGTATCTCTTGATGCATTCCGAACTGCATCTTGACACGGTCGTAGTGGTGCATCTCTAAAATATTGAACCGTATGATCGCAGTCTTTGCGGTCTAAACTGCTCCATTCTCGGGGTTTGGTTCATGGTCCAAACTCAAATATGGTCTCCAGATAAACTGTGGATAAAATTAAATCAGCATTATGCAAATGTAATAAATAAATGATTTAAAACTAGAAAAGTTCAAAGGTACGACGTACATCATTCGGGCCAAGATGATCTAATAGATTACGATATAGAGCGACATTGAATTTGGGATTCTTGCTGTAATCCATACCCGCCACGTAGTACCTAAAGGAATTGTAAAATATATTATTTTTAACATATATTTGGAAAACAGATGAATAATAAATTATTTAAGTTCTTGACTTACTTTGTTGCATATGGGAACACGAATGAGTTGTTGTTGACGGGGTTTAGGGACTCCATTCTCCACCAACCCCAGGCTTGAAGTAAGAAAGCGCATCCATAAAATGTACATTTTTCCTTGGTTACATTTTTGTACAAGGAACTGTATAGATGGGCTAAAACAGCAGAACCCCAACTATACTTTCTAGTTTTTTCAAAGTTCCTAAGTAAATTTAAATACATAAAATTTACACTATTCCCCGTACTTTTGGGAAATAAAAAGGTTCCAAACAGTATCATTATATAATTACGATCTTTTATTACTCTTGCTAGCTCGGAGGAATTTTTGTTCAACTCTAGAGTCGCATAATATTTTTTTAGTTCAGTAAGTAATATACCTTGACCTCTAGCACCACCACCTTCAACCATATCTTTGCCCAACAATTCCTCGCATAGAGAATTGGACTGTTGAACCGACCCGTTAACCGCCTTACCATCGATATGGAGACCCAATAGCATGTACATGTTCTCTAGTGTGACGGTACATTCACCTATTGGTAGATGAAATATGTGTGTCTCAGGTCTCTATCTTTCCAATATTGCAAGTATAAACTTTGAATCAATCATGCATACAAAACCTCCCAGTAGCTGCTTTGGTTAAATCAACATATTTTAAGATGGCTTCGTTGTTTGCCAAAAGAGGTAAAATATGGAATGCTGTCTTACAATCGGGACAACTATGGAGTGAAAGCTGCATGAAGTATATTAAGGCAGAAAGTGCCAAAGTCAACACCCATCTGGTTATAAGGTTCAACCGACACAACCACAACTTCATTGTCAAAGAGACAATCGACCACAACGAGGGGCTGCCAAGACAAGAGTATATGGTAATACTACCATCTCGTTGATGCGATTGTGGTAAGTTTCAATACTTTAGTATGCCTTACTCTCATGTCATTATGGCACGTGTGTCTACTCATCAAGATACATTACAACTTCTATCTCCCATTTACAAGTCTGAAACCTTGCTCAACATATACAACAACGACTTCCCATTGGTAGCGAAACCTGATTATTGGTCTGCATGTGACGGAGAAATAGTATGGCACAATGATCAAATGCGAAGGAATAAAAAGGTCATCCCAAAAGCAAGCGTATCACAACTGAAATGGACTCCCTTGACAAGCTAGAAAGAAAGTGTGGTTTATGTCGCCAAGTCGTACACAATCGAAAAAACTGTCCCACTCGGGCTACAAGCTCAACAACATAAAAATTGTATGCAAACCATCTTTACTTTTTAAAGTCTAAATATTACTATTTTTCATTAAGAGCATTTGTTACAACAAACCATACGCAAACAACAAATAAAACACGATAAAACGTCTAAGAAATTACAACCGTCAAAACAATTTCATCTGAGCCATGCATCATCATCATTACGTCTCTGTCTGTTTTGACTTCCTCCAAATAAAAATTAGGTCTTCCAGTTGCAAGTGAGGTGGTTCTTCTTCTTCTCTAGATCCTTCTAATTTATTCTCCATCCTCAATGTCTCCCTCTAGCCATCGCATCAACTCTCTCTTCAGACACTCCATGGAGTGAATGTGCCAAAATTTCATTTTCATCGGAGATTTAGTGGCCGAGAAAATAACGTATCCAACTCCGGTGAAAATCACGGGAGATGTCATGACACAAATAACAGAGAAAAAATAAAAAGACAGTGCGAGAAAGTGTGAAGAATGACGGAGAATCGAGTCATTTATTTATAGAAAACAACATTTGCCCTAGGCGCCAAGTGAGATGGCGCCTCCTTTCACTTTTAAAGTGCATGCGCCATCTCACTTGACTAAAAGTGAGAACATGCACTAAGTGAGATGGTGCATAGGACATAATGATAGGTGCATGCGCCAACTGGGTTGACTCCTCTTTTGTGGGATTTTCTGAAACATGGTTATTTGTGTATTTTTCTCCAAAACATGATTATCTGTATATATTTTTTTTCAAAACCTGATTATTACGAAACAAAATTATGGAGTAACTATCTCATTAACATGTAAATTAGAATGACGAAAAAGTGTTAAACCATAATTTTTTTTTCAATTCTTTTTATGAGTTTTGAATTTAAACATTGTTGACGTTTAGGAAGATTAAAAAAATTTCACTAAAATAAAAAATAATTAAAAGATTAAAAAATTTAGTTTAGCACTTCTTATACATATGTTACTACAAATATTGTTGTATTTTTAAAGTAAAAATTAACTATTTGAATGTTTTTCTTCTCTTTTTTGAGTTATCATTTATATTTTACAATAACTTTAATGAATTTTATACGTTAAAAAAGAAAATAATAGAAAAATTAAACTGAAATTAAAGAGAAATTGAATTTACTTTTATTTAATTTAATATTAAATTATTAAATATAGTCTATTTTTAAATAAAGAAATATATTATGCATGATATAATATATTACCACACAATGAGTAATTCTATTTTACCAATTTTTTAAAAAGAGATTGAAGATTTGAGTTCAATATTAGTTAGTTGCTCGCTCTAATGAACCTACGAAAAAATGGGAATGGTCGGTTCCTTGAGTTATTATTTTAAAAAATCCTTTTTACTTTAACATATGTTTTAATGGAGATTTATATTAAAAAGAGAAAATGGAATAAAAAAAAGATAAGGGGGCACATCCACCAAAATCCTATCAAAGAGAGACAAATTTAAAGAAAGACATTCGTATAGGAGACCACGAAATTCCAATTAAAATTTATATTTATATAGTTTATTCACTTATTTCTAATATACCAAAGCACTTGATAAGGATGTTTAAAAGCTTTGACAACCGTCTTTGAATTCATTTCCAATCAAATATTATTTCAATTTTTTCCATAAGCGAACTCAATTGCATACATTACACTTGAGAGTTCGACAATGAGAGAATTGGAAACCCTCAAAAAAGAGACAAAAGCTCCCAAAAAGCTACCTTCATTATTCCTCACAATGCCACCACAAGCGAACAAACCAGAAGGAGAGATTAAAGCTCCATCACAATTGGTTTTTATCCAATTTTTAGGTGGGAGTTTCCAAATAACCTCAATGATGTTTGGGGCTTTCAGAGGCCGAATAATAATCTTAAATCTCTTCAATATCACAAAATCATTCATATTCAAAAAGTGCCAGAAGCATGCGCATTGCCAGCCAAAGAAACAACTTTCATAACATAAGAGATGGAAGAAGACAAAATGTAACCAATATTTTGGAACCTCACCTAGTTTCGTGCCAACCATATCGCGTTGAAGACGAAGACAATTTCAGCTACAACAGTGGTTTTGCATTGGCCAACCACAAACTTGCTACAAATATTCCATAAATTAGACCAACCAAGAATGGACCAAGAGACATTCAAACTGTTACATAACCATAACCAGAATTGCGCATCAAACTTACATTCAAAAAATAAGTGTGATACAGTGGCAGAATCGACTGTTTAATACTGGTTTGCGTTTTGCACTTTTTGTTTGCAAAATGTCGCGATAAGCAAGAGTCGTCATCGACTTTATTTCATCCAATCATGGAAAAGGAAAAAGAACAGAAAAAACCTTTTTTCGAGATATTCTGAGTACGGGGGGTAGATTATAGAAAGGGAAGGTGTTAGCACCCTTTCTATCCATGGTTTTCCATGGGCTCTTAGGTACTTGCTCATTTCAACTTGCTTGTGTATGTTTGTCTTGAAATTTTTTTTACTTCGTGATAACCCTTGTATCAGTCCTCAAAGATGTGATGAAGTTATTTTGAAAATTTGTTTTGAAAGGTGTTTGTGTGAAAAGGTTTTATTGAGCAAGTACTTAAGATTCTACCTACTCGAAAAAATATTGTTCGTTCTATTTCCTTTAGACAGCGCTATCCTACTATTAAGGAGTAGGTAGCACCGTCGTTGGAGTTGTAAGGGACATTCAAAAGGGACGAGTACAATCACTAAAGCAATAGTTAGAAAATTTTAGTAGTAACCCTAGAGTCTTAAGATCTTTCCGAGGCAACATTTCGATCTTTTAGACTGGAGGGCGACCACTAAAATCTCATATGCTTAATGATTGTTTACAAAAGGCAACCGAAGTGAGGTAAACCCTAGGAGTGAATATGTACATATGATTTGTTTCAGTTATTTAATCTTTGCATATTAAGTGATCTACCGTTTTAATTTTCCAGACATTCTTGACACACAATCCTATTATCCATACATCTAGACAATTAAAGATTGTGGAAATTAAAAGTGCGAGGAAATAAAACCTAGCTATTACAAGGCTTCGGGGGAGGGGGATTAATTACATAACCAAAAATCGGGGATTTAAACAGTAAATAAAAACCCTAGGTTAACTATTACAAACCCTGAACAGTTACAAAATAATGGCAAAATAATTAACAAGCACGCGGCGAATTAAATACGAAGACAGTTGAAAATATAACCTAAAACTCTAATTGAGAGAAAAAGATTTTTGGTTCTTGTGGATTTTTATTTGAGAAAATGTTTAATTACAAATTAATTAAACCTAATTTCTAATTAACCTAGTTAATTAAAGGAATACATATTGTTGTACCCCAAAATTTGCCCTCCCATATTCTTCAAGATTTGGCAAGATCAAGCTTCAAAATCCCTCAAGGGTTGCACAGTCCAATTGCCTCCTAACACAGTCCAAATTAGGGTTTTGGTTCTTGCAAATAAATTGAGGTTTTCAAGGATCCAATCAAGTCCCATATGCCTACATACATTGTCAAGCATCCATATGTCAAGTTTCAAGACTCACAGCATCAAGTTGCACAGTCAAAAACCCTAATTGCTCCACAATCAACTGCAGGGGCAAAATGGTCATTTGACAGTCAAAAGTCAATTTTTTTGGTCAACATCTTATTTTTAAGCCACAATCATCATTTGATCAATTCTTGATCATGATTCCACAAGCATGGCTCAAAAAGTCTCAAGATGCAAAAGTTTCTATTTTTGGACAGCTGAAAAGTCAACTGCAAATTGACCAAGGCATAACTTTTTCATGGTTCATCAGAAAAATACCATCCAATTCTAATTTTAAAGGGGATGACATTTCCTACAACTCATCTTCACATTCCAAGTCCAAGAAGTGCTCTCACAAAAAGTTATCAATTTCTACATTATAGGTCATTTTCAAAAGTCAACAAAAAGGCACTTTAAGTCAAAGACCATAACTTGAGATTGGTAAATCAAAATGACATGGAACCAAAGGCATTGGTTAGAGGGCTTCAATACCTTTCCAAAATGTCCAGGAACATGTTCATATCTTCAAAATTGAGCAAGATATGCATTGGAGAAGTTGAGAAATTTTTGGGAACTTTCAAAAGTCAACTTTGCCTAAAATACTTCAATTTTGCTAATGGGCCTCAAATTCTTTCTTGAATCATTACCCAAGGCCTGTGCACGACCCATTGAACTTAAAATAATTTATTTTCTTATTTTTAATTAATTAATTGGATTTATATTTATATTAATTCATTTAATTGGTTTTAATTATAAGAAAATTCAAAGATATGCTTTTTTAGATCTTTTTGTGCAGCAAATGTGACTAGGGCAAGCTGGCAATTAGTTTCTCAATCAACAAGGCAAAGAAATCCATGATTGGCAAGGTTTCATGAAAGAAAAGATTGGAAAAGATATGATTAGGCAATCAAATATTCAAGTCATAAATTCATGGACTTTTGGGCTCATTCTTGACCTAATTCACATCACATACATATGCATAAGCTAACCCTACTTAGACATACACGAAAAAGCTGCTAAAAACCACATAACCAATTTGCAAATTTTGAAGAGAAACTTGAAAACTGAAATCCTATTTGCAGTGCAATTCAAGGCCTAAAATCTTTTCCAATACGTTGCTGACATTGCCAGGAAGCTATTGCAACCAAGAACAGGCTCACATACCCAGGGAAACGGTAAAACAAAGTCATGGTTTGACCAAATATGTTCATAATCGAAATCTAATTTCCATGCATCATTGACATGTTTTGTTTGTTGATTTGTATTGCTGACGTCTTCCTGAAACCTTTGATATAGTTTAATTGCACTGAAACTCACAGGATCATGATTCACCATGAATGGATTTTAGGGTTTTCGAACCTTCAAAAAAGGGCTTTCTTGTAGAGGAAAAATCAAGCCCTGAGACCTATGCAGTTGAATTCAGGAGCTCAATACAAGTTGAATGGCAACCTCGCGCTCAATTTATATTATCTGTGGGCGTAATCGCTATTTTTCACACTTTCACTTAGTGGGGGTTTAAAACCCCCGCTATCTTGTTCATGTTGCAGGTACAAACAAAGACGAAGACAGGCGTGGCATCCAGTGATTGGGTAGTTCAAATCTTAGCATGTTTTTTATGTCTCAGCACAATTGGCATTTTTTTATATATTATATTTGTTTTCCACTAATACTACAAAGGTTCTGCATAGCTCAGATGGTGGATGACACGCTTGGCAAACGCTGGGACCTGGGTTCGATTCCCAGGTCCCCCCACATAATTGATAATTTTTGTTTTAACACATTCCCATGCAGCGTTCACCCAAAGGTCCATCATGCATCCTCACGCGTAGGCTTGCCAAGTGGCCTTGATCACTCATCCAATGGTCACAGAATGAAATCCAGGGTGTACCCCAGTCAACGAGCGTGTACACAATCATGGAAAGTCAAATGAGCCTTGTGTTCTTGGGCCTGAATTACTTCCAAAAAACCTCCACATGGGCCTGATACCCCCCCTTGGTTTGTACAAATTAATTTTCTTTTTCTTTCTAATTCTTTTAATTGCTTTAATTATTTTTCTTAATTCCCCATAAAATAAATTTTTCCATAATAAAAACAGAAAATCAAAAATACAAAAATATGTTTAATTATTTATTAATTTCCTCACTAATTTATTTTTGTAAATAAATATTAATAATTAACTTAGTTAATTTAGGTTTAAAACTCAATCTTTTTCTTAATAAATAAAAAATACATAGAATTAGGTTTTTACACTTTTATCTTTTTCTTAATTAATTATTATTATCATTATTTATTATCATTATTAATTACTATTATTTTTGTACATAAATATGTAAATTAATTAATTAGTAAATTAGGTCAACTTCGACATTTTCTTTAATAACTAAAAATAATTTAGAATTAGGGTTTCCTTTTAAATTCTTTTCTTTATTTCCATTAAATACAAAAAACATAAAAAACACTTTCTTTTCTTTAATTAAATAATTAATTAGGTTTTAATTTAATTTAATTTCAAGCAAAGGGTCAAAACCCTCGGACGTTCAGTTTAATTTATCTTTTCGCGCATTATTTTTCTTATCGATCATTATGTAACTGTTCAAGGAATATAATAGTAATTAGGTTTACCGCATTTTTTACTTTCCGCATCTTTATAAAAAACGGGTCTTTGTATTTTGGCGATGTATAGACCCGCGCCTTGTAATAGCGTAGCTTTTATGTTTCCGTCTTCTAATTTTCCGCACTCTTAAATTCTAAATTGCATGAAAGAATGTATGGTAATTAAAAACAACGCGTAGCTCACAATGCCATGATCAAAGATAAAACATAACATGAAAACAACACACAATACACACACCACTTCTAGGGTACGCCTCACTCGTTGCCTTCGAAACGTGGTCGTCAAGTATAGGACGTTTTAGCGGTCGCTCTTATGTCCATGATCCAGTTGCCTCGAAACAGTTGCCTCGAAACGGTTGCCTCAGATTAAAAAGAAGGATCTAGGATGTAAGGGTAGCTTCTAAGGTGTCCTACTATTGCTTCGGTGACCACACTGTCCCTACAATCGAATTGACCCGAACACCTCCAACGGTGGTGCTACCTACCTCTCAATGGTGGGATGGCACTACCTTAAGGACTCTTACACAACCTAATTCCTTAGGGTAGGTAGATGAATCGTGGATACTTGCTCTCTTAAAAAAAAATCAAAAACTTTTCACACTGACACTTTCAAAAGCTTTCAAAACAATTTTTCAAACACTCTTGAGGACAGATACAAGAGTTATTCAGAAATCTTTCAATGAAACTTTCGCAAAACCCACTCACATTTTGAAAAGCAAACATCATTTTGAAAACATAAGAGCAAGTATCTAAGAGCCCATGGGTAACCATGGATAGAAAGGGTGCTAACACCTTCCCTTTCTATAAATCTACCTCCCGAACCGAGAAACGTTCTCATAAGGAATTTTGCTGTGCTTTTGTCCTTTCCATGTTAGAGAAAATAAAAGACGGTGGCGACTCTTGCTTCCACGACATTTCGCGAACCAGCTAAAAACAGTCAGTTCTAAATCCACCGATCACAGAACTGGCGACTCTGCTGGGGAAACTTAAAGTGAGGTGTACCTTAGGATAGCTCATACTTGTGTTTTCAATTGCTTTGTTTTGTTTGCTTTATTATTATGGGCATTTGTCTTGGAGTTTCATAGATCCTAACCCGGATCTGGGGAATACCCTGTTAGGTAGCATAAGTTGTGAGGGACCTGTCCGGCGTAGACCGACACGTGTGAAACAGTGGCTACATTGGTGGGCACCTTGGTCTGTACCGATATCCCTTGTGTCGCAACGAGGAGAATATGGGTCTTCTGAGGAGTCATTAAGCACCAACCGACCTTAGAACCTTAAATGACCCAACTTGGCCAATAGAACAGTAGCAGTATGCTACACCCATTGAGGCTAAACTCTCGCGATGGTTCTGGCCGCAAGAAAAGATTGCGATGCTAGAGTTATGACTGATTGAGGGTAGTCAGTGATATTGGGATCCTCTAGAACCCGATTACTATTTTCTAGGATAGGTCTTAACCAACAAACTGAAAGAGGGTAGTACCTGAACTTCATGCTGGCCTAAAATTTAAGGGCTCTCTTGTGTGACTTGTGTGCTTTCATACTTGACTACTTGCATGCCTGTTATCTGACACCCGGGTTTCTTGCAGGTTTTGTTTAGAGTCCTTAATCTGGACTCATAACAGGGTTACATATATCACTCCATGCATAGCATGACATCATACCATTGCATACATCCTACATAAAAGACTAATCCGTTTCAAGGATCTCAAGGGTCTGTGATGCAGGTCATGATGAACCAACGGTCTAGCAAGGGGCAAAGGGGATTTATTTGCCTCTAGCCAGGTTGATGACTTGAGTCAGGGGCTATGACCCACTTGATATGGTGAGCCTTGACTCTTGAGGAAGGACTCTCAACAATATGCCGTTCCTTCCATCAAGCTACAAAATGCAGATCCTAACAAATTTTCTTGTTTACCCCGCGAGATCCTTGAAAACATTGCATGCATACATACATATCATTGCATTACAGGTACCCTTCTTACAGGTCACTTACCCTCTTCGCTGTTTATTTCAGCCGATCATCATGAATCCTGAATCGTCCAACGAACAAGCTATCAAGGCCCTCCAGGCCCAAAATGCCCAGTTCCAAGAGTTGGTTAAGAGTCTAGCCCAGGGTCAACAGGATCTGAAGACTCTACTTTTGAAGAAGAAAAAGAAGAGGACGGTGCTGTTCAACCCTAGACGCAAATCTGGGAATGGATCACGAAATGAGGCTGAACAGACTACCCCATTGTTGGCTCCTAAATCCGACACCCTTGTTTGTTATCAATATAGACCATTAATTATGAGTCTGAAGAGTTTCCAGGTTTCGACCAGTTGATCCTGTCGAATGCTCATCAGAAAATGGCAAGGTACTTAGAGAATTTCTTTTAAGTAGGAATCTTGTTACCTTCAATGTCGAAGGAACTCCTCGACAAAAGTATCTGACGCCCAGGTTGGAACGGTTTGAGATTCAAATGTTTGGAGGGAAAACAGTTCTCAGCAGTTACTAAACGCAATGTGCCAAGATCAGGAGCGTCGAATGCTGTGAGTCTGCCAAGTGGTGTCATCTCGAAGCAACGTAACTGCCCAACGGTTACTTAAGATGTGTTTTAGTATAAATACTAATTGTTCACGTAGTTTTCGCGTGTGTTCATCATTATATACAAGTCACTCATTTAGATTCAAGTATCCAGTGTGAGCGAAAGAATTGTTGAGAATGTATGTGTGAAACACCATTTAAATTAATCAAAATCTTTTATATTCAAGCACTTTATTGCCTTTCATTTACTCATCTCTGTCGAAGCCTTTTTATTTAACGCTTTCATTTATTCTATCAAGCTTTTCTTCATGCAATTTACATAAAGTGTCTTTACTTTACTGGCATTAATCATCATTAGATTTAGTCAAAACCCAGAAAATCAACCATGTCTTAGGATCAATCTGATCGATCCTGCGAGTCACCAAATAAGTAACCTTTTGGAAGATCAGCGGTTGTTTACCAATTTCCACGGTAAACAAATTGGCACACCTGGTGGGACTTTGTGTTGATTTTTAAGGTTAACCGTATTTATATAGAATATCATCTTTTTCGAGAAGTATTGCATGTTATTGAGAAGTGGTAGAATATACACTAACGATACCAATACTACGAGAAGAAGAGAAGCGATGGCGAATCCTCCAAACAATAGCGAAATCCCACAAACAAATGTGGGAACAACGGTTATCCCAACCATAAGTGAAACGGTAACCGCTGGCTCAACACCAGCAGTAACGGTCACACAAACGGGGCCATTACCTCCGTTCACTGGCCCCAGAATGCCTTTGGAACTCCCCCACCAAGGGGAAACCCCAGGAACTAGGCCTTATGTTCCCCCAGGATTTTCGACAGGCGGTCTAAATCGAGAACCACTCTATGGCATGCCAACTTCTGAATTGGCTAGCATGACGAATGTTGCGTCCACTTTTTCAGACCCTTTAGTGAGCGCCTCTTCGCCACTCCAAGGTTCCGGAGTTGGTATGGCGAACAGGGGTAGGACCCAACTCTTAGGAGGAACGTCCCAAGTAGCGCATGGCCTTACGAATGCTTCGACAGCAGTCTTGAGGCAGCAAATGGACGAAAGCAACCACGATATGGTTTAAATGTTGGCACAAACTTTAAACACAGTGCTAAACCCTCTAATACAAAATACCACCCAGTCGAATCAGCAGATGACAGCGCAAATGGCGCGTCTGGCCGATTTTTTTGGGGTACCCCAACCTATTCGACAGCCCCAAAGGGCACAGATGAGGGGAAACCAGGGTATACTCCTAGAGGAAGAAACCACTATTAACCAAGTCCAGCAGTCTGTCGAAGAAAACCTTAGGACGCGATTGGAACAACCCGGGGTCGAAGGACCTAGGGTCATAGCCCCGGAAGTAAGGATAGTCAACAGAAACCAAAATGCTGACGAAATAGTTCAGCACATCCAATACCAGAATATGGGTTTGGAAAATAACCTGACAGCCATGATCGAAAGAATCATGACGCAAAATGGGATGAATACGGGCTTCCGTAGGCCCAACTTTACATCCCCACTGTCAGAATATGTGTTACAAACAGACTTACCTCCTAGATGTAAAGTCCCTAAGTTCACTAAATTTTCAGGGGACACGACAGAATCCATTGTCGAGCGTGTAGCGAGATACTTGATTGAAGCAGGAGATATTTCAAACAACGAAAACCTGAGGATTAAGTATTTCCCAAGTTCTCTAACAAAGAACGCGTTTACTTGGTTCACAACTCTTCCCCCAAATTCGATCCACCATTGGACCCAGTTGGAGAGATTGTTCCATGAGCAATTCTACATGGGACAAACCAAGATAAGCCTGAAAGAATTGGCCAGTGTAAAGAGGCGATTCACTGAACCTATAGACGAATATCTAAATAGGTTTAGGTTGCTCAAAGCAAGATGCTTTATGCAAGTGCCAGAACATGAGTTAGTCGAAATAGCCGCATGAGGCTTAGATTATTCCATTAGGAAGAAATTAGACACTCAATACCTGAGAGACATGGCCCAATTGGCCGATAGGGTTCGACAGGTAGAACGCCTTAAAGCTGAAAAAGCCAAGGCGACAAAAACTCATAAAAGAGAAAGGATAGCATACGTCGAAATGGACGATGAAGATCCAGAAACCTTCGACGAAACTATAACCGTCGAAGAAAGCGAGGTCGATTTAGCGGAACTAAAACAAGGGCCACCATACTCTTGCAAACTGCTAGTCCCCTCAGGTGGAAAAAACCCCACTGGTCCTGAAAGGGCCAACGATAGGTTCCCCAAAAATACTTACAGTTTTGATATTACAAAATGTGATGAAATTTTTGACTTACTTGTAAAAGATGGCCAAATGATAGTGCCCCCAGGGGTAAAAGTGCCTCCTCTTGATCAAAGAAAGAAAAGAGGCTTTTGTAAATATCATAATTTTCTGGGCCATAAAACATCTCAATGTTTTCTTTTCAGGAATCTCGTGCAAGATGCTATCGAAGAAGGGAGGTTGAAATTTGCTGATAAGGCCCCCATGACTGTGGACTCTAACCCTTTGCAGGCTGAAGCCCATTATGCTGAACCTTCAGAGGTGAATGTGATCGAGGCGTCCAGAAGTCAGGTGAAAAGGCCAGGAATAACTATGGTCGAAGTCACCAAAGATCATGTCAACATGCCAATCTTTGGCAGTTTTTCTGGGAATCTTTCTAGAAAAACAATCGAAGCAGTCCAAAAAGCTGTTGAAGGCCCAAAACTGGAGACAGTTGGAGCCCTAAAATCTGGAGCAAAACCCAGTTCCTACTTGGCTGCAGTCCAAGGCCAGACAGAGGACCTGGAGGCCCAGATGAAGCAGATGACTCTTGCCACCAAAGACACCATGAATGTCAACATGGTCGAAATCTCTGAATCGAAAGCATCAGAGGAGGCCAGTAGGCAGGAGCAGGCAAACAAAACGGCTTTCCCTCAGGAAAACGAAAATCTGGCAGATTTCCTACAAAGATGCCAGAAGAAGAAGTCAGAAGTGATGCTGTGTCCTCGATGCAGCTCAATTTTCGACAAAAAAGCTGCTGAACACATCCAAGGTGTAAGAGCAGCATACAAAAGAAGGGAAGGTGTTGATATTCGACATGACCCCAGAAGAACCTACCAAAAGGGTTCAAATCAAGAGAAGAAGCCACTGAATTTCAGGCCTCCAACCAATGTGCCAGTTGATACGTGGTATAAAACATCAGGTCGAAAGAGACCGAGCGAAGAAAGGTGGCACTCCTTCGAAGTGCCAAGAGGTTCATCTTTGACACACAAGAAAGAATCTCAGGTTGTCGCCGCTAAAGTGACACAGGTATCAAGTAAATACAAGGGAAAGAATCCCATGTCTCGATCCCAATGGAGAAGATACCAGAGGCGGCGAAAGGCTGAGAGGGAAGCTACCAATGAGCCAAAGCCATAATCAAGTTCAAATGTCCCTCAGAGAAAGCAGAGAAAGCCTCTGGAAAGGCAACCAGTGACCAATAGACTGGTGTGGCCTAACCAGGGCGAAGTTGATGACGAAGATGGCTCTGAGTCTGATGACACCCTAGATATCATGGTGAACATAGTCTCAGTTTTGCCAAGAGAGTTCAACCGCCAGGTGGAGGTCGAATCGAACGATTGGGAAGTCGAACAAGAAATGGCCAAGCATAGGCCAGTATGCTACTTCGTCATGGATAATGGCGGTACTGAAGAGCAAAATGGTTTCTTCGAACCACCTACTGAGGCGATGAAAAATCACCTCAAGCCTTTATTCATAGGGGTAAAACTCGAAGAAACCACCGTAAATAAGATCTTGGTGGACTGTGGGGCTACCATCAACATCATCCCTCACTTTATGCTGAGAAAAATAGGCAAGAGTGATGAAAACATCAAGCCTCACAACATGGTCCTGTCAAATTATGAAGGCGGAATAGGGACCACTATGGGTGTGATCCAACTAGACCTCAAAATAGGATCCATCCTTCGACCAACTATGTTCATGGTCATATCGACCAAACCAAATTATAATCTTTTGTTGGGCCGAGAATGGATACATGGTGTCGGGGCAGTACCATCATCAATGCACCAAAGGTTGATACTATGGCGTCCTGATGGAATGGTCGAAAATATAAAATCGGATCAGAGCTATTACTTGGGCGAAGTAAATCACCTAGGGAGAGCTGACTTCGACAAAAATTTGGCTCACATTGGGCCATGCCCAGCACCTGACTTCGACCTGGCGCCAGCGCCAAATGCTTTTTGTTCCTTGTACCTGCACCCTGAGCATGGTTTTCAATGGGACAGAGAAGACTTGTCCCACATTGACTTCAGTGGGCTTACTGACATCCAACCAACTGGTTGGGGAAGCGAATTCAGTGACAATGACTGAGTCACAATCACTGCAGCGAATTTCGGCTTATGTAGCCGAAACAAGGATGATAACGGCTCTCGAAGCCGAAGTAAAATATATGGCCACTCAGGCCAATGATCAAGAGCTACCTTCTGCAGGTCCTGGAAAGGATTTCGACCCAGAACCTCCTGATATCATGCCAGAAGAAATGCAGGAACAAAGGCTCGACACCATCTATGACGATGAGCCTTTGGGATTCGAAAAGGACCCCCTGGCGAACAACATCAAAATGTTAGCGCAGGATCCTTTAGAAGAAATCAACTTGGGCGAAGGGTTAGAGAAAAAGCCAACTTACATTAGCGCAAAAATAGACCCAGAGCTCAGGTTGGAAGTGATCCATTTGTTAAAGGAGTTCAAGGACTGCTTTGCATGGGATTACGACGAGATGCCTAGTCTCGACAGAGGATTGGTAGAACTTCAGTTGCCAATCAAACCCGGGAAGAAGCCAGTCAAGCAAAGTCCAAGACGCTTCGCCCCAGAAATACTGTCGAAGATCAAAACGGAAGTCAAAAGACTGCTGAAGTGCAAATTCATACGAGCTACGAGGTATGTCGAATGGATTGGAAACATTGTGCCAGTGATTAAGAAAAACGGTACATTAAGGGTATGCATAGATTTCAGAGATTTGAATGCTGCTACACCCAAAGATGAATATCCTATGCCTGTGGCGGAAATGCTAGTCGATTCTGCCGCTGGCCATGAGTACCTGAGCATGCTCGATGGTTATTCAGGATATAATCAAATTTTCATTGCCGAAGAAGATGTGTCGAAAATAGCTTTTCGATGCCCCGGGGCTTTAGGCACTTACGAATGGGTAGTGATGCCTTTTGGCCTAAAGAACGCTGGGGCAACATATCAGCGAGCGATGAACTCTATCTTCCATGATTTTATTAACACTTTTATGCAAGTGTATATTGATGATATTGTTGTAAAATCTGTTTCCAGGAAGAACCATATAGACCACCTTCGACAATCATTTGAAAGAATGAGAGAACATGGTCTGAAAATGAACCCTTTGAAGTGTGCGTTCTGTGTAAAAGCTGGAGATTTCTTGGGCTTCGTCGTCCACAAGAAAGGAATCGAAATCAACCAGAACAAGACGAAGGCAATCTTGGAAGCGAAAGCGCCAGCGAACAAAAAGGAACTGCAATCTCTGCTGGGCAAGATAAATTTCTTAAGGAGATTCATATCTAACCTAAGTGGAAAAGCTCAAGCCTTCTCACCCTTACTTCGATTGAATAAGGAAAAATTCGAGTGGGGGCAAGAGAAACAAGAAGCCTTCGACAAAATCAAAGGATATCTCACCAAGCCACCTATTTTGGTGCCTCCTTGCAGCAATAGGAGTATGAGATTGTACATAGCTGCATCCGACAAAACTTTGGGAAGCATGTTAGCCCAAGAAGATGAAAATGAAGTCGAAAGACCCATTTACTATCTTAGTAGAGTTTTGAACGATGCAGAAACTAGATATAGCGAAGTTGAAAAATTATGTCTATGTCTTTTTTTCTCTTGTACAAAGCTCAAACAATATATAAAACCAGTTGATGTGTATGTTTCGTCTCACTTTGATGTTTTCAAATACATGTTGTCGAAACCCATTCTGCACAGTCGAATTGGCAAGTGGGCCCTAGCATTAACTGAGTACTCATTGACCTTTATGCCTCTTAGGGCAGTGAAAGGGCAAGTGGTAGCAGACTTTATAGTCGACCACTCAATTCAGGTTGAGAATATAAATTACGTGGAGATAGAGCCCTGGAAATTCTACTTCGATGGTTCCAGCCATAAAGATGGAACAGGAGTAGGGGTCTTGATTATTTCTCCAGAAAAAATTCCAACAACATTCAAGTACAAGATATCAGGTACTTGTTCGAACAATGAGGCTGAGTACGAAGCTCTAATTACTGGCCTTGAGATATTGTTGGAATTGGGGGCAACTCGAGTCGAAATAATGGGAGACTCAGAGTTAGTCATTAAGCAAGTCACAAAAGAATATAAGTGCATAAGAGAAAATCTTATTATGTACTTTGTGATAGCAAATCGTTTATTGAAAAAATTCGAAGTGGTTAACATTCGACACATACCTAGATTGGAAAATCAAGTAGCCAATGATTTGGCACAAATTGCATCTGGGTACAAAATTTCAAAAACGAGATTACAAAGAGCAATCAAAGTTCGAGAAAAAATAAAAGCAACTAGCCTGTCCCCAACAGACTTGAAATCGACAAGACTAGGGTATGCTGATCAAAGGAACTTTGAAATATTGTTCATAGACAGTTTGTCAGAGCAAGATTGGAGGAAACCCATTGTAGATTATCTACAAAATCCAGCAGCTTTGACAGAACAAAAAATAAAATATAGGGCGTTGAGTTACGTGCTCATGGGTAATGAGTTATTTAAAAAGACGCCTGAAGGGGTATTGCTAAAGTGCTTAAGCGAAACTGAAGCATACATAGCCCTTTCGACTATGCACGCTGGAGCATGTGGGGCTCACCAAGTAGGCCATAAGATGAAATGGTTGTTGTTTCGACAAGGAATATATTGGCCCACCATCTTGAAAGATTGTGTTGAGTTCGCGAAGGGTTGCAAGGAATGTCAAGTCCATACGGGCATCCAACATGTACCAGCAAGCGAAATTCACTCAATAGTGAAACCTTGGCCTTTTAGAGGATGGGCGTTGGATCTTATTGGAGAGATTCGACCAGCATCATCAAAGAGCCAGAAGTATATACTGGTAGGCATTGATTATTTCACTAAATGGATCAAAGCTATTCCTTTAGTCAATGCATACCAAGAAAATGTCATTGAATTTATTCAAAAGAACATTATCTTCAGATTTGGAATCCCTGAGACTATAACGACTGATCAAGGATCAGTGTTTACTGGTCGAAAGATGCAGGAATTCGCTCAAGAAATAGGTTTTAGACTCCTAACATCAACACCTTATTATGCACAGGCAAATGGTCAAGTCGAAGCAGCGAATAAAATAGTGATCGGCCTGATAAAAAAGCATGTAGGAAAGAAGCCAAAAAATTGGCATAAGACGTTAGACCAGATCTTGTGGGCCTGTCGAACGTCCCCAAAAGAAGCCATAGGTACAACACCATATCGGCTAACTTTCGGTCATGACGCAGTATTGCCAGCGGAAATTTGTCTTCAATCAGCAAGGGTTCAGAGACATCATGATATCCACTCTGAGGTTTATTGGGATATGATGTTAGACGAACTAGTAGATTTAGACGAGGAAAGACTACGCGCTCTCGACCTATTGAGAATTCAGAAGAAAAGAGTGGAAGACTCTTACAATAAAAAAGTAAAACCTAAGGCATTCTCGCCTGGAGAATTAGTTTGGAAGGTGATTCTTCCCATGGATCGAAGGGATCGAAGCATGGGAAAATGGTCACCCAAATGGGAAGGACCGTTCAGAATTATCCAAATTTTTTCTGGTGGAGCTTATGAGGTTGAAGAGTTAGGCGAAGATAAAAGACTCTTGAGAGTAAACGGCAAATATTTGAAAAAATATAAACCTATGCTCCAAGAGATCAAAATAAATAGCAATTAATAACCAAATTAACCATAAAGAGCCAAAATGGAAAATTATATAATGATTAGCCAAAATGGTTGCATTGTCTTACAAATATTACAGTACATAGTTAATAAGTTGCTGAACAAATTAAAAAGGTATAGAAGCTTTAAGTCGAAGATACTTGGCCTGCTGCAACTCCAGCCTTTTGTTACACAAGGCAGTCGCCTGAGAAAGTTTGGCAATCTGGTCATCAAAGGCTTGGGCCTTCTCAGCAAACTCTAAGCCTCACGTAACTTCAGCTTGGCTCTCTGCATCCGAAACAGTCGAAAGGAGCTCCTCTTTGCGCTTGGTGTTAGCATTTAGCTTGGCCTCCAACTCCTCGATCTGCGCCTTTATAGAGGCGTTATCTTGATCTATGGCGTTGATTTCCTCCTGCTTGGATGTCTTCTGTTTCGACAATTCTGCAATTCGAGAAGTTGTTTCAGCAACCTCGGTCCAGGAAGAAGAACTCTTGCCGTGTAATGCTTCGAGCTGGCTGTTGAACCCCCTTTGACGTCTATAGTCCGCAGAGACTTGGTCAACAATGGAGTATAACTCCAAGATAAAGCTGGAAACCTCTGGAGACACAGCAAGCAAATCGATTGCAGTCAGAACAACTCCCAGACAAGACGGAGAAGTAGGATCCCCCTCCAAAGCCTTCATCAGATCCTTTTTGAAGAACTGAGCCTTGACCTTCTTCAAAGCCTCATCAAGAGGAGAAGTCGAAGTGGACTTCCCTGATGCAGTAGAAGCATCATGACTAAGGTCAGATGAACTTCCCATACTCTCAATGATGGCATTCAGGTAGCCAATGGGATCAGTTTGCTTCAAAAGGGCCAAGTCTTCTTTAGACTTGGGCTTTGTCGAGGTGGTCGCTCCTACAGCAGCGGTGGCTTGGGGTTGAAGTTGTTCAGTAGCGTTTGCATCGATATGACCCTCTTCGACATGTGGTTCAGTAGTGTCAGCATCAACATGATCCTCTTCGTCATGTTTCTCCTCTGTCAAATCGACCACTTGAGCTTCCGTTGGTTGTTGTTCCTCTGTTTCGGCAAGGGCTTCATCGTTCGCCAATTCCTCCTCTTGTTGTCTACTATGTTCAACAGAGTCTCGTGTCTCTGAAGTTTTTGGTGCTGAACTTTCGGTGGTTTCCTGAAAATAGAAGAGGAAGAATATTCTGGTTTAGAAGGATACACAATCGAACGTGATCGTTGACACCTAAGTTAAAAATGGTCGGAGGTACTACCTGTAGAGGAATTTCAGCCCCAGGGCTAGAATTATCACTTTCAACGGGTTTGCTGAGCAAGACGTTTAACTCCTCCTCTGTGGGCTCTTCGATGATCACAGAAGGTGGCCTGGATTTTCTCCCTACAACCTTGATTCTGATCATAGGTCGAGGCTCAGGAGCAGGGGCATCTTTCTTCAGTTTTCTCTGTTTAAGAGGAACATGGGGAGATTCATCCTCATCGTCACTCGCAAATTCGACTGTTAATGCAGGCCGTTTCTTAGGTGCAGTTTCCTGAAACCCCAAATGGAGTTAATTTAAAACGCCACATCGAAACAGGATATTAAAACCAGCAGGAAATAATAAAAGTTTGGTTACCGGTGCTGAAGGTTTTGTAGAGGGACCTCCTCCCTGATGGCTTTCTGTGGTTTTCTTTGCTGCAGGTTTTCGAACAACTGAAAGAAGACGCGTTCACAAGTTATAATTGACAAGTTATAAGTCGAAATGGAAAGACAAATATAAGTTGAAGAGTGAACGTACATTTCTTTATTTTGTCAAGGACCAAAACGAAGGACTTCTGGAGTTCGTCCACAAAATCTTTTTCATCGAAGAATTCTTCAGCATAATAACTCTTCCACCAGTCTTCAAAAGATGGCGAACAGAGGAAGTTGAGTTGGTAGTCGAACAATGAAAGTATTGTCCGACCAGCGTACCTACCAATGTGCTTGGTAGCAGCATCCTCAGTATAATCATTGCAAAAATACAACATTGATTTCTCTCTAGGGAAAATGGGAGAAGGAAGTGATTGGATGATACCAAACTGTCGAGAGACCAAATTTGGCTGATAAGCAATCAGGCTCAGATGATTCTTGGAACTCTTAAAGCGCAATGGCATTATCCTGGGAGTGAGAAATGCTTCCCACAGTGTTGTGTGCTCTTTGAGATTAGGATCCCCTGACGACTTGGGATGGGGCCTGGTGAACCATTATGGACCAAACTTTCGACAGGCGAAAGGGGCCATGGTCGAGGTAAATTCTTTCCTCCCTGCAAACATCAAAACGAAGTTTGCAAAGGTCTGTTGGAGTTCCAGCCCATCCTCAGTGGGAGTCAGTAAAGCCATCCTGGTACCTTCGATATGCCTTTTGGCTATCTCAGGAGCTTGTTCGTTTATTTGATTTTTCTGAGGTAAAAAAGACTCAAAAGGGGCGTTTAGCCATAGTTGTAGTAGGCAGAAGGGTCCTGCAAGCAGCAAGCTGGCTCTATTTTCTATTACCTTTAATAGAGTCGCCCCACTGCTTATCGACTCATATAAGTTCGCCAGTATTAATTCGGCCAAACAGATGTTTTGACCATGGTGAAGCTGGGTAGCAAGGGTGACCATTTTCTTCGTCACCTGTAGAGATTTCGTGCAGAACACGAAGCGTGACAGCCAAAGGGCTAGAAACGCAATGTGCTCCACGTCCGTCACCATAGCTGTCGATTTGTCATGATAGTGGTTGATGTAGGTGGTGTAAGTGGGTTTGGTAGCTGAAAACCCAATCTGGTCTTCAGACATTTCCTCTGGGTCAAAGTAATCCCCAGTTGGTCGAAGACCGGTAATGGCAGCCACATCGAAGAGAGTGGGTGTTACCATTCCACAAGGCAGGTGGAAGGTGAAGTGAGTATAGTCCCAAAATAGCAAAGAAGCTACCAGCATTTCAGGGGAGTAGTTGAGACCAGTCTTCGACAGGATGACTAGGTCATAAATCCCCATGTTCTTCCAAATCGAAGCCTGGCTTTTTTCCATCTTGTCGAGCCAAGCGTTGTAGTCTGGTGTAAGGCTAGGGCTAGACCTAAAAGCCCTAACCCCTCTGTTGAAGAAACGAAGATCTATCTTTTCTTTGGCAGGATCTTCGTTGTCATCTGTAGCCTTTTTGGAGCACCCAACGGGCTTGAGTGCCTCAAGCACCAAGAAGAAGCTCTTGATCTTCGTTGAGTCAGCAATGCATGCAGATAAAGGACCAGACATGGCGAAAACCTGGTTGGAGTATCCAACAGGAATCAGCAGTTGAGAAGAGTAAGTTTCACGATCAGCAGTTCCCAAGGGTTCAGGAACCCTTCACATTCCTTTGGAGTTAACTGTTGGAACAGTTGGAAAGATTTTCGGTTGGGCAGTTTTTGAGGGAGTGTTAGAACTGGGAACATTGGAAGAGCGAGAACCTGAAGCCATTGTTTGGGTTGAGATGAAGATGGATGAAGAACAAAGTTTTTGCATAAATTTCTGTTCAAATAATAAGGCTTGGATGAAGAAAGCGTGAAAAGTCTCGCGAGGAGCACTTAGCGCTATTTATAGTGATTGGAAAATCACAAAACTCGAGGTCATTTAATGTTTCAGACACTAGTGGGGCACGTGGCGCTCATTTGCTGATGTAGTCGTTCTGCAGAACGGAAACGGTGCAGCGTGCATCCTCGATTTCGGGGAATTGTCATGATGACAATCTGTGAAAAGACATTGGGCATGCCAAACGCCTTACTGAAGTGACGTCTTAAGGAACAATTGGAATGATGGCTTTTTTTGGGATTGTCAGTTGGTTGGTAGGAGACGAAAAGCGCACGAGCTAATCTGTGGCTAAGAATGAAGGACAGGTGTCGGGTGGAATCTCAAAGAATGCCTTTTTCTTTTCAGCGTCGAAATAAGGCATTCTTGGGGGGCAATTTGTTGGCTCCTAAATCCGACACCCTTGTTTGTTATCAATATAGACCATTAATTATGAGTCTGAAGAGTTTCCAGGTTTCGACCAGCTGATCCTGTCGAATGCTCATCAGAAAATGGCAAGGTACTTAGAGAATTTCTTTTAAGTAGGAATCTTGTTACCTTTGACGTCGAAGGAACTCCTCGACAAAAGTATCTAACGCCCAGGTTGGAACGGTTTGAGATTCAAATGTTTGGAGGGAAAACAGTTCTCAGCAGTTACTAAACGCAACGTGCCAAGATCAGGAGCGTCGAATGCTGTGAGTGTGCCAAGTGGTGTCATCTCGAAGCAACGTAACTGCCCAACGGTTACTTAAGATGTGTTTTAGTATAAATACTAATTGTTCACGTAGTTTTCGCGTGTGTTCATCATTATATACAAGTCACTCATTTAGATTCAAGTACCCAGTGTGAGCGAAAGAATTGTTGAGAATGTATGTGTGAAACACCATTTAAATTAATCAAAATCTTTTATATTCAAGCACTTTATTGCCTTTCATTTACTCATCTCTGTGGAAGCCTTTTTATTTAACGCTTTCATTTATTCTATCAAGCTTTTCTTCATGCAATTTACATAAAGTGTCTTTACTTTACTGGCATTAATCATCATTAGATTTAGTCAAAACCCAGAAAATCAACCATGTCTTAGGATCAATCTGATCGATCCTGCGAGTCACCAAATAAGTAACCTTTTGGAAGATCAGCGGTTGTTTACCAATTTCCACGGTAAACACCCATCTGTTGGAAAGGACAGTCCCCATGAGAGAGAGGTTCCTAGTCCAGTGGTCTCCGACAATGAGACAGATTTCAATGATGAACAGTATCCTCCTGCCGAGGATAGGTACAAACAGCTCGAAGACCGGTTAAGTGCTATGGAGATACAAAAGGTGCCCGGCCTGTACTTCGAAGATCTAGGTCTATCCTCTGGGGTAGTGATTCCCCACAAGTTCAAGGCACCTTCTTTTGCCAAGTACGACGGGGCTTCCTGCCCTAAGCTGCATCTCAGGTCATACATAAGGAGGATCCAGCCCTACACGGCTGACAAGAATTTGTGGATTCACTTCTTTCAGGATAGTTTGTCAGGAACTCAACTCGACTGGTTCTATCAACTGAATGGAGCCAACATCCACAGCTGGGAGGACTTGGCCACTACATTCTACAAGAAGTACCAGTACAATGCCGACCTTGCTCCCACGCGCACTCAGCTTCAGGGAATGTCTATGGGTGTAGGCGAAGGTTTTAAAGAATATGCGCAAAAGTGGAGAGACCTTGCTGGAAGGGTGCAGCCACCTCTAACTGACCGTGAGCTTGTGGACATGTTCTTGGGGACTCTGTCTGGACCTTTCTTCAACCATCTGATTGGGAATTCTTCTGCTGGGTTTACAGATTTGATCTTGATTGGGGAAAGAATTGAAGCTGGTATCAAGAGTGGGAAGATTCAAGAGGCCGCACCTTCTGATACTCACAAAAAGCCTTACATGGGGAAGAAAGAGTCTAATGCTGCATACAGTCAAAAGAGTCGTCGTGACCAACATGCAGGGGCAGTCATGATCTCTGGTTCTGCACCACGCCGACAACCATAAAAGGGAAATCAGCGAAGGCCGGACGAGCCTAAAAGACAATTCACCAACATCAACATGCCATTATCACAAGCATTGCAACACATGTTGAAAATGAATCTGATTACGGTGATCAACCCTCCTGCAAATCCCAAGACCTCCTCTCCAAACTACAACCCAGAAGCGAGGTGTGCTTATCATTCTGATAGCCCGGGGCACGATACTGAGGATTGTTGGGCGCTAAAATACAAGATCCAGAATATGATCGACGCTAAGGAGATCGAATTCGAGCCTGCTGAGACTCCCAATGTGACCACCGCTCCCTTGCCAAAACATGGCTAGGATTGGAAATTTTTTGTTCATTCGAATGTTCAAGTTGTAATTTTCTTTGATTGTTCAAATATTTTATTTCATGTCAAACTTGGTTATTTCATTAATGCATTACACGTGTCTATTTTGAAGTAATTGTGTTCACTATATTCAAAATTGCTTTTATTTTTGATGTTCAACTCTCGATTTTATAATTCTAAGCCTCTTGAGGGAGGATGACGAAAACGATACCATAATCTACAGTATGCTTTTGAACAGACCCCGCTGATGAGGTACATGCATTGTTTCAATTCCTAAACACTGGAGTTATAAGGAAGATAATCCCTCGTCAACCCCTTCGAGCCAAATAAGTAGGAGTTTTTCTTTTCGAAAATTAAAACCCTTAATCATAACCTGGGGCAGGGTAGTTCTCTCAGTTGATCCAAGTGCACAGCGAATAACATCAAAGAAGTCCTTTCGAGACGAAAAGACAGTGATGGTTCCATATAATCGTAAGGACAGACAGTCATTATCTCTCAAAAACAAAAGCCCAATAAGTCAAAACCTATGAAGGAGACTTACAAAACTGGGGCATCCCGCTGACTGTAATCACAAAAGAAACAGTTCAGGCAAAAAACAGGGATAACGAAACCAAAAAAGAAAAGAGGTCCTACAAACCCTCAACACAAAAAAGAAATGACTGCCTATTCAAAATAAATTTTCAACATCTGAACCATCATCGGAATATCAGAGCAAAGACTCAAACAAAGTCTAACGCACGATCAACTGAGTTTAGGTTTGAAGAACATCACGAAGAGCGGGTGGGTACAAATAAATTTGAGCCTTATCCTTTGTTTCTTAAACCGTGAACCAGGCCATGTTATAACCCTCAAAAGTCCTAGCTGAAGCATGGGTTAGTTCGAAAGCATACTATTACGAAAGGTATCCTGACTCCTTAAGGCTTGCGGTAAAATAACGAGTTGACATCACAGTTTACAAAAAATTCACTTGTTTTTATGAAAAAATGCATTTTCAAAAACTTCAAGACAGACATAAGCTTTGCATTTTTAAATAACATGGTTTGCATATGACTTTTTTTTCGGACAGCAAAGAAATCCGCACGAAGAATATCTGATGAACAAAAACACTTCCAATCAAGGGGCACGACATGATCATTGTCCAACATCTGGGGCAGTTAGGTCAAGATTCAGAGAATATCTCAAAAGGCCAACCAGCTTGGGACAAATCCCCGTCTGAATCACTTGAGGCATAGGACACGAATTCCAGCAACGAATCTTGCCTAATCAGACATCTTCTGGTAGCATGGCGACACAACACTACCAACAGGGGCACCTCCCTACACCCTGAGAGCATGGACATAGTCGAAAAGATACTACGCATAAACAAAGACCCGCTAGGTTGACACGCCTAGGCAAAATAAGGGCTTCCCGGCGAACCAAAAGGGTTCGGGCAAAAATAAGGGATGAAAATGGAAAAAACCTGTACACCCGGCAAGTCGAAAACCTGAAAAGGTGGCTTGGGCAAAAATGGGTATCCCGGTGGACTGAAAACCCGAAAGGGCGGTCCAGGCAAAAGTTAGGGATCACAGCGTACGACTATGTCCCGGCACCTCGTCACTAGCCTACCAGAAGAAGATTTGTCAATCAGCGGTTATCAAGCTCCTCCACAAGTACCTTCTCCCACAGAAACTGGGGCAATAAGAACTGTCTAAGCGATCTGGCTGCTCTGTCAACCAAGGTACCAAGGTAGGTTCAGCTGAAGAACGTGGCCAAGATACCTCCACTCCCCGGGAGTAAGACAAGCCAGCAAATACTCTCCCCAAGCAAAGTTGCTCTCCAATCAGCCCTAAAAGGCACAGTATCCCCCAACAAGTCAGCAACACTCTCCCCAAGAAGAGTTAGTCTACTGTCAGCCCTAAGGAAGTTGGATATCCCTAGAAAATCTCAACATTCCCCAATGGAGCATACAGACATTCCTAACAAGCATCCCCGACAATCTTGGTATAAGATTGTTCCCTGACGGAATACAGAATATCCAGTGGAGCCATTCCCCAGTCCAGTCCAAAAATCTCCCCAGGAGAGTTCAATCAATCTCCCCAATAGAAGCTTACCCCCAGTAGATTCAGGAAGCTTGTCCCCTGCAGAGTGCATATCTCTCCCCCGGTTTCATTCAAAATTTATTCCTCACCAGAGCTTATAACTGGGTTATCCTCAACCAATTGCCACGGAAAGATCATCCCCGGCGAAGTCTTCCTATCCCCAGCGGAGTTCATCAAATCTTCCGACGGAGCTCAACAATGGTATCCCCAGCGGAGTTATCATCAACCTCAGCAAAGTACCTCTCTTTCCCCACAGAGTAATTCCCCGCAGAGTAATATCTTCATCAAGTTTATTCCCCAACGGAGTCATCCTCTCCTACCGGCTTATTCTTGCAACCATCATCCCCAGCGGAAATGAAGAACTCTACTCTTCAACATCAGCCCAGGATTCAACAAACTCCCGGCATTCGTCAAGGATCTATTTTCCCAGACGAGAATACATTCATAAACATCACATCTCCATACATTATAGCATGCATACGCATCATACAACACAAATCTCATTTATTTTTGAGAACATCTTAAAATCATGCAGTTCATGCATCATGACATTGCATACGACTAATACTTTGCCTTTTCAGAAAAAAGTCAATCAAAAGATGATTACCATATACCTCTACAGTTCCAGATCAACATTGGCAACAAGCCAGGAAAATTCTATGGATGACTGATCATGGGTTAATATCTGAAACCAGACAGGACAATTATCCACTTGATCATCATGAAGCAACCCCACACCGGTTCTTTCTCAACTTTCAGAAGAAGTCTTACACGGACTTATCTCAAGATGACCTTACCCCGGTTCATCCAGAAGTTTTACACGAACTTATCCTGCAGTAACCTTACCCCGGTTCCTCCAGAAGTCTTACACGGACTTATCTCAAGATGACCTTACCCCGGTTCATCCAGAAGTTTTACACGAACTTATCCTACAGTAACCTTACCCCGGTTCCTCCAGAAGTCTTACACGGACTTATCTCAAGATGACCTTACCCCGGTTCATCCAGAAGTTTTACACGAACTTATCCTGCAGTAACCTTACCCCGGTTCCTCCAGAAGTTGTACACGAACTTATCCCGAAGAAACCCTACACAGGTTCTCTCTCTCCAGACGTAGTCTTACACGGGCTCGCCGTCAAAGAAAATCTACACAGGTTCTCTCTTCCCAAAGATGCAGTTTTACACGGACTCGTCATCAGAAACCCTACACAGGTTTCCTTCTCAGCTCTAGATGCGGTCTTATACAAACTCATTATCATTAAACCCTACACAGGTTTCCTTCCTCCAAAAATGCAGTTTTACACGAGCTCATCATCAGTCAACCCTACACAAGTTTCCTTCCTCCAAAAATGCAGTTTTACACGAGCTCATCATCAGGTAACCCTACACAGGTTCCCTCTTTCAACTCACAAAATTACAACTCAACAGACAGTCTCCAAATTGCATCTATAAGCCCATTCCCGACAAGGTTCCGTCACATATCCAGATGGCATCTATAAGCCCATCCTCCCATCCATCACATTTCCAAATGGCATCTATAAGCCCATTCCCGACAAGGTTCTGTCACGCCTCCAGATGGCATCTATAAGCCCATCCTCCTATCCACCATCTCTCCAAATGACATCTATAAGCCCATTCCCTACATCACACTGCTGATATTCTACTATGCGAGTGCAAATTTCTAGGCACACTAGTGTTCAATCATCTTCCACCCTCGGATTACGAAAGGCACGCCAACCAATCTATATCCTCAGGTTTAAGAAGATTGAACAGTGGCAACTGTTGTACCCCAAAATTTGCCCTCCCATATTCTTCAAGATTTGGCAAGATCAAGCTTTAAAATCCCTCAAGGGTTGCACAGTCCAATTGCCTCCTAACACAGTCCAAATTAGGGTTTTGGTTCTTGCAAAGAAATTGAGGTTTTCAAGGGTCCAATCAAGTCCCATATGCCTACATACATTGTCAAGCATCCATATGTCAAGTTTCAAGACTCACAACATCAAGTTGCACAGTCAAAAACCCTAATTGCTCCACAATCAACTGCAGGGGCAAAATGGTCATTTGACAGTCAAAAGTCAAAATTTTTGGTCAACATCTTATTTTGAAGCCACAATCATCATTTGATCAATTCTTGATCATGATTCCACAAGCATGGCTCAAAAAGTCTCAAGATGCAAAAGTTTCTATTTTTGGACAGTTGAAAAGTCAACTGCAAATTGACCAAGGCATAACTTTTTCATGGTTCATCAGAAAAATACCATCCAATTCTAATTTTAAAGGGGATGACATTTCCTACAACTCATCTTCACATTCCAAGTCCAAGAAGTGCTCTCACAAAAAGTTATCAATTTCTACATTATAGGTCATTTTCAAAAGTCAACAAAAAGGCACTTTAAGTCAAAGACCATAACTTGAGATTGGTAAATCAAAATGACATGGGACCAAAGGCATTGGTTAGAGGGATTCAATACCTTTCCAAAATGTCCAGGAACATGTTCATATCTTCAAAATTGAGCAAGATATGCATTGGAGAAGTTGGTAAATTTTTGGGAACTTTCAAAAGTCAACTTTGCCTAAAACACTTCAATTTTGCTAATGGGCCTCAAATTCTTTCTTGAATCATTACCCAAGGCCTATGGACGACCCATTGAACTTAAAATAATTTATTTTCTTATTTTTAATTAATTAATTGGATTTATATTTATATTAATTAATTTAATTGGTTTTAATTATAAGAAAATTCAAAGATATGCTTTTTTAGATCTTTTTGTGCAGCAAATGTGACTAGGGCAAGCTGGCAATTAGTTTCTCAATCAACAAGGCAAAGAAATCCATGATTGGCAAGGTTTCATGAAAGAAAAGATTGGAAAAGATATGATTAGGCAATCAAATATTCAAGTCATAAATTCATGGACTTTTGGGCTCATTCTTGACCTAATTCACATCACATACATATGCATAAGCTAACCCTACTCAGACATACACGAAAAAGCTGCTAAAAACCACATAACCAATTTGCAAATTTTAAAGAGAAACTTGAAAACTGAAATCCTATTTGCAGTGCAATTCAAGGCCTAAAATCTTTTCCAATACGTTGCTGACATTGCCAGGAAGCTATTGCAACCAAGAACAGGATCTCATACCCAGGGAAACGGTAAAACAAAGTCATGGTTTGACCAAATATGTTCATAATCGAAATCTAATTTCCATGCATCATTGACATGTTTTGTTTGTTGATTTGTATTGCTGACGCCTTCCTGAAACCTTTGATATAGTTTAATTGCACTGAAACTCACAGGATCATGATTCACCATGAATGGATTTTAGGGTTTTCGAACCTTCAAAATAAGGCTTTCTTGTAGAGGAAAAATCAAGCCCTGAGACCTATGCAGTTGAATTCAGGAGCTTAATACGAGTTGAATGGCAACCTCGCGCTCAATTTATATTATCTGTGGGTGTAATCGCTATTTTTCACACTTTCACTTAGTGGGGGTTTAAAACCCCCGCTATCTTGTTCATGTTGCAGGTACAAACAAAGACGAAGACAGGCGTGGCATCCAGTGATTGGGTAGTTCAAATCTTAGCGTGTTTTTTATGTCTCAGCACAATTGGCATTTTTTTATATATTATATTTGTTTTCCACTAATACTACAAAGGCGCTGCATAGCTCAGATGGTGGATGACACGCTTGGCAAATGCTGGGACCTGGGTTCGATTCCCAGGTCCCCCACATAATTGATAATTTTTGTTTTAACACATTCCCATGCAGCGTTCACCCAAAGGTCCATCATGTATCCTCACGCGTAGGCTTGCCAAGTGGCCTTGATCACTCATCCAATGGCCACATAATGAAATCCAGGGTGTACCCCAGTCAACGAGCGTGTACACAATCATGGAAAGTCAAACGAGCCTTGTGTTCTTGGGCCTGAATTACTTCCAAAAAACCTCCACATGGGCCTGATACCCCCCCTTGGTTTGTACAAATTAATTTTGTTTTTCTTTCTAATTCTTTTAATTGCTTTAATTATATTTCTTAATTCCCCATAAAATAAATTTTTCCATAATAAAAACAGAAAATCAAAAATACAAAAATATGTTTAATTATTTATTAATTTCCTCACTAATTTATTTTTGTAAATAAATGTTAATAATTAACTTAGTTAATTTAGGTTTAAAACTCAATCTTTTTCTTAATAAATAAAAAATACATAGAATTAGGTTTTTACACTTTTATCTTTTTCTTAATTAATTATTATTATCATTATTTATTATCATTATTAATTACTATTATTTTTGTACATAAATATGTAAATTAATTAATTAGTAAATTAGGTCAACTTTGACATTTTCTTTAATAACTAAAAATAATTTTGAATTAGGGTTTCCTTTTAAATTCTTTTCTTTATTTCCATTAAATACAAAAAACATAAAAAACACTTTCTTTTCTTTAATTAAATAATTAATTAGGTTTTAATTTAATTTAATTTCAAGCAAAGGGTCAAAACCCTCGGACGTTCAGTTTAATTTATCTTTTCGCGCATTATTTTTCTTATCGATCATTATGTAACTGTTCAAGGAATATAATAGTAATTAGGTTTACCGCATTTTTTACTTTCCGCATCTTTATAAAAAACGGGTCTTTGTATTTTGGCGATGTATAGACCCGCGCCTTGTAATAGCGTAGCTTTTATGTTTCCGTCTTCTAATTTTCCGCACTCTTAAATTCTAAATTGCATGAAAGAATGTATGGTAATTAAAAACAACGCGTAGCTCACAATGCCATGATCAAAGATAAAACATAACATGAAAACAACACACAATACACACACCACTTCTAGGGTACGCCTCACTCGTTGCCTTCGAAACGTGGTCGTCAAGTATAGGACGTTTTAGCGGTCGCTCTTATGTCCATGATCCAGTTGCCTCGAAACAGTTGCCTCGAAACGGTTGCCTCGGATTAAAAAGAAGGATCTAGGATGTAAGGGTAGCTTCTAAGGTGTCCTACTATTGCTTCGGTGACCACACTGTCCCTACAATCGAATTGACCCGAACACCTCCAACGGTGGTGCTACCTACCTCTCAATGGTGGGATGGCACTACCTTAAGGACTCTTACACAGCCTAATTCCTTAGGGTAGGTAGATGACTCGTGGATACTTGCTCTCTTCAAAAACAAATCAAAAACTTTTCACACTGACACTTTCAAAAGCTTTCAAAACAATTTTTCAAACACTCTTGAGGACAGATACAAGAGTTATTCAGAAATCTTTCAATGAAACTTTCGCAAAACCCACTCACATTTTGAAAAGTAAACATCATTTTGAAAACATAAGAGCAAGTATCTAAGAGCCCATGGATAACCATGGATAGAAAGGGTGCTAACACCTTCCCTTTCTATAAATCTACCTCCCGAACCGAGAAACGTTCTCATAAGGAATTTTGCTGTGCTTTTATCCTTTCCATGTTGGAGAAAATAAAAGACGGTGGCGACTCTTGCTTCCGCGACATTTCGCGAACCAGCTAAAAACAGTCAGTTCTAAATCCACCGATCACACATATTTATGAGAAAAAATGATTCTTGATGTATTTTTTTTAAGAAAATCAATTAAATTATGTACAATCTCAAACCCTAATTCTAATTGTTTCTCATTATAAGAAGAAAATTAAGTTGCCCTAAATTAATTAAAATAATTAATTAAAAAAATATATTTATTAAGAAAATAAATCTTTTTGTGATTTTTGATTTGTTAATTTAATAAAAATTATTTTTTATATTAATAAAAAAAGGGAAAATAATTAAAGAAAAGAAATTAAAGAAAATAATAAAAATAACCAAATGGGCCTGTGTTGTTAGCTGAAAAGGGGGGGGGGGGGTATGAATCTGAATTCCTTGGCCCATTAAGCATCAAGCCCAAGCAACCTTTGGATCTGGCGTAGCATTGACTTGGAGGAGTACCATGGTCATTCAAGGTTGGAAGCGCTGGATCTGGATAGAAGTGCATCCAATGGTCAGGAACTGCTAGCGCATGGTGGATGATGAAGAGCGTGGTACACCTGATTACATGAGAAAAAATAATACAAAGCAAATGTTGGGACCTGGGATCGAACCCAGGTCCTTGTACTCCCTACCAACGATGCGTTTCCAACTGAGCTGCGTTGTTAACTTGTTTGTACAAGGAGAACAAAACATAATAAATAAAATAATGCAGTAAATTCAAAAAAGCGTGCAAATTTCAAATGAGCCAATGGTGGACTGCCACATACTATCTTCTTCGTTGCAACCGTCGTATTAGGTGAAGAAATGTTACCTACAAACGATCAACCATAGCTAAAAACCTGCAATTCTCAAAAATCAACACAATGCATGATAAATGGATTCCAGTTACATGGATCAAACCGCCTTGATGCTACGAGCATCCTAGTACTCTTTTCTATGGCCAATTTTGCCTGTATAACAAAGCCCTAAAAACATCTCAGAAACCCTAACAATGTCAACTATGGATTCCTACGCGATAAATTCAGTTAAAGGGTACATGTAGCTTGCAAACAAGATGATAAACACAAATATATGATTAGCATGCGTTTAGGATGCGTAAAACATCGAAATCAAGTTTGAGTTTTAGGGCAAACCATGATGCTTTTAGGGGCAGTTTCTGGATGCTTTGAGGCTTGCAAATGATGCTGTTAGCTTCCTGGGATGTCCAGGAATTGAGTGGAAACGTTGGACTGGCTTGAATTGGCATGTAGACAAAGATAAGTCTCACACTTTTCTTACAAAATTTTGATTTCTTTCTTGCTATTTCACGCCTCCAATCCTTATGTTTTTGATTTGCAATTGTTATGCACTTATAGTAGACTGAATTAGGTCAACAAAATTGTATCATATCTTTGAGAATTATGAAAATTGGATTTGATTTGCTTCATGTATGATATCTTTCTAAAACAAGCTTCAATCCAATATTTTCCAACCCTAATGAGCCTTGCACGAATTGACCATCATGCTAACTGTATATGGACTCCAAATGTGCACAAAAATCTCAAGATTTGATTTGTTTTCATTATTTTACCATTTAATTTAATTTATTTTGATTTAAATGAATAAAAAATCAAAATAAATGATAAAAGTAATAAAATAATAGGTGGAAAAGCTCAGGGGTCGTGGGTCCTATTAGAAACATGTTTCAAGCAAGAAAACATGGCCTCCTTTGGAAAAAAAATGATAATTTGATCAATTTTAACTTTTGACAATTTCCCAAAAATTGCCAACTTTGACAATGCACAACTCTCTCAATTTTGACCCTAGGGAGATGTTCTTGGACTTTTTAGAAAGATTAGGATGTCCCCTAACCAACCCTTTTAGTTACATTTCAATTGGGTCTTCCATGTTCATGTATGAAACTTTGACCCAAAAGGTGTTTTTGTTGACTTTTCAAAATGACCCATAATATAGAAATTCATATCTTTTTGTGGGTGCATATTTTGAACTTGTGGGATGAAGATGAATTTTAGGGAATTTCATGCTCTTCAAAATGAGCCTTGTATGTAAAATTTCTGATAAAGCATGTGGAAGTTATGCTTGGTCAAAGTTGTATTGACTTTTACTAAGAAACCCTAATTTAGCAACTCTTGGGTTTTGATGAATTTGGAGAATTCCTTGGGGAATCATGATCAACCCTTGATAAAATGATGTAATTAACTTCAAAATGTTGATGTTGACCACAAATCTTGAGGTTTGACTGTATGTGAGCAACATTTGACTTTTGACCTAATACAGTCGATTCTCAAGCATTGAGCAGTTGACTGAGCAAACTTCTTGTGCAAGGCATGAAACTTGACATGTATGGTCTTGGGAACATATTAGGACCTTGTAAGGCATTTGGGACCTTTGTGTTTCACCTATCTTGATGAAGAATGAAACCCTAACTTGAGATACATTGCCTTAGGAGAGGCCTTGTCTGGTCAACTCTTGGGTAACCTTGAGCAAATTGAGGATCTTAATGGACATGTATTGAATAAAATGGGAGGGAAAATTTTGGGGTACAATAATAAGTGGAGAGTTGTTTCTTCCGCTGCATTACATAAATCACATCGAGAAGGAAGCTAGAAATTTCTTTGTTTCACTACTACAAAACGCACAAACAACAACGCCAAAGTCACGACACTTCGCCCCAAAATCGCAGTGACACTGCTAAACTAATGCGCTAACATTTTTTTTATTGAAAATTTAAGGTTATAATTACGATTAATTCCATAACTGTGGTGATATAATCCAACTTTCCTGGGTTTGATCCTCAACTCCCTTAAATAGTTTATCCTTTTTACGCTAATGCACGCCTTTTCAAATATATTTATATATAATTAAAAAATAATAGGGATATCACTACGACTCTTTTGTACAAACATTGTTACACAGTGGAGATTCTTTATATATATTAAGCACTAAGTACCCATTCTTCCACTTATAAAAGACACAACCCTAACACCAATGTCATCGACATCGTCGGGAAGAAAAAAAAATCCTAACACTCATTGTTGTTGTCCAGTTTCATCTCAAAGTCGCATTTGAAGAGTAACTCATTCAAAGGTGTAAAATCCCGATCTGTAAATTTTTATGGTTGTATGGTTTCGTACCAATGCAAGAGGGGTTAAAATAAAGGAAGACTTTTTTGGATATGTCCAAATTGGTGGAGTGGTGAAACATGTAATTTATTCATATGGAATGATGAGCAAAAATTGGAAGATGAAAGTAGTTGATGCCAAAATTGGAATCTGTTCGGTATAGAATTTGAAGAAAAACTGAAATCAGAGAGATATTTTGGAAATTTGAAGATGTTATATCTTCTTCTTCTTCTTCTTCTTCTCTTCTTC